>CM070822.1:48776383-48985489 GCA_036326025.1 Chrosomus eos
CATGCTCTCTCACACACACATGACGATGTGTACAGCTGCCCCATGCTCTCTCTCACACACACATGACGATGTGTACAGCTGCCCCATGCTCTCACACAGAGTTTTGAACGAAATCAATGAGATCATCGGGACTTTTGCCTTCAAAATCATTCGTGGCATAACATAAGTTCAGCTCTGACAGATCGAATAGAGTTGGCCGTGACTCTGCGTTTAGCTCAGGCTGAATAAGGGATTTTTTCCGCTAGGTTTGAACCTGCTGGGGGTCGAGGAGGGAAAGAAACATAAATGTGTGGATTTGAAAAACTATTAAATCTACAGGAATATGTTTTAGTTTGCAGTTCGCTAAAGATGCGGATACTGACTACTACCAGTAATAGTACGCGCTCTGAGCATCCAATCAAAGAACGTGAAAATGCAGATGTTATTGTATGCCTGCTAGATGGCCCCGCTGCATTTAAAGCGAAATCTCATTGGCTGATTAAATCTGACTGATTATCTGATTGGTTAAAGCAACAGTTTCATTGCCATTCATTTTAAGCTACAGGTGCCCGCACTGTCGATTCTGAACAGAGCATGTGAGCGGAGTGGAGCGGGAGCGAGCGGGGAGCGCGAGAGGGCGGATATTGGATAGAGCGCAGAGCGGCATTTTTAAAAGGACGGAGCGTCGACCTATTTCCCGCTCCAATTTCGCTCCACTCACACCACGAGTCTGACTCCACGTCTTTCCCCCGCCTGGTTAAAGAAGCTCGCATTGTGTTCAGCATCCCAAGCGGATCTGCAGAGAGTGTTTTCTCCGCAACCACCGCATGAGTCTGAAGCCTAGCTCAGACATTGCCCAAACTTGTGTTCTTGAAGGTAAACTCAAAAGAACTGTAGATAAGGAAAGCAATTAATTTTCTTTCTTTCTTTTTTAAGTTTGACTACATAAGCCAATTCAAATTGTAATCCACGTGCACTCTGCGCAAAAGTTCAGTTATACGAATTTTGGCCTAATAGTTAATTTAGCCTACTTTTAATAGTTCATTTAAAATTTTGATGTAGCCTACAGTAGGCCTATAGCCTGTATATTTTTATTCATATAATTAGGCCCATTGGTTCGTTTAATTTTACAGCTATTTTTTTGTACAATTGATATAAGCCAATTTTAATTTTAATCGTGCGCGCTGTGCAAAGGTTTAGTTATCAAAATGTTGGCCTAATAGTTAATTTACTTTTAAAACGTTTATGTAGGCCTATATTTTTGTATATTTTTGTTTATATAATTTTTATAAATATTATTAGGCCCATTTATTCGTTTAATTTTACAGCAGTTTGTGTGTACAATGGATAGGCTATAAGCCAATTCAAATTTTAATCGTGCGCGTTGCGCAAAAATTCAGTTATCAAAATTCTGGCCTAATAGTTAATTTAGCCTACTTTTAAAACTTTTATGTATATTTTCGTTTATATAATTTTTATTCATATTATTAGGTCAATTTATTCGTTTAATTTACAGGGCTTTTTGTATAGGCTATATTCCTTTTTACATAGGCTAGGCCTAATTTGTAATTTGATATAACACATTTCAATATGGAAAATGTTGTTGTTGCTCTTTAGTTCTTTGGGAGGTAAGCCTGTGGTCTAAGCTAAAAGTGAAGTAGCCTACATGCAGATTTCTTTCCTTTTTTGGAGCGAGCGGTGGGCAATTTGAGTGGAGCGCGAAGCAAACTGCGTTGAGCGCTGAGCGATAATGAGCGGAGCGGCCTGATGTGGCTTTGAGCGGCGGAGCGGAGGGGTGAACAGTTCCGTGAGCGAGGAGCTGAGATTCTCACCGCTCCACTCCGCTCATATGCTCTGATTCTGAAGGCCTCCAGGCAGATTTATTTGGCCATGGCAACGCATGATGGCTGAAATATGATTGGATAAAAGCGCTAAAATAAACATACACTACTGGAAGCAGCGCAACCAAGAGAAAAGCTATGAAATTAAGAGAATTAACTATTGGGAATAATTTAATTCTCATTTATGGAAAAAATATATTAAAGTGCTAGTCAGTGATTCTGATAGTGTTTAGGCCAGCAGAGAAGGCCTTGCTGTCTAATTTACATGACGACGGGCATCCCATTTCCATCAAAATTTCCAGTCAGATTTACTGAAAAGAAAGTGTTTTTTTGTTTGTCACTGCATTTAACTTGTGTTATTCTTGAAAGAGACATATTTTTTTCAAACAATCTGTGAATATTTTCTCTTATTTTATGTTGCTTCATCAAATCCTGTTTTTGTGTTGACAAATATGTGTATTTTCACAATTTTTTCTGTTGTTCAATGCGGAGCACAAATACGCTCAGCAGTGAAAGTCCACTTGCAGCTTCTGTTCACTTCTGCTGATGTCTGCAGTGTGAATGATGTTACCTGATCAAATAAGTGCCAATATAAATAGTGTCAACATTTTTTCATCAGTGTCTACTTTATAGTTCAAAACTTCATACCGGTTTCTCTGTCCTCTGTGCTGCAGCGGATACAGTGTCGTGGTTTTTATGTTCATCCATCGTACACAGGAGACATATAAACTTCTGGTCAGTGCGGCAGAAAACCTCAAGGAGTTTATCATGTGTTTGGCAGATCATCTCCTGCAGTCGTCTAGTGGCATCAGTGAGATTGTGTCTCTTTCTTTTAATTAAAGGGTACTTTAAATGTGAAACTAAACTGCCAGTAAGTGGCAGCAAGTCTGTAGCTGCGTGAAGGCTACATCCTCCGAAGACCGCATTTGAAGGCCGCTTGGCCGCATTTGAAGGCCGATTGCGTCACAGCGGTGCGACGAAGGCTGTCCCAATTCAAAGGCTGCATCCTCGAAGGCCGCATTTGAAGGCCGGTTGCGTCACCGCGGCGCGATGAAGGCTGTCCCAATTCAATTCCGCATCCTTCGAAGGCCGTATTCGAAGGCCGGTTGCGTCATCGCGGCGCGACAAAGGCTACCCTGATTCAAAAGCAGGGGCGGAGTGGCAATCGGGAGAGTCGGGAGTTTCCCCGGTGGGCCGGTAGTGTTTTGAGGCCGCGAGGGCCGGTCTGATAATAGTTATACATTGCAAGTTCGCTATGCGCACTTGGGGTCAAAGCAAGGGGGAAAAAAAGTTTTTTTTTTTTACATTTTCGATAACGGAGCGTATATTTGCACTAAGTGCCTGTCTTTTTAGCAAAAAGACGCCCGTCACGAAATAGCTACAGTGGCGTAGGTCGTAGGGTGTGAGGTATTTGAATGCAGCTTTTGACGCGTTCGACCCGAGTTCGAATCCGCCTTTTGCCGAACTCTCTTCTCCCTTTTCCCAACACAGATGAGATGTAAAATGTACCGCCTATACCATAAAGGTCTCTAGCGTTATATTTTGCCAATTAACTAAAATCGAAACCATGATATGGCTTTGTGCCTTTATAAAACAGCACAAGACTTTAATTATAGGCATTCTGTTTGTGCTGCGTGATTGAAAGAAAAGTGTGCTCTTTGCTCACGCGATCAGCATGGTGATCTGGTGTTTTCTCCAAAATAAAAGCTCAAGGGTTTATTTCTTGCAAGTGAAGAAATCAGGACAAAAGTATTTTAGTTTTCCTATACTATAGTGTAATGTAGGCTAAAATATACTTTTGAAATATTCATTTTCATTTATACAGTACATTTATAGGCGATATGGATTTTACATCATGGGAATAATTATATAAATCATTATTACATTATTATATTAATTGTTTGGCACCCTAAAACACCATTGATAATGTAATGTAGAACGAGACTCTCATAACTAAAAAGATGTTTGAGCCTTCTTTAATGTCCTTGTACAAATCAATGCTTTTTCTTTGTTCAATGAGCAGTTCATGGGTTGAAGCTCTTAATTTTGATCTCTCAAAGAGCACCAGATTGATGCATTTAACCTTAAAATGTCAAAAAAATTTATGAACTTTACTCCAGCATAGTACGACAAAGTTCCTTTCAAGTCAGTAAAACTGTAAATGCCATATTAAAATGTCCTTGTTCAAAATATACATTTAGCCTGCCTAAGAGGGGGCCTACAAGACATCTGAACTCTTAATCCGGCCCTGCCGGCGATGAGGGCCGGTGGTCTACGAAATTTCCCGGTAGATTTTTTGGTCCCACTCAGCCCCTGTTCAAAAGCGACGCCAAATGCACCCTTCGTTTCCCCGTGAAAGGAAGGATACATAAATGGATCCTTAGCGGCCTATCCTACCCTGATCCTACCCCATAATTCATTGCGCACCGGTGACGACAGCATTTTTAGTGAAGCATTTGGTGTGCAGCCTACAGTTCAAATTCAAATGTTGGTGTTCAACTTTGCATTTTAAAAATACAAAACCGTTAATTTTCCGTTTTTCAATTACGGGTTAAAAAATGAAAAACGAATGGATGCAAATTTACATGGATTATCAAACTCAAGATAGTTTAGTGATAGTTATCACTATTTTTAGAGATAGTTTTTAGAATAAAGTCTTTGATTTTACTAGTATTTTGATTGACTATCAAACTTTTCTACAAATACATTATTTGAAATATTTAATAATAGGCTATAACTTAAGGTACTTAATTGCGTCCATTCATTTTTCTTTTTTTAACCCCTAATTGAAAAACAAAAAATGAACGGTTGTTGTATTTTTAAAAGGCAAAGTTGAACACCAACATTTGAACTGTAGGCTATACAAATGCTGCAAAAAAAAAAAAAAAAAAAAAGGGCTTCCTGGAGAGTTTTACAAATGCTTCATAAATGACCTTGCGCCCGTACTAACCAAGGTGTTTAGATACTCTCTCTCTAAGAATAATCCTCCGGAGACATGGTCACAGGCCATTATATCAGTGATTCATAAAGAAGGAAAGGACCCAACACTCTGTGAAGGATATAGACCCATCAGTCTGATATGCAATGATCAGAAAATACTTAAAATATTTAAAATAAGTATTTTTGCACATAGAGTTCAAAAACATATTACTACTCTGATTAAGCCAGATCAAACCGGATTTATTCCTAATAGACAGGGTGCCAACAATATTAGAAGAACCCTAAACATAATTACTTGCGCTAAAAGAGACAAACAAACATCAATGTTAATAAGCTTTGATGCACAGAAAGCATTCGACACTGTAAATTGGGATTTTTTATACAAAACGCTATCAGTAATGGGATTCCACCCAAAATTTGTAGATTGGGTCAGAGTTATTTACAGAAATCCAAAATCTCGTGTCAGGGTTAACGGATGTTGCTCTGAGTTCTTTGACCTACAGAGGGGGGTTAGGCAAGGGGACTGTCTTAGTCCTCTGCTCTTTGCTATAAATATTGAACCCCTGGCAGCATCTATAAGACAGAATGAGGAAATAAAAGGCATAAAAGACATGGGAAATAAGGAGCACAAGGTATCTCTTTATGCAGACGATATCCTGACCTATATAAGGGATCCAGTTCTTTCTGTCCCTGCACTGCTGGACACCTTAAAAAAATATGGAGAACTCTCTGGTTATCAAATTAATCAATCGAAGTCTGAGGCAATGATGCTAGTTGGACATTGGCCAATCCAATTGTCAGATAGGCTTGATTTCCACTGGTCGCAAGGATTTAGATATTTGGGGATTATCATAACAACAGACTTATCAAAACTTTTCAAAACCAATTACGGGAAATTACAGGGCAACATAAAAGCGGACCATACTAGATGGGAAATTCTTCCACTCTCCATGATGGGAAGAATAGAAACTATAAGAATGAACATTTTACCCAGGTTGCTCTTTCTCTTCTAATCACTACCTATATATGTTCCTGCCTCCACCTTTACTATATTAGATAAATGGCTATCCAAATTTACTTGGCAAGGAAAACGACCCAGAATTAAATTTAAAAGACTACTCTGCCCAAAGGAAAATGGAGGCCTGGACTTGACTAGCCTTAAAACATATTATTGGGCAGCCCAACTGAGATCAATGGTTGCATGGATGTCCCAAGATACTGACACTGTTTGTGTCGGAATGGAGCAGAGTGAATGCCCAAACTTCCCATTAGATTCAATTCCATTCCTAAACCAAGACATATGGGGGAAAAAGAAGGTTACTAATGTATGGAGTAAAAACACCTTAAAAATATGGTCAATAGTGAGGAAGAAACTACAACTTCCCATGACTATTTCCAGAGCTATAAGGATAGCAAATAATTGTGAGTTTTCCCCAGCTAGGCTGGACAAGGGTTTCCTGAAATGGACAGAAAGGGGTCTAGTGGTTTTGGACCAACTGTTTGACGGAGCAGCCTTGAAATCATTTGAACAACTCAAAGAGAAATATGATTTTCCGAACCAAGATTTCTTTAAGTATTTACAAATTAGACATTATCTCCAAAATCATCAAGAATGGGAAAGGCTCTGCTCCCTATCAACAAAAATAGAGCGCTTCTTCATATCAATAACAGAAGGAAAAGTAAAGTCAAGATTCATTTCACATATTTACAAAATATTGCAAGAAGAATTTAAAGGAAATAATTTAGATATTAAAGAAAAATGGGAATTAGAAATTAACACAATAATTACGGACAAGCAGTGGGAGACTTCATGCAGTCAAGGACACAGGGTAACCAGTAGCCCTAATTGGAAGGAATTTGGATGGAAAATTAAAATGAGATATTTTGGAACCCCATTCATAACATCAAAATGGAGCAATAATTC
The DNA here is from genome assembly GCA_036326025.1 of Chrosomus eos. Taxonomy (NCBI): domain Eukaryota; kingdom Metazoa; phylum Chordata; class Actinopteri; order Cypriniformes; family Leuciscidae; genus Chrosomus; species Chrosomus eos. The sequence continues at coordinate 48,783,068 of CM070822.1, forward strand.
AGACGGCTGTTGGAGAGGTTGTGGCTTGGTGGGAGATCACACCCATATATTTTGGGACTGCCCAAGGATATCAGAATATTGGCAAAATGTACAAAAAGAAATAAAAAAAATGTCTTTGTATAGATCTACCTCTTGAACCATCATATTGTGTGCTAGGGATACTGCCAGATGACATTGAAGAGAAAAACCAAGCATGTTTGCTGAGAATCCTCCTTTTAATAGCAAATAAGGTAATCACAGCCTCCTGGCTGAAGCCACACCCTCCAACGGTTGCACAATGGAGGGAAAGAATCCAAGATGTTTATAACATGGAGTATACAACGGCATTATTACAACTGAAAGCAGATGTTTTCCTAAATAAATGGTCTTCAATTGCCCAACATTTTCATTTGAGATGATTGATATGCAGACTATATTTTTTTTACTTTTATTTAATTTGTTTATCATTTATCTACCAATGGTCATATGTATTGTAAAAAATTCTGTACTATCTACCAAATGTATATGTGGCACTGCAGAGATAAGGATCTTTCCTCTCACTAATATTCTTGTTGGGATGGAAGATATCTATGGACTGCTGTTCTATTTGTAGACTTGCCCATGACACTTTACCCTGACCATCATTATTGTACCATCAAAATGTTCATTCGTGACATAATGTATGACTGCACTTGATAATACGAAATAAAAGAAAAGTAAAAAAAAAAAAAAAAAAAGACAGGGACAGAAGATCAGACCAGCTTAAAAAAAGTTGCAAACCATCACAGAAATTCTAATTGTTTCTATTAAACTGGCTTTTACCATTTAAACCACTACAGAATTCTTTTTGTAGTGTGTTTGGCACATATTCCATTAGGATTTAATGCCCCCACCAATAGAACCCAACACATAATCAGTAGAGACCCACAGACACCACTATAATTTCCATTATAACCAATAAAATGCCCATGAAAACCATTAAATCCAATATAATTTCTGTAATGGTGTCTATAGGTTTTTTTTAGCAGGGCAGTAGGCCTATGTGTGAAAGCTTTATCTTGTTTAGCTGTGGGAAGCATACCTCTGTAACTTGTTAACTGGTGGGACTGATATTTTTGTATGTTGAAAAGGATGTGCTTGTGTAACTGGTTGTATAATGTAGCAGAGAGTTTTTGAAGTTTCTGTCTTTGATGCATATTTTTATGTAACAATGTTCATATGTTCTCAAATTAATAATAATAATAAAATGTGTCAGAGGGTGTGCTTTAGGCTACATCATACAGAAAGTTTATAAGTGTTCATTAAATGGTATGTTTTTTATTCAGAAATATTATTTTCTCCACAGTCTTTGGTGAAAGGCGATTTTTTTTTTTTTACAATTTCACCAGCTTTAGAGAATATCCTCTCGCATGGAACAGATGATGCAGGAGTACACAAAAACAGCTTCACTTTTATAAGAAATACAGCCGCCAAGTTTCAAACCTGTCGACACTGGATTGGCCTGTCAAAGCAATCGGGTGGTTCACTACAGGAGTGAAGCAGTTTGTTTTCTTCAGACGTCATTTTCACGTGACTAGTGATGTAATGATACAAGCTCCGAAGCAGTGGTTCATTGCAAGGACCGTTCGAGTTTGAAGCAAGCTTCGGAGCATCGGTGTCAGACGTAACATCACTACGGGAGAGGATTTTTTTGTCATATCCCTATGCATTTTTTTTAGTGGTACCGTTTTTCTTTACAGTCAATTAGATAGATCCACAATCTCATCCATCCTTACATCAGTAACGTCATCCATCGCGGCCGTGCTCTTACATCCGAGCAGATCCTTTGCGTTGCTTTACGTTTTTTTTTTGCAAATGGTAGTTTTCTGTATAACATCAGGGATGCAGAACACATTAGTAAGGCTGCTGTATGCAGAGCGGTAAGGAAAGTGTGCCTCGCTCTCGAGCACTTTCTGGGAATTTTTGTGTTGGCTCTCACGTGTATGTGCCCAGGAAACATCAAAGAGGAGTTTCACAGGATTGCAGGTCAGTGGTGTAGAAATCAGTTTAAATGAGGCTAACCTGATAAATGACGTTCTATGTACGAGAATCGTATTTTTATTTAACATCGTGGCTAGACTATCAAATAAACAGACATCATCTGAACAAAATACCTTGTTACAGTTTAGTAGTAATGATTTCATGAGCTTCTTCACTGAGAAATATTGAAAGCATCAGAACCACAATTGTAAACGTTCAATCTTTGCTCGCGCCTTATAATTCAGCCTCAATTATCACCCCGCAAGAACAATTACAATGCTTTACAACTATAATAATAATAATACGTTTTATTTATATAGCGCCTTTTCAGAGCTCAAGGACGCTTTACAATAGACAAGCAACGATAAAGGCGGAGGACAAAAGACAGCAGACAAAACAACAGTAGGTAGATACAGAAAATGAGAAATGGGCTCCTTGCACATAGCAACCTGACGTCATATCCGCAACGGGTAAATACGGCTCGCTCTCTTCCTGTTTGAAGGCATACATACACAACGTAGACATTTTCCACCTAATACTAGAAAACAGTACAACATTATAACACGCATATTCTGTCAGCCCGGGATTGTTTATTAGCCTAATGTAAGCTAGCAAACTAATGTAAGCCATAAAGTTTGAGATATATAGACTTACCTTCATATCCGTGGATATATGAAGAGGCATACATTTTAAAGCCCTTCTCTCTAATTTGCTGGTAGGTGATTTGGATAAGGACTTACAAAGGCGATTTACGTCCGTTATTGTAAGTTTCGGCAACTCTTGTAAACATCTCATCTCACAGTGTAGAATAGCGCCGGAAAAGACGAGGCCGCATTTCCGGTAAGGCGTGTAGTTACGTGCAAGGAGCCCATTAGGTAGATGGGGCAGCGCCCAGCAAAAAAAAAAAAAAAAAAAAAATTTCCAGTACAACTCAAGAGTTATGACATTCAGCAAATAAGTGAGTTTTGAGCATGGATTTGAATTCAGAAATAGTGTTGACAGAACAGAGTGATCGGGGGAGAGAGTTCCACATTTTGGGTGCTACAACACTGAATGATCTGCCCCCCATCGAAACAAGGCGCTGCCGAGGGACGACGAGAAGGCTAGAGTCGGAGGATCGTAGAGAGCGAGTCGGTGTGTAGGGGTGAAGCAGATTACAGAGATGGGGGGAGCCAAACCGTGCAGAGATTTAAAAGTGAGAAGGAGAATTTTGAATTTAATATGGTAAGCCACAGGAAGCCAGTGAAGATCATGCTAAATTGGGGTGATATGTGCAGAACGCTTGGTGTGGGTGAGTTTTCTGGCAGCAGAGTTTTGAATGTATTGCAATTTGGAAATGGAGCTAGCAGGAAGGCCAATGAAAAGTGCATTGCAGTAATCGAGACGTGATGTGATAAATGCATGGATGACAGTTTCAGTGTCTGAGATACTGATGAAGGGACGGAGCTGAGCGATGCGGCGTAGATGAAAGAATGCTGATTTAGTGATAGAATTAATGTGAGAATGGAAAGATAGAGAGGAGTCAAAGATTACACCAAGACTTTTGGTTTGATGTGAAAGCCAGCAAAATCGCAGGTGAAGTTAGTAGGAATTTTGTTAGTGAGTGACGTAGGTCCGGTTACCCTAATCGGTAACACTTTATTTGAAGGGGTGTGTATAAGACTGACATGACACTGTCATAAACATGACATAACACCTGTCATGAAAATGAAGGAGTCTTTATGAATGTTTATGACTGTTGTCATTAAGTGTCATTCGGTAAATTATGACACTTTTAATGCAAAGTTGACATTGTTTAAAATGTCTTTGTTATGACAACTTGACATTAACAAAGACAAAAATGTCTTTGTTATGACAATTTGACATTAACAAAGACAAAAAATTTCTTTGTTATGACAACTTGACATTAACCAAGAAATCATAACCTGTCAACCTGTCACAAATACACTCACCTAAAGGATTATTAGGAACACCATACGAATACTGTGTTTGACCCCCTTTCGCCTTCAGAAGTGCCTTAATTCTATGTGGCATTGATTCAACAAGGTGCTGAAAGCATTCTTTAGAAATGTTGGCCCATATTGATAGGATAGCATCTTGCAGTTGATGGAGATTTGTGGGATGCACATCCAGGGCACGAAGCTCCAGTTCCACCACATCCCAAAGATTCTCTATTGGGTTGAGATCTGGTGATTGTGGGGGCCATTTTAGTACAGTGAACTCATTGTCATGTTCAAGAAACCAATTTGAAATGATTTGAGCTTTGTGGCATGGTGCATTATCCTGCTGGAAGTAGCCATCAGAGGATGGGTACATGGTGGCCATAAAGGGATGGACATGGTCAGAAACAATGCTCAGGTAGGCCGTGGCATTTAAACAATGCCCAATTGGCACTAAGGGGCCTAAAGTGTGCCAAGAAAACATCCCCCACACCATTACACCACAACCACCAGCCTGCACAGTGGTAACAAGGCATGATGAATCCATGTTCTCTACCATCTGAATGTCTCAACAGAAATCGAGACTCATCAGACCAGGCAACATTTTTCCAGTCTTCAACTGTCCAATTTTGGTGAGCTCTTGCAAATTGTAGCCTCTTTTTCCTATTTGTAGTGGAGATGATGGTACCCGGTGGGGTCCTTCTGCTGTTGTTAGCCCATCCGCCTCAAGGTTGTGCGTGTTGTGGCTTCACAAATGCTTTGCTGCATACCTCGGTTGTAACGAGTGGTTATTTCAGTCAAAGTTGCTCTTCTATCAGCTTGAATCAGTTGGCCCATTCTCCTCTGACCTCTAGCTTCAACAAGGCATTTTCGCCCACAGGACTGCCGCATACTGGATGTTTTTCCCTTTTCACATGAAATGGTTGTGCGTGTCCCAGTAACTGAGCAGATTGTGATCTCCTCAACCACCACCAATGTGCAGCATCCACTTGGATGATGCGACGGCAGCCATATTGCGCCAGAACGCTCACCACACACCAGCTTACTGGTGGAGAGGAGATAGTGATGAAGCCAATCAGTATATGGGGATGATTAGGAGGCCATGATGGACAGAGGCCCAGGGGGAAATTTGGCATGAACATGAACATGAACATATGTCATATGTGGTTGGTTTTGACTTTAGCCGTCATGACACCATTATAACTTTGTCATGAATATATTACTCAAGTTAAGTGGAACACATTGTACTAGTTATAAAAATGTCATTAAGGGTTATTACACTGTCAAATGCTTTAACAACAGTGTCATTAATATTTTCCCTTACCTCTTTGTTATCTTTGTTAATGTCTAGTTGTCATAACAAAGACATTTTAAACAATGTCAACTTTGCATTAAAGGTGTCATAATTTACAGAATGACACTTAATGACAACAGTCATAAACATTCATAAAGACTCCTTAATGTTTATGACAGGTGTTATGTCATGTTTATGACAGTGTCATGTCAGTCTTATGCACACCCCTTCAAATAAAGTGTTACCAAATAATCTCAGTTTTGTCCATGTTAAGTTTTAAAAAATTTGAATGAAGCCAATCTTTTATTTCATGTACACAAGCAGAGATATTGTCAGTTGTGATAGATAGAGTTGATGTACAGGTATTATATAATTGAATGTTGTCAGCTTAAAAATAATTAAAACCATGACGGCGGAGGATCTGACCAAGAGGTATTATATAAATTATTAATAGTAATAGCCCTAGAACGGATCCCTGTGGGACAACCTTGCTTCAGGGGAACAGTAGATGAACGGAAATCTTGAACTGAAATGTAGAACTGTCTGTCAGAGAGATAGGAAGAAAATCAAGAAAGAGCAGCACCAGAAATACCCACCTCCGAAAGACTAGAAATGAGTAGTTGATGGGAGACAGTATCGAAGGCAGAGCTGAGGTCGAGCAGCAGGAGCATAGACAGAGAACCAGAGTCACCAGAGAGAAGCAGATCATTGAGTACCTTAACTAGTGCAGTTTCAGTACTATGTAGAGGGCGAAAACCAGATTGAAGAGGATCAAAAAGATTATTTTTGTCTAGAAAAGACTGAAGCTGGGAGCAGGGATGTAGTGGAGGCTAAACGCACATAAAGGCCGTTTACGCACCTCCCAATATTCGGAAATAGCGTTTACCCACCTACAAAGTGCGTTTATCCACCTCTAAATTGCGTTTATCCACCTAAAAATAGCTATAAATTAAGATTATGTCGTTTTAGTTTCATATTGTTCATTATTAGTTTCATAAGTTGTTAAACCTAAGACGAACTCTTTCATATTGTGCTGTATTAGCCTACTGACGGACGGTGCGCTGTTGACGCTCGCGCAGCCTCTCGAGGAGAAATCTACACAAATGAGCGCAGCACACACACACACACACACACACACACACACACACACACACACACACACACACACACACACACACACACACACACACACACACACAGTTAACAACATACTGCCTATAAAACATCTAAATGTGGAGTTTTTATATTTTTAACATGTTAAGCAACCTCAATTCTTTTTCCTGAACACCATCACGATTGAAAATGTTACATTGATTTCCTACAACAGTTCAATAAACAGTTAAAATTAAGTCACTTACATTTTAGATGCAATATTGCCTGTTTTTGTTCTGTTTCAGCAGCGAAAATAGTTCCAAACAAAAATCACAGCAGAACCACGCATCTCACAGGAACACAACCTGTTTTCATTAATGATTCAGCATTTTGAACGAATCGATTGAGTCAAAGATTCAATGACCCATTCATAAACATCTGTCTCATTCTTGAATGAATCAGCCGTTTGAACAAATTGTTTGAATGAATGAATGACTCGCTCATTAAGACGGTCGCCTGCAACCACCTACTGGCGGTTTAGTTATGTTTATAAGTATCATTCTTTCCAACGTTTTTTATTTGTAAATTTAAATCAATTTCATAACATTATTTTATGCAATTGTAATTTTTCAGTGTAAAATGTTTAATTTTATCAGCCCTATGTCTTATTATTCGAAATAATTGAATTTATTGATCAAATTTAGGAATTTAAAATGAAAGATGAAGCATAGGCCTACATTTAATAATATTGGGGGAGGGGATGCCCTTTAAAGGTGCAGCTATTACAATATGCCGATTTAAATATCAAAGCTGATTGAACACTGATGAGTATATGGTTTAATAAATTAAAACACACAAAAAAAAAAAAAAAAAATCCGAGAAACTTTTTTACTCGGACAAGTGAATGACAGAAAAGGCTTAATGTCGAGCCCTCCCTATAGCAATGTCATCAGGATACACATACACCGCTAGGCAGTGGCCCACCTTACCGGGTGACCACGTCGTGGTCCACCAGAATTTATAGTTTACCCACCTCTTTTTTTACCACTACACCTCTGGCTGGGAGGGAACAATACTCTCTAGTAATTTAGCTATGAAGGGTAGATTTGAAATAGGACGATAATTGGATAAAACTGAGGGATCAAGGTTAGGTTTCTTGAGAACAAGGGTAACAGCAGCAGATTTGAGTGGCAGAGGGAATGAAGCAGAGGTAAGAGATGCATTGATGAAGTGAGAAATAGGTGCAGAAATAACTGAATGGCAGAGTTTCAGAGGAGGAGTAGGAGCAGGGTCAAGATGACAAGAAGAAGGGTTGGATTTCAAGATTAACTCAGAGACAGAAAATGGAGTAGTCCAACTACGGATGCAAGACAGGAAATAAGGCAGAGGAAAAAAGAAAAAAATGTTTTTGCCCAAGGCATGTTGAAACTGATAGAAGTGAGAGCCAATCACAACCAAAAACCACGTTAGCCAAACCCTGAATCTCACTTCACCAAAAACAGCAAACTAAATAGGAGGCAACGCACCCAGATAATAAGCAGTAAACAAACAGCGCAACCGACAGAGAGAGCGGTAACTCACCCATCTGAGGAGCCCAGCGTGGTAAAGACGTAACAAGGTAGAGAGCTTGCAGCAGCCCGATGGCAAACTTATCAACAGTTCTCAGAGTTCAACTGTGGAAAAATTTAGTAATCCAACCAGTCGCGAATCAGCTGCACAGACACGCACAGCGTTCTCAATGTCTTACAGAAGCAGAGGTAGCCAGTGACAACAGTCCAGGTCAGGGATCAATAGTGAAAACAGAGCAATCCACAGAGAGTTCCTGATGAAAAATAAATTAATATCCGAACAGGACCAAAACAAACATACAATCCAGGTGCGAAGCGGCAGCACAGACGCGCACAGCATACTCGACCCGGAAACAGGAAGTCACAAGTGAGAGGTAGTTTAATCACGCATGCCCTCTGGACCTATAGAACAAAAGACTTAAATAAACGTATCACTTCATCTAAAACAACAACATGTTTATTAGATCCTATACCCACTAAACTACTGAAAGAAGTGATACGAAGCCTCTTCTCAATATTATTAACTTGTCTTTATTTTTAGGTCATGTTCCAAGAACGTTCAAGCTGGCAGTAATAAAACCTCTTATTAAGAAACCACAATTAGATCCAAATAACCTAGCAAATTACAGACCCATTTCAAATCTTCCATTTATGTCTAAAATACTAGAAAAGTTGTGTCAGCTCAACTGGGCTCTTTCTTGCAAGAAAATGACATCTATGAAAAGTTTCAGGCTGGATTCAGGCCACATCATAGTAGAGGTCTGCACTCCCGCGGGAGTCCCGTGGGACCAGCGGGACGCGGCGCAAAACAGTGCGGCGCGGGACAAATTTTGAAAGGTCATTGCGGGAGCGGGCGAGATGAATGCATAGCCGCATTGGCCGTGAGACACCCGCATTTGATTGGTTTCACACGCTCACACGCCACACCCCCGATTTCTCACGCTGAAGTGTCAACCCCGTCGGTCAAATGCCTGAAAGATGAGTTCAGACATCCCAAGTCTCCCGGAAGTTCCGGGAGTCTCCCGCATATAGATATATGTTCCCTGATGCCCGCAAATTAGTTCAAATCTCCCGGAATCTATAGAACGTGCGAGACAGAACATACTGCGCGCATAACAAACATAACGCGCGCGCACGACAGAAAGGAGACACACCTTGCGAGTGTCTCTCGCGCTCTCCCGTGCGCTCGCTATGTATACGCGCAGTATAGTCTATTATAGTCAACCAACACGAGGTCAACAACCCCCCCCCCCCCCCCCCCGTCAACAAGTCTCACGCCAAGCAAAACTCACAAGTTGGCAGGTATGAAAACGATCGTCATTAGAATAACACGCCCCTATATATTCAAGTCTCCGCTTCCCCCACGCCCTCATTTTACGGCATAAACACACGGAAGACGGCAAAGAAGAGAAACTTATCCGACGTGGAGATCGAGACCATCACCAGGGAAATGGAAAGAAACAAAATTGTTTTATTTGGGAGTTTAAAGAGTGGGATTAAAGGTTAAAGTGGATTAAAGTGCGATTAATTCAACCTAAATTATGAGTTCTGTTAATAGTGTGGGGGTTGAGAAGCGCACACCAGCAGATCAGAATGTTCTATTGCTTAATATAGACCAATGATCAAGTTAAGCATGAGTTTTCTTGTTTATTGTAGGTGAAAAAAATCTTCAGTGCCAAGACGTGCCTCTTTGTGGCGATATTTATATCTAAAGATCGCCACAAAGAGGCGCCGCCACAAAGAGGCGCGTCTCGGCACTGAAGATCTTCTTATTATTTTTATTATTAATGACTGTTATTTAGAAGAAGAATGTCGTTATTATTGTTGTTATTATTATTATTAGCCTATTATTTAAAAGAAGAATAATGTCATTTTCATTATTTTGTCATTCTGAATTATTTTCTGGTCATTGAAAGCCTTTCATTTACTGAGTCCGTGCGCACCACCCTGAAATGTCAGGTAAAGCGCACAGGCTCGCAACTGAAGGAATACACATGCCTACAAATCAAATACTTTGGTAAAATCACAAATTAAACATTGAAGTCCATGTTGCACAAAAATAAACACTGAAGTTTATAATTACTTTGTTTTTGTTCTTTTTTACAGTGGGTCATAATATATCATATCTTTTAGTTTGTCAGTGCGTTTTGTGGTGTTAGGAATTGTTTCTCTGAGCATTTCCGCACCAACTCAAAACGTGCGTACATGTACACCACCTCCTGAGCTGGCGTGGGATTTGAGCGTGCCGTACGCCAACGTCCATATTGATAAATCTCAAACTCACTGTGGTTTTGGGTGTACGCTGGATATTTGGTGTACGCACTTTTGATAAATGAGGGCCAGTGTGTGCAAACACTGTGGCGTCTTTGTGGAGACATTATACGCATTTATTAATCATGCCAAAGTGCATAAAACATGGCGAACATCAGGTTTTCGTGTGCAGTTCCTGAATGCCCATGCACTTTCCAAAGCCTCCGCACTTCAGTCTCACATTTACCGCAAACACAGAAAGGCAGCAAAAAATCTGAACAGATCTGAACAACACGATCTGAATTCTAGATGCAGCATTGAAGGCTGTATATTTGTGTCGACCAAATTCGCCAGTCTTTGTGAACATCATTCAGAATGTTATTGTCATAATAGTTTCCATTCAATGTATATTCTATTTTCATTGAATGTAATTTTCATTATTGGATAAGTTAAGTTCAGTGCAACTCTTTGCACATGTACACATTATTTTATCCCAAATCTGCAGTGGTTGACCATGGGATGTGGGACCAACTCAGGCTTGACCATGGCAGGGAGTTTTAGATGTGCTTGTACATGCAAGAGATGCTGTCAAGATATAGACACAACCCTAGCAGGCCACCATACCTTCAACAACATCAAAAAGGGTGAGTTTTTTTGTAATACGGACAACAGTACAATAATATAATCAAACATAGTAAAGAAAGAAAGACTCTGGCCATTTATTTTTCTAACAAATAAGGAGTGAAAGCATTTAAAATGGGAATTCATTTCCCAAACTAACTTTTAACCCATTACATTTTCATACCATCTAAAATCATGTTTGTGTTCCAACAGAATCTTCGAGTGGAAAGGATTTGGCCCGAGGTGAACAATCGCGTGAACTACCCATTGAAGCACGCCCGGGTACACCTGCTGGACCAAGAAGTCCTCAACATGGAGGACAATATGACTAAATTCTGCATTTCAAACCTGACATGTCAATTAAGTCAAATTGGACTAGGCAGAGTGGTGCAATCGTGAATGCACACAGGATCCCAGGTATGCTAAACTGAGTATGTACAACACTTTGAAGCAGTTATTTTTTCAAACTCCAACCACATACAGCATAAGTGGCATTGCTTTGTTAGTTATTTGTTTCCTCATTTTAGGCCGTGGGATACCCAATGAACTCGCAGCAGGTGGCTGTCCAACTAATATATATGAAGACCTGCTGTTTTTGGAACTGACCCATTTTCATCTGAGGAGGATAGATGTCATGCAGAACAAGAATTTGCAGACACCTACCCTGACATCTCTCTTCTTTTTAATCATGTGGTAAACAATGACTATACACCTTTCCGAGATGCCTTGTTGCACCTCATAAATGCCACCCAAAGATATGTCTGAAAAAGTAACTGAAATGCTGTGATATTGAGTAGCTAGGACATTAGACTGTTATGCTACACTGCTGATTCAAAGTTTGTCAACCCTTAATGCAATTATAGTTTTTATATAAAATCTTTGTTGGCCTCCACACTTTTGGAATCGACTATTGATCGGCATCAGTATGTTTTGTTCTCAACTTCATCAAACTGTAATCAGTCTGCATACAGCTTCTATTGATACCCTCTTAATTGTTGCACTTTTTACTGGATGTTTTATGAGAGCACACTGGATAACCCTGCTCTTTAAAAAAAACTAAGGATACTGATTGTTATACAAATCGTATGTAGCTACCACTGTGCCCCCCGCTTGTCAGTTGAATAATTTGACAAATAAACCTTTGCTTTAAACTTTGTTGTATTGAACCCTTTTAGGTAAAATACAATATTGCATAAGATGACAAAGTATTGGACTAGTATTGTCAGACTTTATATGCTTAATTTAAACTGTTAACTTTAAAATACTGAAAAATATATAACATAAAATAGTGCACATTTGAGATTGTAACTTAGTTTTCAAATCATTAAAATATGGGTATGAAAACTTAAAGGACCTAATAAAACTACACGCATGAAATAGTGCTTTAAAGGGATAGTTCACTTTGAAATTAATTTTTGGTATGTTTTAGCTTACCGCAAGGGCATCCAAGATGTAGGTGTCTTTGTTTCCGCAGTATTTTAAATTTTGATATTTTTAGGTCAAACCGTTCTTGTCTGTCAGTCATAATATGCAGGTCTATGGGGTCCACCTTAAAGAGCATACACAGAGAAGTCCAAATTAAACATGATTTAATGACTCGTAAATGTAAGTACAAATTGATGGCCTAAGACACGAAACGAGCGGTTTGTGTGAGAAAACGAACAGTATTTATATCGTTTTTACATCTTGTAACCACAGCCACGTCCAAGTGATCTGAGGGCGCTGATGCTGTTATGATAAAATTACAAGAGGTAAAAACGATATAAATACTCTTGGCAGGGTGGCAGGGGTAGACGGTGGGAATCCCTATATGTGAATTGCTTTAATAAAACAAACACAAAAACACAGTAGTTAGTTTAATTGTGCCCTTACACACTACAAAGGTTTTTAATTCACAACAGGAATAAGCCCAGTGCAGTGTTCAAACAAAACAAAACTCTGCATATATTAAAAAGTAAAAGTATAAAAAGCAAAATAAAAATATAAAAAAAAGTACAATAATTGTGTCCAAGGACTTTTAGCTTTAATGGTTATGCTCAAGCTACTTTCTTCAACTACTCTTGCCTGCAAAAGTCAATATGTGAAAACCGGTTATCCTTGTATTACATTAAGATAGGCTACACTGTAGGGCCATGTAGCTAATAAGTAGCCTATAACAAATATAAAATCAGAAAGATTTATCACATGCACACACACCAGTTATGTTTAGACTACTTAATATAATAATCCTGATTTTATTAGTTATTTCCCCAGTTTTAACCTGGTTTCATTGCTGTGATATCTGAGAGGAATTGGATTTGCTTAGCTAATCAAATGATCGATCTCCTAACTGGCACTGTATTGTGTGTTGTAACGTAACGTCGGCGTAACAACGACCATCAGTAAATGTTATGGATACAAACAATTTATATTTTTTTATTAAGCTGTTCTTGTCTTTACTAAAATCAAAATTAGGCCAATCAAATGGAAGAGTGCTCTTACAAATCACGAGGAAGCGATTTGACCGCTGATTTTGGCTAACGTAATAGACTCGCTATTTTTGCTGATGTTGAATCGTCTTTAGCATACAATACATTCATTACAAATGTAACTTTAAGTTAAACGTGTGTTAAACTACACATGGGGAAACTCAATTCACCTTCAGAGGCTCTGGAGCAGCTCAGTCGGGTTGCAGGGCCACCGCACCGCAGCAGACTCGCTGTGTGTGTGTGTGTGTGTGTGTGTGTGTGTGTGTGTGTGTGTGTGTGTGTGTGTGTGTGTGTGTGTGTGTGTGTGTGAGCCAGACTGAGCGAACGCCGCTCTGCACGTTTGAATCAGGGACGTACTACGTATTTGAGGGGCAGGGGGGACGGGCTTTAATAAAAATTTAATTGTTCACTTTTGGTAAATGTATCGTTTAGTTCACTGTTTTGAGAAGCTTGCGAGTTGTTTTTACAAGTATAGTTTTTGGATCACCAAAGTTAGGGGGGCAGCTGGGGGGGCAAGGCTCTAGAGTGGGGGGGCACCTGCCCCCCCTTGCCCCCCTGTAGATCCGCCCCTGTAAATACTGTTTGTTTTCTCACACAAACCGCTCGTTTCGTGTCTTAGGCCATCAATATGTACTTACATATACGAGTCATTAAATCATGTTTAATTTGGACTTCTCTGTGCATGCTCTTTGAGACGGATACCTGCATTATGACTGACAGACAAGAACAGTTTGACCTGATTGATTGAATTGAATTGCTATATTTGGTCTATGTTCTTCGTAAGCATTAAGGTACTCGAGGCTGTGCTGTATCGTGAATAAGTCACGGCTGAAGGGCGTTGTTAGGCATGACGCGAAGCGGAGTCACGATACAGCACTAGCCTCGAGTACCTTATTACATTTATAAAACGATTAAGACACACAAAAAAAATTAAAGCTGAAAAATATGTATCTATGCAACTTTCATGAAGTAAAATCACTAAAATCCTTCCGTCCGCTGGAAAAATAGGCCCTGACCGTAAACAGCAACAGAAGTTACATTATTTTGCCAATAGATGGAGACAAAGACTGTCTTTATGAGTGAGTCAATCAGTAGAGATGACTTTTACATTGAAAGGATTCAAACTTGTGATCATGGAGAAGAAAGACACAACTGACAGATGAGATGACTATAGGAATGGAAAACCCATAACTGTTAAAAGGACAAGATATCCCAGCGGACTTTTAAAGGGTACCTTTGGCATTTAAAATGTTCCTAATATTGTTCTGGGAGTCCCCAACAACAGTTTTACAAGCATGCAATGACAAAAAACACTTTTGTTGTCTTATAATATGCATTTATTTTTTCCTGATTTGCTCACCGACTCCCATATGAATCGTTTAGCGAGTCATTTTTCCAAACCCCGCCTTTGCGTGACGCTAATCTGCGGTGATATGTTAGACACCCAGCCGACGGGGTGTCATTGGTTGTTGCGCTAGATCTTACCCAGATACAATAGTGCTATTTTCTGATTGGCTAACAACACCAGACGAACAACACCAGAGGAGACCAGGGTTGCCAGGTCTGCACAACAAAACCACCCCAATTGCTCATCAAAACTAACCCAATCACAGCCAAAAATATTCAAATAGCGTTCCCGGGTGTTTCCTCAATAACAATCATGTTCCAGTGGATAAAACAATCGCGTCAACCAGCGTGCACTACACAAACAACCCGCGGAAACAGTGCAGGCATACGGACCTGGCAACACTGGAGGAGACGCGCTTGAATCCTGCCGGTTCCACAGTGAGTGAGAACGGCGCGGCGCCGCGGCCAGAGTTTTGGGCGCTGCGGCATATTAAATATATTACAAATAGTTTTTCAGCGTGAGAAATACAATGTGTGGCCGGAGAGCGTGACAAAAGACCGAAATGAGTGACTGTCACGCTCAATGCGTGATGCGTGACACTCGAGAGCCCTGTGACAACTCCATTAATAACGACAAACACTTCACATATTTCAATACAATTGACATTAAAGACCTAGCTGCTAGAAGCTGCGCTGTGCCTGTGCGTACACAACACGCAAAATAATTATAGAACATTATACATAAAACATAAAAGCAACAATTAATATTAATAATAGCCTACTTACAGATTGTGATTCGGAGAAGGAAGCTGATCCAAATAAACTCGGTACTGAACCTCCTTCCTTCAGTATCAGCCGGCTCGCAAATCCATACTTTATAGCATTTAGGTTTGTGAAGCAATCATCTTCAAAATGACGCGGACACAGAACAAGTTCGGGCTATACTTCTGTGGTATAGTTGTATGAACTGTAGCCAATTAGTCTTCAAATGCTCCTCACTCACTGGGCAGATGAAAAAAGTTTGCTTTTGCGTCGCACTTCAAAACACAGCAGCGTCTCGTCGACATGATGTTAGTTTTCCCTGGCGTCTCTGTCCGAACGCAATGAGTGGGCGTGTCTTATTCAAATAACTTGTACAAGTGACGTACGAAAGTTAGAGGAAATGCATCGTTCGTCTATCGATTCATATCAGCGACTCAGAGTCGACTCTTACTTTTGAGAGACAATAACTTTGTATACGGTGAACTTTCATATTTAAAACTTTGCAGGATGTTTTTGTTCACTTAGATCTATGTTACACACTACATGAAAGGTAATTTTCAAAATTCCATGATAGGTACCCTTTAAACGGATTTTTGTATTATGAATATAGGACTGACCTGAAGGAAAATGCTATGTCTACTGTAAATGCAGGAACACTCGCTTACTCGATCTCTCACTATACTCTAGCTGAAATGAACAATATCAATGAGATCAAACAAGTGTTTAAGTTGCTAAGGGTGGTTGCTAGGGGTGTTGTGTAGTGATACATAGAAACATTGGGTAAAGCAGTCTTAGCCGTGTTTTATCGTGAATAAAACACAGCTATTGACCAATCAGAATCAAGGATTGGAATTAACCGTTTTATAAATGGAAATAGTTAATTAGTTGCACATATAAATGTGTGTTAAGTAGACTAAACTTTGGTACTATGGCATGGTATGGTACATCTGTTTATTGACTCTATGGTTGTTATAACAGCTGACCTGGGATTTCTCGTATTAAAATACTTCTCATCCTCTCCGTCTGAGCCCTGTGAGTGTGCAGCTATGCTGGTGGAACACAATCATCCTCTCCGTCTGAGTCCTGTGAGTGTACAGCTACGCTGGTGAAATACTATCATCCTCTCTGTCTGAGCCCTGTGAGTATACAGCTACGCTGGTGAAATACTTCTCATCCTATCTGTCTGAGTCCTGTGAGTGTGCAGCTACGCTGGTGGAATACTATCATCCTATCTGCCTGAGTCCTGTGAGTGTACAGCTACGCTGGAGAAATACTATCATCCTCTCTGTCTGAGCCCTTGAGTGTGCAGCTACGCTGGTGAAATACTTCTCATCCTATCTGTCTGAGCCCTGTGAGTGTACAGCTACGCTGGTGAAATACTTCTCATCCTCTCTGTCTGAGCCCTGTGAGTATACAGCTACGCTGGTGAAATACTATCATCCTCTCTGTCTGAGTCCTGTGAGTGTACAGCTACGCTGGTGAGATACAATCATTCTCTCTGCTTGAGCCCTGTGATCGGGCAGCTACGCTGGTTCAGTACTTACCTCTCCCGCCATCAGAGTCCACATTTACTTTCGCCCGCACCGAACTTTGCAGGGATCTGACTGCGGTGATGGAACTCTGACTCCTGCCCGGCTCCACTTGAGTCCTGCGGTGAAGAGGCCTCTCTATAGAGTCCCGTGGCCAACGGAACGAAGATTGCTCTTATAGACTTCTTAATTCAATAAAGTATCTGTTCTTATTAAACCCCATTCTGTCTGCTTGTCGTGTTCTTGCGGTGTCGGCTCCTCACGGTGGTGCACGGTTGAGGGGCGTGGCTGGTCATCTGGTGCCTGCCCTGACCTGTACTGGTGACACTAGTCTGATTACAATCAGATTATTAGGTTCCATGTAAACGCAGCTACTGAAATCAATCGTACGCTCCATATATAAAACAGATTTGTGTATGTATTTTTTAGAGGGCTATTGTCACCATTCAGTTTAGTTTCAATTCAGTTAGACTTTCAGTTTGTCACGTGTCTTTGTTCTGATTCACATCACTCGTCAGTATCCTTGGTTACCATCATTATTAGTTAATCTGTCAGCTGTGTTAGTTAACCATCTTATTTGAGTTTGTGTATATATGTATACAGTATATTGCTCAGAGAGTACCAGTATTTATGTTTTGCTTAAAAATAATTAGAATAATAATTAGAAATAATTTCAGGTGCAACTCTGTGTCTTAGTACTTCTCATCTCTGTCTTGCTGGACCAGTGAAGGAACCGATTCTCTTAAAATGTTGCAGAGCCATAATCGGATGCACAATCACTATAATTTGGCATGCATCAATCACTCACTGCAGACCTCAACTCAGTGTGTTATTATGTGTAGGGCAGACAACTTTGCCATCAACATTGTAGAGGTGTCAGGCCTTTCTGAGGCCTTGAATGCTTTAGAGGAGATAATTAAGGTGGATTAAACACTGTTTTGTTAGTGGTGCTGTTAATTATCCTGTAAAATACTCACTTGATTGGCCTTACCAACGTTCGGAGGGCGGACCTTTTTGAATGACCATTGTGCTGTATAATTGACCACGTAAACTGTGTTACAAAGAATGTTTTTATCAGAAGCAAAACAGTAACAAACAAATACTTTAAAACTTTTTTTTACATTGGGTGAAGGTTATGTTTACCTTTTGGCAAGTAACTTTTGGCAAACTTTGTTTCTCAGCAGAGGTCAAGAAAAATGGTAATGGAAATGTTTGTGGCAAATCCAGACTTTTCTTAAATCAAAAGCTGTCTTCATCTTTAGCCCTCCACCATGTCAAACGACCTTCAGGAGTTAAAACTTATTAGTTCAAAATCAACATTTCTATACATTTTCTTTTTCTTGCCCATGAGGCAGCCAATACATAAAAAGTTTTGCTACTGTCTCCACAACAAACAATGGCAATCCCCTCGGTCTCAGCTGGCTCTCGAAAGCCCATTTCCCCTTTAGCTCTTTATCTATAATTTTCTTCTCCTCAGGGTGTTGTCCCCCTGGCACATCTGCAGACACAAGCCATGCACTTAATGCGGTTTCTTCTGGCAAGTGGTATAGAGGAACTCACATTCTCTTGGGTCAGACTGCCGCAACTCGTCACAGCGCATCTCACCTCTCAATGCTCTGCTGACCCTGGTGGCCTCCAGTAGTCAGCGCTCAACTCTTATACCTTTCTCGCATTGTAACACACCCCCATCCTGAGGTGCCCAATGTCCGTGACCCCCTGCGTTAGGCTGTCCCCTGGCCAGGAGAATCATCCCGTCATTGAGTAGCCAACGTACACACTGGTACCGCTCTTTCCCATCACACAATCAGTTTGCTTTAACAGAACTCAGCTGCTTTCTGGAGCTTAGGAAAGGCACGTTCAAGAGTCACCAGAGCCATTCTGATTGCCTAATAGTGTTCACACAGGAGACAGGTTAATAACAGCAGTATTTAATCACTTAAATCCATTAACCATCTTAAAATCATCAACCTAGCTATATCTGTAGCCGTAGCCATCGAGCCTGTTTCAATGGTGGAGACTTAAGATAAGACAAAGAAGTTACTGGTCCTAAAATAAAATAATCAAAAATGAC
The DNA here is from genome assembly GCA_036326025.1 of Chrosomus eos. Lineage (NCBI taxonomy): Eukaryota > Metazoa > Chordata > Actinopteri > Cypriniformes > Leuciscidae > Chrosomus > Chrosomus eos. The sequence continues at coordinate 48,802,008 of CM070822.1, forward strand.
ACTTCTATCATTTAAGATCTGCATTATTATTTTAAAGACTTCTTTAAAGTCATTCAGTTTTACATTTAAAACTCACAAATACGAATTGCCCTCTTAATGGCAATGGTTTCTTTAACATCTCTGTGTCTGATTTTTCAACTGAAACACTGTGCTTTTACTATAAATAGCTTATTATTACTTATGACACAGGGTCAGATAACAGCCTGTTAGCTGAAAGTGACTGAGAGAGACTCTGAGGCACTCAGGACCGGTAAACTGTTCTCTCAAATACTTCTAATCATCAAACTTTTATCTATAATCTTTTAACTATCCCAGCTTAAGGCATCTTTGCCAGAAATGACATTTGTTTCCAAATAAACATAATTTTATAGTTGTCTTTTGCCCATACAGGGAATTTAGACATTACAAATTTCCACTCAGATTGAGTCTCTGTCGTACTGGCCGTTTACAGCCACAGCAGACATCAGATTCAGATAAGCGAGCTGTTTCATTACAGCCAATAATAAACTTATCTTTTGAAAGCAAAACATCAGCTTCTAGTTCTCTCATGGTCAAAACACTTTTCAAGCTGTTTGTTTAATCAGGTGCCTTTTACATTTTACATTTAAGAACTGTTAATTCAGTAGCCTACTGCCTCTGCTTATTTGATCTTGAATAATTATTCTAGTTCTCCATAACGTTTCACATTTCATCTCAATTTTAGTTGTCAAGTTCTCAATTACCATAGCTTAAAATCTGACCTCAAAGTTTTCCTAGGAGTTTATCAATCTCCAATCAGGATTCACACTAAATTTGACCATGCTACTCTGCATCTTTTGCAGTTATTATAAATCATCTGTGAGATTTGTCTCTCTATATAACCTGAAACCTTTTTAAAAAGTTTAATGAAAACACAATCATCTTTTTAGTTACTTTTTTGTTTTTTTTCTTCCCGCAACTCACATTTGTTGTCATTATCCACAATTTTACATCCAATTTTATTCATCAATTCACTTATAAAAATTACTATTATAGATATTTTCAAAGGATTCACTTTAAGACTTCAATCTTTTGACCTTGTTTTTTTTTTTTTTTTATCTCTTATTCTTTCTCAGACGAAAATGTTAATATCGTCATTTAAACACTGATCTACTTTCAATCCCACATTATTACCAGAAATGTGTCACTATCACATTTTCAAACACCTTCTTAGTGGGCATTTACAGTTACGTGTTAAAATGGTCCTGCTGACCATAATTAAACCACTCTCCGTCTGCTCTAACTTACTGCACACCCTGCATACCCAGTGTGTTCCATTTAGGAATGCAAACAGAGCCACTGATAAGCAGTTCTCTGTGTCCTTTACAGTCCACCAGTGCCAGATACAACATCATTATTATTGGCACAACATTAATTTTCATAAGCTGCATGGAAATGCTCATTTTATTCTAATTTGTTTTCAATATCTTTCGCTTCAACGACTTAATATCAACAAAATATCCGACTTTGGACATAGCTGTCTTTACATTTTACTAATTTGCTATTCTCATCAACACTGATTACAGAACAAGTGCATATCTAACATCCAAAAAGCCGGGCTGACTCCCAGCATATAGCTGGACCCTCAGTCACTCCTCAGATACTAAATACAGACACCTTCTACAATCATAAACACCAGGATATGCATTCGTTTTTTATAGAACTATAATTTCCAATTCCTTTCATAATAAACGAAGATGGATGGTAAATCCATTCCTTTCACTACCCCCATTATAGACCCTTTAGATTCAAAACACAATGATTGTCAAACTAAAACTAAACCTAATTTCAATCTTTATTTTACCTTAAAACATTCTTCATGTCATGTTAATCCCTGTCAATCATACAATGCCTTATTTTATTCTAAAACTGACTTTTCATACCATTTAAACAGTTAATTTGACTTCCATAAATTCTGTCAGATAATTTATTTTCATCACATATAGTTTTCTACTATATTTCTTCTCAATCTTCCCCTACATGCCATTTCTTTCTGTATCCTCTCCTTTCTTTTCTCAAACATGCCAGTTCCTTCATTATCTAACCAGAACATGATTGTTTGCACAATCCCCACATAAACATATCTCACACACCAACCTTTGTTGAAGATTTTATTATTTACAAAACAAGTAATTTAGCCTGATAAGAATACACAATTATTTATTTCTCTGTGTTTGACTTTGGATTTCCTCTGTGTGCCTGTAACAAGACCTTAAAGGTTGAGGCAGCAGTCAACTCTATTCTAAGATGTCACATGGTACAGGACCTTCACCCACCTATAGGATGTGTTACCTTCTATGGAAGATAATGTATGTATTTAACTCTGAACCCAAAAAGACTCGGGAGCGCGAGTGGGCCGGATGGCCAGAGCGCTCGGCTTTGTTGGAGCGCCGTTCTATGGAACGGAGCGGCGTTCCAGAATAAAGTCTAATTGTTTCTGAATCAAAGATCTCTGCGAAGTTATTTACAGAAAAGTTTAATCCACTTCAAATGGCGCCCAACGTGGGGCTGGTTCAGGAGCTGATGATGCTGAACTGCGGGGCTTTGCTGGACGAGGAACACAAACTAAAGGTAAGCAGTTTTGCTTGGGGGTTTGTGTTTTTCGCCCAGACATTTGCTCCTTGCGGTAAGCCCCTTTAAAAGCTTCTCCAAATTTAAAGAACTAAAGAATTGAAAGATCTTTGATTTCCAGAAACAAGTGTATGCATTGTTGTTGATGATGTCGAGTGAATGTAAATGTGATGTGATGTGAGTAATAGCGCGGCGGAGCTCCGGTAGTATTTGCTAGTGCTCATATAATTCTAGGTGGATTGTTTGATCTCTGGTGCTGCTGCAAAAAAAGTTTTTGTCATACGTACGTACGGATGTGAGTTTAATGATAAGGCTATCATTTTCTGATTAAGGCTAATCAGTGTTTATGTTTAGAACTTGTTAAGGCTAACAGGTTTAATGACAAGGATGTCATTACTGATTAAGGATGATCGGTTATTTATGTTTAGAACTTGTTAAGGCTAGCAAGTTTAATGACAAGGATGTCATTACTGATAAGGTTATCAGTTGTTTATCTGTGTTTCTTATTAAGGATAATAGGATAGCATGTACACAGATAAGGCGTTGTCATAGGTATGACAATGGGCTGCTCAGGAGAGCTAAAATGAATCGCAGAGGTCTGTGATAGTTTAAAGTTGTTTTTCACTGTGTAGAGGAAGTGCATCAGTGGAATATTGTTTGTAAAAACAGTGAGAAACACTGTAAGTAGAACATAGTTCTGTATGTAGGATCCTGTGTTGTGTGTGTGTCTGATTGTGACTGTGGGTAAAAATAGGTGCGAAGGAATGTGTGTGAGCTTGAGGGACAAGCATGAATGATAAGTAAAGGAAATAGTGAAAGAAAACAATTGTTTCAAGATATTAATCTTGCAGATTATTGTAGTATGAAATAAGATTAAAGTTATAAAATATATATTTAATGAATAAATATAATGAAAGATATTAATAGATAAAAGAAAGAAAAATGCACGTGCTTAATATATTATATCTTATATCTGAAGACGTCAAAAATTTGTATTTCATTATCCCTGAAGACAAAGTGAGAAAAAGTTTCCATTGTAAGATTAAGTTTGTGCTAATAAGAAAAAATAACTTGTGTGCTAAAAGTGAACAGGATTGGGTGACCAAGTTTCAAAAGTCATAAATAATTTACAGCAATCTTAGAACTGTAGTAAATGAGAATTGTTGAAAATGGTTGAGGAAAAAGTTTGTTCACCATGAGAGATTATTTTAAGCAGCATGCATAGGAGAAAGATTAAAGGCTGAATTTATGATAGGAAAAATTATTTAATTGGATTATACTAAGATAATTAAAGTTAGATTATTGAAATAGCTTGCTTTCCTGCAAAGAAGAACTGCTTTACTAAAAAACAGAATGGAAGAACTGCGGTTGTCAACCAGTGATTTTTATAAATAACTAGTGAAAAAGATGGTTAAATCCTTTGGATAATTTTTGGGAATATAGATAAAGAGCTAGTAGCTCAAGGACAGTTTGAATTATTATTTGTAAAAGTTCAATTTGATTCATGCAGTTCTCTGAGTGTTCAAATTACAGATGGCTTCAGTGACAGTGGAAGAGGTGAAAGGTCAAAGTGACGACTGCAGAGAGAAGAAGAGTGGGTGAGGGGTTCCCTCCTGAAGAAACTTTCTGCAAACTCAACATGAAGAAAGACTGAGTAAAGCTGGAAAAGGTGAAACTCTGACTATTTCACTAAAGACTTTTTCCTCAGGACAAAGAGGAAAATCCTGAGATGCAAAGCTGTGGCAAATCTCTATCAACGTCTAAACTCAGAAGAGGCAGAGAAACAGCAGAGTCTAAATTCCAGTCTGCAACACCAAGAACTTTGAGTGACAGTTGATGACACATGCAGAGCGAGAGCCATGCAGCTTTAAGAGACTGAGATATCTAAAAACAGAGAAACTGACTGACACCCTTGCCATACGAACAACACAGGTGTGTCAAACTCCAATGATCACTCAAAAGAGACTGCTTCAAATTTAGTTAATTATTAGATTAACTTTATTCATTCTGATTATCCACTGGTCTCATAAGCACTTCTTTATTCTCTGCTAATTAACCCTCTCTGCTCCTTTCTCAGTAGGTTAAATCCAGCCCTATAAAAAAGAAAAGAAAGCTTTCTGAAAGAGAAAAGTGTGTGCCAAAATTATCGAACAATTAAAACGGAGGCTGGATTTGGTATAGTGAGGACTAGTTATGAAACAAATATAGGGCAAAAAGCATGATATAATTATTATATAGCAAAGAGAAAAAATAGGGGAAAATGTCAAAGAACGATACTTATTGTTGGCAAAGCAATGATACTGGTCACTCCATTTTGTTTGGTAATATTCTAGAGATAGATTGGAGAAAAAGTTACTCCAAAGGTCCAAAATTATTAAATCATAAATACTGGAAAAAACTGGGATAATGAGATAGAAATGTTATTGGCCATGGATCCGAGATTAGGCAGAGATCTCCTATTTTCTTCTTAAAACAGCTCATGAGCAAAAAATCAAAAAGAATATGAAAAAATTAGACCAACAAATGAGAAAAGAACAAATGCATTTGAAAAAATACAATTGACAGGCCTACTATTCTAAAGTACTTAGGCTATTAGAATTTGTAAAAGGAAAATTGTTTTAACTAAACCCAAAGACACTTCTCAGCGCTGACATTTTTGTGGATGACATAGCTGTGTTGACCTGACTGGACCTTGTGGCAAAATTTAGACCACAACCTGCAAGAATGCTGGCCAGCTCGTATGACAGTGTGTGTGAGAATGTGTGATGGAATGAGAGATGGTATGAAAGAAACACCAAGGCAAATCCATTATTTTGCCAATACAGCTGTATTGAAACTATAACATGTGGGCCCACAGGGCAAAATTATGCCCAATAAAATAATGACCATGGATGAATTTGGTTAAATGTCCTGGTTGGAACTATAATGGCAATATGAAAAAACAAAGAATGAAAAAGAAAGATGAAAAAGAGAAAATAAAAATTGAAAACCAGTGCCATAATTGCGCAGCGCATAATATACCTTGCTTTCTTTGCAGCATAACATATCTGACTTTATTTGCAGCGCATAACAGGATTGACTTTCTTTACAGCATATCAAGAGGAGCTGATCTTTGTCAAAAGTATGAAATATTGTCTGATAACTTTTGTCTTTTATCAAAGTGGGTTGAGTGTTATTCAGATGCATAATAAACAGTGTGCTGATAGTGTAACTCAAGATAAAGAGATAACTGAAGTTGAATTGACTAATTGTAAAAGTATATGGGAAGATTATTATGAGAAAAATGTAAAGATATTGCAATTATAATGATAAAGAGCTGAACTATATGAAAAACAATAGGAATATATGGAGTAAAGCACTGCTGTTAATGAAAGCAGAAAGGACACCACTCAGCCCACATGACCTTTTTACAGGGAACAACAATCAGAAGGACAATGGAACAGATGAGCAAAGGATTGAAATTACATGTTGTTGTCACTAACAAAAATAATTAAGCTTTAATTTACAGATAGCAGCAGCTCAATTCCAGGCCGGTTTCTGGGACAAGGCTGAAAAAATAATAAATAAAAAGAACCATTAACTGTGTTTTGTAATTTCAGAAGAGGTGATCAACAGGTGACACTTGACTCCATACCTCTCGACTTAAAATACACCAACCGGCTTCAGAAACCCCCACAACAGGGAGTGAGGGCATGGGCAAGGACAAGCTGACAATGACCAAAAGTCCCTTACAAAGGCACCATCACCTGGCCAAAACAAGTAAAGATGACAAGACAGCTAACAGAATGATCAAATCATGGATGGGAAAAAGAAGACAAACTTGACCAGAAGAGCTGTGCAGAGGAGAAGCTGCACCAGAGATGAGTAAAAACCTCAAACAAAAGTCAACATCAACCAAACTTTTCTATGATTGAATGTTAAGCCCTTGAATAAAGTCAGTAACAACTTAATAATAACCCCACCAGAATAAAATGATTAAAGAGAAAAATATATCAAAGCAACGTAAAAACAATGATAATGACAAGTTAAGAAAAGAAAGTAAAATAATGATAACAATTAATTTAAGAAATTGATATAGCATAGTGGGAATAATTAATTCATGAAGGAAAAAATTAGAACTAAAAAGAACTTTTAAGTAAATCTTAATGGATACTCTGATGCAATTGGACAATATAAGGGTATACAAATTTAAGGCTACAGTTGAAATTGAAGCAAGTATTAACATTGGGTATTAACAGATTTTCAAGATTTTAATTGATAAGATTATGAATTGATTCAATATGCTATTGACTAATTATAAAATTAAATCAAGTAGTGTTTATAGAAAGTTTATAGACTTACAGGAAGAAATTGAAACAATAACGAGGAGGACCTTCTAAAGAATTTAAATTGCACCAGAGGGGGGTCCAAAAATAAATATTTGGCATTCACATGAAGCATAGATTATTGAACCAACAATACTTTTGAATATTCTTAATCCAGATGCGTAATGGTATTAAACCAGTACACAGAGGGGGGAGGTTATAATATTAAAAAATTAAAATTAAGAAAAATAAAAGCAAAATTAATTAAAAATAAGGAAATTAAATTAAAATGAAGTTAAAATAAAAGGCATTTTTGCAAAGTTTTGCGAAATATTGTGGCAAAAACAAAGTTAAGAAAAGAACAGCGACAAAAATAGCCCATATGTCAGTATCAGAAGAACTATTAAAACATTTGGTAAGGAATATGTGGACATGATATAGATGGGTAAAAGCAATGAGATCAACAGAGGAGGGTCAGGAACAGAAATCAAATCTCTAATAGAGAAGTAATCCTTAGATTGGAAGTCTATCAGAAATAACGTCAGATAAAAAGTCAGCTAAACAGAAGTATTGAAGATTAAAAATAAGTTGCATACGAACACAAGGAAGTTTTGATATTAAAGAAAAGTTTTAATAATAATTAAGTTATAATGCTAATGGTTTAAATGGTTGATATAAAAACTTTTAGATTGTTAGAGATACAGAAAAAGAAATGAACATATAAGGAATATGTGAGAGTACAAAAAGTTGTTATGTAGAGTTATTTTTCTAATTGTCTAAAGAGTTTATTGAATGACTGTTATGAGGCAAATGTAACATTGCTCTGAAGCTTAGTTAGAGTTTATGAGACATACCGATAATTAGTTTATTCATGATAGTTTATTTAGAAATTAGTAGAAAAGAAGAAAAAGTATTCAGTTAAGGGAGTCTTGAACTGAAGAGATATAATGAGAATAGGAAGCAACACGTGAGATTAAAAAGTCAAAATGGTATTTACTGTTTAAATTTGGTAATAAGATAGACAGAATGGGAAATGTAAAACTTTGACAAAACGTGAAACATAGAGTGATTTATTGAATAGAAAGGTACACTACAATGTTCTGTTCGTTTATCAGCTAAAAAAGAACTGACTAAAAGATGGATTCTTTTAATTTAAGAAGCGATATTCCTTCATAATAAGTGATAAAAATGAGAGAGTTATTTTTACCCAGCCATATTTTGAATTACAAGCCATAAGGATCGATCAAAACAAAAATCCAGAATGAATCAATTTGACAACTATAATAAGCAGAGATTTAGTATAATGCTTTGTCTGCATTAGGAGAAAAACAATTATGTGAAGAAAAAGTAGAATGACTTATGTTAGGAGATCATTGTTGCAGTTTACTAAATAATATTGTGCACGAAGGAAAATTTAGCGATTACGATTAAGTTAAAGAAAACTTAAGAGCAGAAGTTAAGGAAAACTTAATGTAAAGCTTGGACATAATTAGGCTCAAATAGAAATGTTTTTTGGTGATGCAATATTGAAAGTGGGTTATTATTCTGTTGTGTACTTGTATATTAAGATCAATAATTGGAAAACCACGGTTTAAACGAATGGAAATGCAGAAAAAAGGATAATGAAAACTAATTTGAGAGGGCAACCAAATTGATATCTACAACCCTGGATGTTGATTCAAGTACCTCAAGGAGGAGGACAAAGAAGATGATGATGCGTAAAGAGTCTGGGTCGAAAAAGTCTACACTGCAAGAAAAATGTTTAACAGTATAAGAGACTTTTATGTGTGACATATTCTACATAACTGTGACAAAAATGACAATACTTGTTAGGGAGAACTCCATTCTTTTACTTCTTCCAGTAAAACAAGAAAGAAAGAACGACTGAAAGAAATAAAAATGTATGGAAGAAGATGTTTGGCTGGAGTGCTCCTCTGGAGTGTGGTGGCTTAATCCAGTAATTGGAAAGGAGAATGGGTGACTCAAATTGAGACACTAGGTAGCATAACTGAAGGAGCTGGATTTTGAAATTACACTCCGGGAAAAGGATAGTGAAAGTGGGGCTTAGATAAGCCCCAGAGGAGGGAATGTTGAAGATTTTATTATTTACAAAACAAGTAATTTAGCCTGATAAGAATACACAATTATTTATTTCTCTGTGTTTGACTTTGGATTTCCTCTGTGTGCCTGTAACAAGACCTTAAAGGTTGAGGCAGCAGTCAACTCTATTCTAAGATGTCACATGGTACAGGACCTTCACCCATCTATAGGATGTGTTACCTTCTATGGAAGATAATGTATGTATTTAACTCTGAACCCAAAAAGACTCGGGAGCGCGAGTGGGCCGGATGGCCAGAGCGCTCGGCTTTGTTGGAGCGCCGTTCTATGGAATGGAGCGGCGTTCCAGAATAAAGTCTAATTGTTTCTGAATCAAAGATCTCTGCGAAGTTATTTACAGAAAAGTTTAATCCACTTCACCTTCTAGTTTTCCCATCACTTCCCTCTTCCATCAAGTTTCTCACTTACAGTTCTCTCTTTTTCTATCACTCTATTTTAGACAGGCAGCCTTATTGCTGCTTGCTACTTCAATCTTTATCATTTAACTTTAAGTTCTATAGACATCTAATGTCATGCATCCATTTACTGGATGAAGAAGTAAAAACATTTTTTACACACATGTTGAACGCAGACACAACAACTTTTGTTTCTCACTGCCCTGTTCAACTGATTCCTGCACCACCTTTAATCTTGTGGCGCTCAATATCATACATTTCTGCCCTTAATTTTATCTCATTTGACAGAAAACCGGTGTACCAAATTTCGCAAGCTTGCTTTTGAGACATCCCCATACTGGCTGCTTCTCTGTTCTCTGTGGATTTCTCTTCAACGCGCGTTTTCTTTAGTCTGTTAGGCGTCCCCAACAAATCCGATTCTTTTCTTTTAACCCAAATCGGTCGGGTTGCACTATTAGTGCCCTCCTAATTATGGTTTACCAAAAAATCTTACCAGAGATGTCTTGAGTTGCCACGGGTTCGTTTTCATCTGATTCCAGTGGAGCTTCTCCTGGCCCTGATAGCGGTCGGCCCCTCTCTCTCTGAAACTTACGAGGTAGAGCTGGAACTGCTCAGTCCAGGTGGCCAAACACCGTCCGCTCTCAGGTCCAGGAGGCACTGCCAAGGAATCCCACTCTGACACCAAATGTTGTGGCAAAAACTTCTGTTAAACATCATCACTGCGTAAGAGACACTCAGAGTCAAATTAATAAAAAGAGAAATATTTATTCTTGCAAGAAGGCCCAGTCGCCATCACAGCCGTTACATTCTGTGAAGTGAGTGGCGCGCACCAGGAAGACATGAGACAGCTTTTATACTCTTTTCAAGGTTCCTTCTCACCCGCTGTACTTTTCCACCCAGATAAGGCCCCCACTTCTGTTCAGTTTTTCTTAAGGACACAAACTGGTACTGGAATAAACTAGCCAAACCTGACCATTCCTAAGGTCAAGACGTCCTGTCTCATATATTCCTGAAACGTCACGCACAAGCACGTACACACATATACTTTTACACATTGATATGTTAGGAATAAATGACTATTAAAATTTCTACAACAGAAAAAAAACAGGTTATGTGAAGTTTCTGTCTTTTGTCAAGTAGCTGTATAATAAGGGGATAATGTGTAGAACGGTGGTCATTACTGAGAAAATAAGTCCCTTCAGTGCGTAGCAAGACCCCTCCACGTCGTGTCAGGGTCTGGCTCGCCTTGTAAGGACTTGTTTTCTCAGTAATGACTGTCGTTCTATACATTATCTCTTAAATAAAGCTATGAATGCTGTACATGCATAGTTGTACTAGATGTGAGATTTAGTAAAGTTTACAAGGTGGATCAATGCATCTCGAAAAGGTTTAAAATCCCTGTTAACAACACAGTTGCACAGATATGACATATCAGGGTATGTGTGTGACGCGTCACCATGGAAACATTAAAGGGAACGTTCTAAAATAACGGTCGCCTTGATAAAAATTTACGCGTGAAAGGGTTAAAGAACAAATAGACAATAAACATGTGTGTGTGCTGTAAAGTGGTTAGAATTTTTTTTATCGGAATCGGCAGGTCAAACTAAAAAATTGTAATCGGTGGATCTCTATAGAAGAATGAATGAACGAAAAAGTACACAGACCTGATAAGGACTCTATTTTAGTTAATAAATTATGGTCAAAAGCAGTTAGATTTATTTTCTATAACAAATTTGATTTTGATATAAAAATTCTTATTTTGTTTAAAATATTTGTTTATATATAAATATTTAGTTAAAATATTAAGTTAAAATATTTAGGTATGTCGTTTTTTCAATCATTTATAAAATGAAGATCAAGGTACTTGACTTAAAGGTGCAGTGTGTAGCTTTTTGGCGACATCTAGCGGTTCGTTTGCGAGTTTACACTAAGGGCTCAGCCTACTGCTCACCCCTCCCTTTCAAAGAAGCTACGGTGGCTAAAACGGGACAAACATCGTCGTAGTGAGCCAGAGTAAAACGAGCCACAGCTAACATGGAGTACCACAGTCCTTTATAAACCTTACAAAGCCATAGTCAGGTGAGGATCAAGGGTCTTAAAGGAGTAGTTCACTTTTAAAATGAAAATTCTGTAATCATATACTCACCCTCATGTTGTTTCAAACCTGTATGAATTTCTTTCTTCTGCTGAACAGAAAGGAAGATATTTAGAAGAATGTCAGTAACCAGGCAGTTTCTGGTTCCCATTGACTTGCATAGTATATTTTTTTCCTATTAAAGCTTTGTTTATACTCGACGCGTCCGCATGAGCCCAAAGGTGCGTGCGGCAAAAATTATGTGATTGTAATAACAGCACGCGTGCCTCCGCATCGCAATAGACACCACTTATTACACACAATAGCCTTTTTTCTCTGATTTTGGAAACTCGATCGACTTAAAATGCTTCCAAGATCGACGGGTTGGTTATTCCTGTAACTGTTTTCCGGTCAATGACAAGAGTAGCCTACTAATCAGCTGTCTCACGAACGTAACCAGCACATTTATCCCCACATAGCAAACCCATAACACAGCGAGGGTGAAGAATTAAGTTACATGAAACAATCCAACTACATATTTACACCACTGACAAGGGAAAACACTCACGGTGTTTATGACTAGCTTCTTCTAGCTTTCTGCGGCTTCTCTTTCAATGTAGTGACGAAACGCGCTCTGTAGCGCTGTTTGTTCGCTGTCGGCTACGGTAGAAATATGGCGGCCTTCATAGAAGGGGATTCACGCGCTTATGTAGATATAAATGCCTAATTCTAAGGTAATAAAAACATTACGGTTTATTAAGTAAGTTCTTTATACACAACTGAACACATAGTTATGGATGTCATATTGCATTTCTGTTAATAAATAGTCAAAAATGTTACACACTGCACCTTTAATTCATGATTGAGAATATCACAAATGCTCTGTAGTTTGTATTATATTTGTGATCACTTCACACTTGCTTACATTTAGATATAAGCCAGACGCTTTTGGAAAAATCGCAGTGGTGTTGAAAGCTTTGGAAAACTGTAATTCATACATTAAATCAATCCATTATCTTATCAAGAATGTGTTTTCTGTATGTGAATTTCTAATACATTATGAACGGGACTTTTATTTTGGTGTGGGGACATGACGTCATAAGACTGCGCCTCTCCTGCATCTGTGATTCTGCTGAAGAAAGGTTTGTGTTTTTAATAATCTAAAGTGTTTAAATCATTACAACCTGTTCAAACAATTATATGTAAAACTCTGAAATAAGTTGATTGTTAATGAATATAACAGTGTAAGCTATCTACTATCAGTTTTAACATTGTTTTTTATGAGTAGTGAATAACTAGCATGAATGAACAGTTTGTGTGAGTAAAGCGTAACGTTATATCCACACGCGAGTAACAGAAAAGCTGCGTCTCATTTCTCTCTCTATATTGTGAATCAGTTCATCATAAACTCGCTGTTTGCTCTCTGGCAAGTAATGATAGAGAAAATGACAAAGAGGTTTTTTGAAAGTTTTTTAAACTCAAGAGTCAACTGACGCCCGTTTCACACATACTCCGTTTGCAGTGCGCAGCGTATGCGGTGCGTATATTTTTCCGTACCCATGTTAACAGGTTAGAGCTTTCACACTGCACGCGGGTGCAGTCCGTCGATCCGTTCCAGTTGCGGTGCGTATACAGCAGTGCAGAGATCGTTTCCGCACCAAGTCTATTTTGCTGTGCTGCAAACGCAGAATTAAAGTGACAGCGCACGGTTCGTGGTCAAAATGAACACAGATTGACCTGAAAATGTAGTAATTTCACCATAAATGCATTTAATTCAATAAAATGTAGTAATCTCACCATAAATGTATTTAATTAAATACTACTTTTCATCTTTTTACTTTAAGACCGGGGTTTTAAGCCAGGAAAACGACAATTTACCTCAACAAGGACATAATAATGAAGGACACTCATTCGTGGAGGTGGAAAAACAAGTTCTTTGTGACATGCAAGATTTATTGTATTAAAATTTAAATGCAAAAGTAAAGGAATGAGAGTCGGCTGTTTTTGTCAATTTTAAGTTTTAATTTAAAATGTTTACGATTTTAATATAAGCACATGCACATATTTGATCACTTTCTTAAGCAACTTATATAGAAGTAATGCATGGAATTATAGGTCTATGTTGTTTAAATTGTGTTTAAACGTGCATACGTCCATTCAAGTTTGTATATGTGTACAAAGAGAATCGCAATGCTGACAAAACTTTTTTTTTTAATAAAAGTTGTTGCATAACTTCTGGATTTGAAATAAAAATAGTGAGTATGTGTTTGTTGTACAGCCGCGGATCAGTTACGCACTGCAAACGCAGCATATGTGAAAGCACTATAGCGTGTGCTGCTCCTGTACCGCATACGCACCGCATACGGAGTATGTGTGAAACGGGCGTAAAACAAATGCTTATCGAGACAGCGCAAAGAGAACAAACACAAGCAATCTTTAAAGGTACTCTAAGCGTTGTCACGCGTTTTTAAGGCCAAAACATTTTTTGTCACATACAGCAAACATTACCTCACTATATGAATTTTTCATATGTTCTTTTATTAATTTTTAATGTTAGTTTTGAGTGTTTTTTGTCTAATCAGACCATTTAAAGTGATGATGACACGGAGAAACCAAATTTGCCATGATCTTTTTGTATAGAAGAGGTCTTTGTACCACTTAAAACTTCCTGCAAGTTTCATAGCTTAAGACATCCTCCCTATTTTAAAGGAAGCATATTTAATCGAGCTCCGAACACGGCTGGTTGTGGATCCTAAGGCCGTGTGTCCAACTTTGGATAAAACGCATCACTGTCACTTTTTACCCAGCCGTCCAATCCCAGTGGAGGCAGGGCGGGACTAATACCACACTGACCAACCGCCACATTCTGCTTGTACAACATCTACAGATGACAACAACAACAAGCACAATAACTGAACAAAATAATTTAAAACAAGAGACAGAGAAAATACGTTACATTGTACCATCATTTTAATGTAGAATCAACACAGAAACAAAATATGTGTGAAATGAAATACTTGTAACACTTTTGCAGATATTCTGTATCATAACAAGCAAAGTGTCTCAACTGAAAAAAAATGTTGTGCTGCCAAAACGCTCTCAAGCGCCCACAGCTAGGCGTTTTCAGCTGGTTAAACACACTATGGTGAACACGCAGCCTAACGCCGGTTTCACACTGCATGCGTTAGCAGTGCGTTAGCAGCGCAGGAGCAGTGCATGCGGTGAGCGGAAGCAGGACACGCGCGTTTTGCTTTCATACTGGCAGCGTTTGACGCGCGCGGCGTGTTTACAGACAAAGTGCTCTATAATGGGTAAGTTGGCATTGCTTTATTTCATTTTCAAATACAGTTAAGAGAAAAGACTTGTCAAGAAGCTTATTTTATTCATTAATAGGCTATATTATATAACTTTTGGTTCATCTTTGTTTTTGTTGACTTTGTTTTCTTTTTAAATTGATGAAGGTCATTTGATTGACTGTTTAAAACACAATAGATATCATCAATGCGCTTTTGGGTAAAACTGCTGTGTATTTTGGCCATGATCAATGTATTGTCACTTTAATTCAGCGGAAGCCGCGCGTCAAAAATAGACCAGACGCCGAAATGATTGCGGCACTTCTGCTCCTGCTCTGCTCCTGCTACGCGCTGACGCGCCTCCTCTGCGTGCGGTGTGAATGCTCTAACCTGTTAACATGGGTGCCGAAAAAAATACGCGCTGCTTATGCCCTGCTAACGCGTGCAGTGTGAAACCGGCGTAAGGCCCCGATCACACCAAACGCTTTTTTTTTAGGTTTGAAAACGCAAGGCGCACAGCACTGCCCCAAACACACAGAATGAGCAGTGCACTGCGTTTTTTGTTACTAGGCAACCACCGAAACGGCTGTCCTGTCAGTCAAGTAAAGGTCAAATCAGCATTTTATTATCCATTTAAAAGAATGTTGTGGTCGATAGTATCAAATAGGGCTGGGTAAAAATTAGAGATCGACCGATATTGATTTTTATAACCGATACCGATACCGATTATTTGCATGTTTATGTGCCCGATAACCGATATGCAGAACCGATATTTATTTACTGTTATACTTCTATTTTTGACACAATTATTCCAACACAAATGAACTGAACAAACCATTGTATTTATATAATCACTCCCTCCTTGCATATAATTTTTTTTTTTATATATTTATACACAAATAAATAGAGGGGTCTGTAGAGTAAGTCCTTTGATTTTTCCTCCTTTCAGTCATAAAAACAAAACAAAAGTGTTGAAAGTTAGCACTTTTTCATGTTAAATTAAATCTTCAAATTACACTAAAAACATTTATATTATTACATTATATAATTTATATCTAAATTATACATATAGTTTATAAGCATCAGCAACAATGTTAACAATAGGCAAGTAAATGTTAAAAGTCTAATGTTTTCATATGGAGAAAATAATTGACAGGGGACAGAGTCATATCACCTTTGCAGAAATGTAATTAATTTTAAACGGTTTTAGAAGGTTTATGTGCCGTTTAATAGGTTTAAACTAAAAGTGAGGAATAATTCACTGGGTAATTTTAATTCACTGAATAATATTAGCTGGAATATAACATTGTCAGGAAAGTAACAAACAAAACAGCATATACATCATTGCATTTCCCAACTAGTATGTTACTAATTATTAATAATATTTTTGTCGGTCTAGATCATGAAATGCTTTCTGACAAAGTGCTGTTTATCTATGCATTTACACAGAACTATAACTCAACCGCGATCGCGCGTGCAGATAATAAATAATTAAATTCCACAAAGCGGTTTTTCATTTTAAAGCGAAATAATTGCTATGTAGTAAATGATAATATAATCTAGGGTGTTTAAACGAGATAATCTTGTCAAAAGCTTCATTCAGTGGCCGTGCTTGAGCATTCCTGATCATCAACCCAGTGAGTGCTCAGCAATATGAACGAACTTTTTTTTCGAGACTAAGGGTGAGCAAATACAACAAATAGAGAATTAAATTCAGCGCTTTTATTTTCAACATGCACTCGTTCATGTCTGTTTTATTAAATTCATGTAAAGTTACTTCTTTATTGGGGCAGGACATGACGGATTACACTAGCCTACGTTGGCCTTAGCCTACTCCATGAGTTCGTCTCAATTTTTTAGAACCAAGCTGCATAAATAAACTACCGGCATTTATGTCTCAAACCTTATTTCTGCATGTCTGTTATGTTAAATAAAGTTGAATAATCAAAGCAAAGCAAGTAGAACATATAATTTACCTGTGCACAGAGTTGTTGTTGACTGATCTCCTCAGACGCGGGCTGCAATGGCGCAATTCTCAAAACGGCCACAAGATGGCGCCATTAATCGGCGAATCCGATATTACAAAACCGATACCCGATTATGGGAAAATGCTTAAATATCGGTAAAAATATCGGTAAACCGATACCTCTTGTCGATCACTAGTAAAAATATCGATTCATCAATGCATTGCAATTATTTGTTTCTCAATTCAATATCGATTCATCAAATCCTATGAATCGATTCACCCCACCGCCCAGTGGCGGCGCTGTGGGCAACACTCATCAGAGCGCGCGCTGACACGGAGTAAAGACTTGTTTATACTCGACGCGTCCGTTTCTTTTACTGTCTATAATCCGCACGTGAGCGAAGGTGCGCGCGGCAAAAATGACGCGTTTGGTGTGCAAGACCTCATTTCGCTTGGCTGTGTAGCAAGGCTTTTTTTGTAACAGCGCGCGCGGCACCGCATCCGAGGATGAACGACTTCTGACAAGCCGAATCTGTCCGAGTATGTATGTCACCGCACCGGCACGCAGTTTGCGAGTCTAAATTGCATATTCATTGCAAAGATTTTTTTGTTAAGGATTTGTTTACTGTGTGTGATTCATTTAATGGAAAGCACATTCACTTCTAGTCGTCTTGTTGTTCATTTTAAATAAACGTAGAGCAAGTAGCTAATCAGTGTCTGCTCGTTTATTCAAACTAAGTTGTCCTATATAACAGATGAACGTCACAACGTCCCCAAAAACTGCATGTGCACTAGTTTGATAACAAATGCTTCAGAGTTAACATGTTATATATATTGTACTAAAATGTTATGAGTTATATGATGGAAATGTCGGTAATGTATCCTACATAGGCACAGTAAATAAGCCAAAGGTTCTCTGATCAGCTGTTCAGTGTTATTTATTGTGTTGACAAAGTAAGTTAGCACTTTGTAATGTTATAATATCTATGGTTGCACTTTGTTTTATGAGTATGCACATTTTGTGCTTCTGTTTACATTTATTTTATAACTTGAATGTTTAGGAAGAAAAATATACTTTCTACTAACAGTTACATGCACTTTAGATTAGAGATGTTAATAAAGCACCTGTTTGTTACAGTTGTGGTTTGTATTCAACACATGTACAATATTGTACAGTTTGTTCTGCTAAATAAACCATGACAGGAAACATGCTTGGGTCAATTTGTTCTTAAACATTGGTAATACTGCACACATTATTTAAAAATATACCCAGGTACTTAATTACTTGTGTATTTACTTATTATTGAATCGATATCGAAGCTAATAAGTCAATATCGAATCGAATCGAAATCGAAGCCTCAAGAATCAAAATCGAATCGAATTGTGAAATTCCTAACAATACCCAGCCCTAGTATCAAATGCAGCACTAAGATCGAGTAACACCAATAGCGAGATAGCATCTAGAAGCACCTCTTTCAATAGTTTAGTTGGGTGTTTATAGCAATCATATTTTATTAGGGCCCGAGCACCCGTGCGAGGTCCCTCTTGAAACTGTTAGGATTATTATTATTATTATTATTATTTTTTATTTTTTTCTGCAAAGTAAGCCCCATTTTCGAGGCCGCAACATGCTCGAAAAGTCACCAAATTTTGCACACATGTCAGGACTGGTGAAAAATTTTGTATTTTGTGGGTTTCGCGGATGGGCGTGGCAAAATGGCTCGCTAGCGCCACCTAGAAAATTGAAAAAAATTAGCCCCTCATCCACGTTCGACCTACATGCACGAAATTTGGTGGTGACGTGTATCATATCAAGACGCACAAAAAAGCCTCAAGAAACCATACCCTAAACTGGACAGGAAGTCCGCCATTTTGAATTTGGCAGCCATTTTGGGACGATTTACACACTCCGTACTTTAACGAACTCCTCCTAGGGATTTAGTCCGATCGACTTGAAATTTCTGCTGTGCCTTCTAAAGGCATTGACGATGAAAAGTTGTGCTATCTGCGAGTTTTCGTCAATCGGTGTGACCGTGGCATCGATGATTCGCCATGAAACAGGAAGTTAGAGTAACTTTGCTGTATATGCTCAGCACCAAATTTTGCACGCTTGACAAGAGTCCCGCCCTGAACACATGTACATGCCGACATTCACCCCCAGTCATAGCGCCACCTGTTGGCAACAGGAAGTGACTTTTAATGAAGCAGCCCCCGCCGCACGATTGACCTACATGTACGAACTTTCTGTGGCACATAAACCATGTCCAGATGCACAAAAAAAGCCTCTTGGAGTGATGCCCTAAACCCAACAGGAAGTCGGCCATTTTTACTTTTTCGTCAAATTTTGGCTGATTTACACACTCCGTACTTTAACGAACTCCTCCTAGGGATTTAGTCCGATCGACTTGAAATTTCTGCTGTGCCTTATAAAGGCATTGACGATGAAAAGTTGTGCTATCTGCGAGTTTTCGTCAATCGGTGTGTCCGTGGCATGGCATCAAAGATCAACTCATCACCATGACACAGGAAGTGGTTGTAACTTCAGTGTACATGCTCACAGCTGCAGCAAACTTTACATGTAGGATAAGAGTCCCGTCCTGAACTCATGTACATGCCCACATTCACCCACAGTCATAGCGCCACCTGCTGGCAACAGGAAGTGACGTATAACACCTTCATGCAGTGTCTGAAAAGCGTAGCAAATTCACAGCCGCACTGGCAGAGCTCCAGAATATGCAACAGAATATGCGGCCGCATCACTCCCCGACGCGCTACATGTGCGAGGGCCCGCCCATCGCTGCTTGCAGCTTTAATTTTATATTACATCTTTTTAGCCAGAGATTTAATTTTGAGTGTTTTTTCTTTCTGTTAATTTTTCTCCTCTTAAACAGGACAGATTGTCCAAACACAGAAAAACTCCTGGTGAAGCGACTGAGATCCACGTGACACACTATTATAAAGATGGCATTTATTAAAGAGGAGAGTGAAGATGTGAAGATTGAAGAAACATTCAGAGTCAAACATGAAGATACTGAGGAACAAACAGGTTAGTTTCATTCTCAAAATTAAGGTAAAAGAGTCAAAATGAATACAGATGTAGCCTAAGCAACTATTGCAGCGGAATGCAACACACATTTATTTATCATAAATAAATGTTTTTGTGCAATGCACATGCAAGCTAACCATATTCAATATTCAGAGCCTCATAAAATTCAGAGCGAGACCTTTTTTTCTTCTATTTTTTTAGTAAAAACTGTGAAATGTCCAGTTTATTATAAAGAATGACATAACAGCCAGTTATAACTTTTGATAACTTTATTGTCCTGAACACCAGTATGGTAACAAGTCAAGTCACCTTTATTTATAAAGCACTTATACAACAGAAATTGTTTCAAAGCAGCTTCACCTTAACCCTCTGGGGTCTGAAGGGGGTTGCACACCGGACAGCAATATTGTTATGTTTAAGGACATTATGAAATTAAGATATTGTCTGTAATATGTTATGATTGTGCTGTACAATTATATACAATCATTGTTGAGTCTGCAGTCTGAATACTTTACCTCAGGTAAAAACAGTTTAAAAATAAAAATAAAATGTCAGAAGGATCTAAAATTAACTAAATTATTGCTCTGATTTCCTGCATCTATAATGGGCGGCAGTACCAGAACTGCTGTAACAGGGCTATGTGTGTGAGACACGGTGAATCTGACTGCAGTAGATGTGAAAAATATGAATAAAAGTGATGTTAATTCAGCCAGCTCACATACCTGTATTTACTTCCTGTTTTCGGTCGAAGTCCACAGTAGTCGATAGTCGAGTTCGCGTGCAATCATTGGTAACAGTGGAGACTCTGTCAGCCGATGACGGTGCTGTGTGGTGTTCTGAGAATATCAGCTCAAATGGATGGATTTTGTAGTTCATTAGGGCCCAAGCCCAAAGGGCGAAGGCCCTATTGTTTTCCTTAGGATTATTTATTCTTCTTCTTCTTATTATTATTATTATTATTATTTTACTACCTTTTGGACACTTTTGGAGCCCTTAACATGCTCAAAAACTCCTGAAACTTTGCACACATGTCAGAACCCGCGGCCATCAGGGCCGGGCTGAAGATGGTACCCGGGCGTGGCAGGGGGGCTCGACAGCGGGGCTCGACAGCGCCCCCCTGGAACGGGGTCCGAAAACATGGTCCATAAATCAAACACGCTTGCATGTAATAATATGAAACTCGGTACACATGTAGATCTCATCGTTTCATATATACTTCGCACTCTTACTTTTTACCCCAGTCCAACATGAAGTCGTCTATTTAGGGTTGTTTGGAAAACGCATGCAATGGAATGTGAAATACTCCTCCTAGAGAATTCAAACACACGGCACGAAACTCGGTCAGCGTGAAGTCAAGACACTGAGGATGAAAGTTTGTGAGGGGATTTTTGATATCTCGAACAGTTTGGCCGTGGCGAGGAAACGAAATCATGGCGAGAAACGTGAAACAGGAAGTGTGTTATAACTTCTGCATACATTAACTGATCTTGATGAAACTTCAACAGTGTGTTCGTTGTAAGAGCCCGATCACATGGATGTGACTATTGTGAGTCAAAGTTATAGCGCCACCAACTGGCAGCAGGAAGTGTTACTTTCAAAATGCTTTTAAATCACCCTCTTATTTTTACCCGATTTGCTTCAAACTTTGTGTATAATGTAGACACACGCCAGATGTAGACCTGTGAAAGGATTGTTGATATCTTAGATTCTGTTGCCATGGCAACGCATCAAACTTTAATATTCTTTTTGGATGCTTTTGAGACTCTTAGCATGCCTGAAATTACTTAAAATTGCATGAAACTCGACAGACAGATCACATTTATTAGCCAGGTGACATGTGCAAAGTTTCAGAAACGTGCGTGGTGCAGGGACTCAGTAGCGCCACCTTTTGACAAAAGTGGGGGGGTTAGTTTCATCTAGAGTTACAAAAATCTGTATTTATATAGTTCTCCTCCAGCCAGACAACTTTCTAATAGGCTATATGCACGCATAAGTTCCGCATTTGACGCAAGGATGCTCTTCCGTTTCCGGTTAGGGAGATTAAAGCGGAGGAGAACCGAGGAAAACGGGATTTTGGCAGAGTCTTCAAAATGTACTGTCCTCCCGTCTTTGAAACGAAACGTTCATATGTTTAGATGTAATTTTATGTATAGTTATGTTTATTTCATATAATTTTAAAAAGAAGCAGAAACACAACGAGGGGTGTCTGTTTTGTATGTTTTTGTGACTAACGTTTCTTTAGTATAACCATGGAGTATAAAATTCAATATAAATTCTTGGTATTGCATTGGAGTCTACGATCGGCGGAAGTTATCGAGCATCCTTAACCCTTCACCGGAAATACTGCCGTGCATAGAGCCCATTTACAGTCATTAGCAACAACCAAGAGGAAGTCAGATATTTTGGTTTGAATATGGTCATTTCTCTCTGAGCCTACGTCTCTGTGCTTGCTGTCTGTGTGTGTGTCTGTGAGTGTGGGGAGGGGGAGGGGGAGTGGGGCTATGTGCCTGCTCTCTGTGTGTGTGTCTGTGAGTGTGGGGAGGAGTAAAGGCATATAACAGACATGCTACATTTAAATTTTTTAATAAAACATTGTTTTTATGTTTTTCAAGCCATTTGATTTATGAGGACTTTTGAAATGTCCTCATAAACCACCCATAAGTTGTAATACCAGTGTAATACACATGCCATTATACAAATTTGTGTCCTCATAAATCACATAAACCAACCCACACACACATCAAATTGACGGTGGGTGGCAATGGTATATTTAAAAGACTTGATGTGTGTGTGTGTGTGTGTGTGAGAGAGAGAGAGAGAGAGAGAGAGAGAGAGAGAGAGAGAGAGAGAGAGAGAGAGAGAGAGAGAGCATAAAAAACAAAAAGTTTGGTTCCGGTAGGTGGTCAGTTGAGGTCATGGTTCGGTAGGGATTTTCTTTTTTTTTTTTTCATGTGCTTGTCCTCCGGACAAAAGTTGCTTGTCCGGATTTATTTATTTATTTATTTATTCTGAAGCAATATTCTCATCAGTGTTCAATCAGCTTTGATATTTAAATCGGCATATTGTAATATCTGCATTGAATGTTGTGGATATTGACTAAGAATATTGAATATTATGTATGTTATCAATCACCCTAAATGCAATACGGTGTTAGCTATATATCTTAAAGTGCGATACTGTCGCATAATAGTGTCCCATGAAAGGCATCCCCTCCCCCAATATTATTAAATGTCCTATTAGTGTCTTATTATTCTAAATAATTGAATTTATTGATCGAATTTAGGAATTTAAAATGAAAGATGAAGCATAGGCTACTGTTACCCTAGGTAGGGCTGATCAAATTAAATCATTTACACTGAAAAATTACAATTGCATAAAATAATGTTATGAAATTGATTTAAATGTACAAATAAGAAACAGTGGAAAGAAGTATACTAGGCTACTTATAAACATAACACTAAATTGCCAATAGGTGGCGGCAGGCGGCCGTATTAATGAGTGAGTCATTTATTCATTCGTTCAAACGATTCGTTTAAATGTTTGATTCATTCAAGAATGAGACAGATGCTGCGTCCCAATGTGCATACTATCCATCCTAAATAGTATGTGACATTACTAATTTTAAATACTATTTAGGGCGTAGTATGCACATTGGGACGCAGCTAGATGTTTAGGAATGGGTCATTGAATCTTTGACTCAACCGAACCGATTCGGGTCAAAATGCTGAATCATTCAGTAATGAAAACAATGAGTGTTCCTGTGAGATGCGCCGTGGTTCTGCTGTGATTTTTGTTTGGAACTATTTTCGCTGCTGGAACAGAAGAAAAACAGCCAATATTACATCTAAAATGTAAGTGACTAAATTTTAACTGTTTATTGAACTGTTGTAGGAAATCAATGTCACATTTTGATATGGTATTCAGGAAAAATAATTGAGGCTGCTTAACACATATGTTAAAATATAGAAACTCCACATTTAGATTTTTAGAGGCAGTTACAGTATGTTGTTAACTGAGTGTGTGTGTGTGTGCTGCGCTCATATAGATTTCTCCTCGAGAGGCTGCGCGAGCGTCAACAGCGCAACCTATTTATTATCCACAATCGATCGCAACAACATACAATAAATGTAATAAAATCAGAATCATTCTCTCGGTTTAGTGATTCCCTAGTTATGTATTTTGTTTGTTATTGATGTTCTAATCAGGCTACTTGACTTGTCCGTTCGGGCAAGTAAAATTCTCTTTTACTTGTCCTTCAAAAATCCATTTGTCCCGGACAAGCGGACAAGTTAGACGGGCTCTGGAGATACGAAGTCTCTATTTTCATGCTACTAGTATTTATTTTTTAGATATTAGTATCTATTCCATTAAGTACTAGTACTTATTCATTAACGACTAGTGCTTATTCTGTTTAGAATATTCAAAGTGCTTATTCAATTTGTATGCTTATTTATATTTTCAGAGCAGAAAATTCGATTTTTCTGCTTATTCAATATTGCATCTAAAATGTAAGTGACTTGACGTGTGTGTGTGGTGTGTGTGTGTGTGTGTGTGTGTGTGTGTGTGTGTGTGTGTGTGTGTGTGTGTGTGTGTGTGTGTGTGTGTGTGTGTGTGTGTGTGTGTGTGTGTGTGTGTGTGTGTGTGTGTGTGTGTGAGAGAGAGAGAGAGAGATTGTGTCTGTTACAGTGACAAGAGTTTTTAAGCCTTGTCTTTTTGGATATATATATATTTACATAATTCATCTTTGTGTTAAATGTAGTTCTATACATTGTTGGTGATAAATGCAGTACTTTGTTCTTAGCGTTTTTCCTCATAACTGTTCAGGGATCGTGGTCCCTTTAAATGTTCTGAATGGGTGATGACGTAGGACGCTTGTCAGCGCCATTGGTTGGCTGTTAGTTTTTTCATACGAAATAAACGACACACGTATTTGTGTGCTCAAAAGTGAGAAGTTGTCTCTTGCAAGGTACTGCAATTTCCACAAATACTTAGTATTCTTTAATTATATCCATTATAATAATTATGGATATGCAAAATTGGTTGATGTTTTTCCATAAATCCAGCAATAAACATGTTGGAACGTCATTGAAAAGATAATAACAATATGATATAATAAAATGCTTCCACACAGAACTTGAGCAATTTTTTTTGGCTGGTGGAGGACCAAGAAAGAATATTGTCGTTCTGAGACCATTTACATCTAAAATAATGATAATGGCATAATACTGCAGGTAGGCCTACACCTCCCAGCCAGCAGAGCCATGTGGGGCCCACATGGGTTTGACGTGGGCTATCTAACTGGGACCCAGCCAGTTTTGCACCCGGTTTCCATGTAGGCCCCACATGAGTTTGCCCAGATGAAATGAACACTGCTCAGTGTGCACACTACAGGCTGTTAAATGTAACACTGATCAGTGTTGGAGTTAATGAGATAATTAAGTGATTGAATAATGATTGAGCATTATTGATGAACACCTAAAGCAGAATCACTGAAGCAGAAAATTGTAAGCCACCGTTATGGCGATCATTGTTTGCTTTAGTTGGGCTCTTGACCCTTATATTATTAACTTTAGATTTTGTTTGGCTGTTGTTTCTGACTTATAACTGCCAGATGAACAAAGAAAAAAAAGTGATGTGTTAGTTATATGGCAGTCATCATATCAAAAGAAAACGTGCAGTGTCGGGGGTGCGCCAAGACATGTTTGGGAACCACATAATTTATGCATACCGCAATGCATGATGGGAGCCATTAATGAGTTGTGATTGGTGGCAGCCACTGCAACATGGATTATTATTGTCACCATTGTTGAGATGTTGATTATTGATGTCTGTGTTTCTAAATAAATTCTATTGAAAGTGTTTTCATAAGAACAATGTTTATGAAATATTTTGGAAAAAAAAAAAATGATAATCATATGCTGTGGAATCACAAAACTGTTCCTAATAAGTTAAACCACATAATCTCAATAAATTTCATTTATCAGATCACAGTATGGTTATGCCAAAACACAACCAATACTATCAGATGACACTTTTCTTTGTTCATTTGACTGTTATAAATCAATAACAGCAGACAAACAAAACTTAAAGTGAAAATCTAAGGGTCAAGAGCCCAACTAAAGCAAACAATGATCACCATAACGGTGGCTTACAATTTTCTCCTTCAGTGATTCTGCATTTTAACACCAGGTGTTCATCAATAATGCTCAGTCATTATTTAATCACTTAATTATCTCATTAACTCCAACACTGATCAGTGTTACATTTAACAGCCTGTAGTGTGCACACTGAGCAGTGTTCATTTCATCTGGGCAAACTCATGTGGGGCCTACATGGAAACCGGGTGCAACACTGGCTGGGTCCCAGTTAGATAGCCCAGGTCAAACCCATGTGGGCCCCACATGGCTCTGCTGGCTGGGCAAAGATCAAAAAACTTTTATTTCTAAACACTATTTAACACTGAAAATGGACTTTTTAAATATCCACAATAAATGAACAAAACAACCAAAAACAATAAAAGCAATGGACTATCAGTCTCTACAAAAAATGCACTTGAATAAATACCAAAAACAATAAATAAAATGGATGTAAACAAAACCTGACCCTACCCTATGATAAATTATTTTTTATTAAAGCATTAACACACAAACCACTGTTAATTTAACATGAAAGCAAGCAGCTACTGCGTGCATGGTCTGGCATGACTGAATGCGCCCAAAGTGCGCTCCCTTAATAATCCCTAAAAAGCTGACAGTTCATCGCGATCTCACACATCTCTGTTATTATCAATGAATCTTTCATAATATCCACACTTTGTTTGTTATAATTAGAGGATTTACCAGCATACAGAATTCAGCACTGAACAAAAAGTCCGTTTTGAACGGTGAGGGGAGTCTATCTTAAATGCTTCTGATTGCATCAGATGAATACAAATCTATTAGTCTTTATATGTTTTATTCATAGATATTTCTAGTTTGCGGGAGTCCCGCGAAACGTTTTATTCTCCCGCAACCTGCACACACAGAGTGAGTGCATTACCGCTCGCGCTCGCACTCGGCCATCAGATCTAGTCCCTCGCCGCGTCAAGCGCTTCCCGAAAGTTATAAACTGCCTCCGGAACCCAGTTAAAGTACAAAAATCTATTCAACAAAAATAGTGATGCAGTTAAGTTTTTTTCGCTCAGCCGAGCCCTCTCTGTTGCTGTGTGGAGAAGTGTCAGTCACCTCTTCCTGAACGTCACACACTCACTCTAACGGGCATGCACTGCAGTGCGGTCTCACGAGGAAACGCGGCTTTTTGATATAAAGTTTTTCTTGTTCCCGAATACAAATATTTTTTAAGTATTTGTTCGAAATAAGTATTCGTAAAAAACACGTTATTTGTGCCTTTCCGAATACCGTATTCGGGTTCGGCTCCACCCCTAATATATATATATATATATATATATATATATATACAGTGGTGCTCAGAATTAGAGGCCTGCATTTCAGCCCGAGCCCGACGGGCCCCGACTTATTTACGCTCCTAGGGCCGGGCTTCGGGCCGATTTTCACGTCATAGTTCACACGCGGGCCGGGCCGGGCCGGGTTTTAGGCTTATCTTTTTTATAGCATATTTTTGACATTAATTAAAATAAATATGAGAAGATGACGATTGAAACGCAAACATAGAAAGACGTTTTATAACCTATCACACTGACATATGACTGACATGACAGTCTGCTCACGCTCACGCACACACACACGCACGCGCACAGGTTTCCCGGCGGCGTGATCTGAGATTCGCGCGACCGGCTCGTTCTTTGTTTAGTGTCCCGGTAGCGAGCGTGACTTCAGCGCAGCTGGAAAAAGTACGACTGGATTAAAACCTTTCACTGTGGATGCTGTGCTTTTTCTTCACGATGCTCTGAGACTGTTCTTAGCCATGTTTGGAGGCTGTTTTTTGTTTGACTTCATTTTCATGAGTCTGTTGGAAACAAGGATGTAAGGTGGAAATAAGAATGGCCATGTTCTGTAGTGAAGACTTGATTTTTGAGGTAAGATAACCTGCATGCTGTTTTTAATGTAATTTATGTTGATTTTTTTAGATTGCGTTCTCTGTATTGTAGCCTATTGTATAAACTTATTTAGTTTGCGAGCGCTGTTGCTCTGAGCAGCAGAGCAGTTTGCCTCAGCTTTTCAAAAATGACAAAAAACGTTTAAACAAACGTTTAAACTAACGTTAACTGTCTGTGTGATATGCTTAAGTTGTTTTATATCTATGGATTTTATTGTAGCCAAGTAAAGTGTTGATTTGAGAGGCTACAATGGATCAAACATGTTTAACTCGCTGTCGGCTACTTGGTCGTCATAAAAATAAAAAACATTTTTTTTTCTTAATTAACTTTATAAAGAAATGAAAATAAACTTACCGGTAAATACTTTGCCTTTGAAAACGAAACATATCTGGTTTACTGACTGCAACATAGGGCAGGCTGTGTATTATCCCTTTTTTTTATTTTTTTTTTATAAACGGGCTCGGGTCGGACTCGGGCTGATCATTCTGATGAGCTGTCGGACACGGGCCGGGCTAGGGCCTGAGCGTCTCGGGCCAGGGCCGGGCTAGGGCCTAGATTTAAGGCCCGTGCAGGGCTCTACTCAGAATTAATGGCACCCCTGGTAAAAATGATAAAAAATGGCTATAAAAAATAAATCTGCATCGTTTATTCTTTTGATCTTTCATTCAAAAAATTGGCAAAATCCTAACCTTTCATTGAAGTAAAAGATTTGAAAGTGGGGGGGAAATCACATTATAAAATAATTTTTTTTCTCCAAAAGACGTTGGCCACAATTATTCATACCCTTTTATTAAATACATTTTTGCAATCTCCTTTTGCCAAGATAACAGCTCTGAGTCTTCTCATATAATGCCTTATGAGTTTGGAGAACACCTGACAAGAGATCAGAGACCATTCCTGCATACAGAATCTCTCCAGATCCTTCAGATTCACAGATCCATATTGGTGCTTCTCCTCTTCAGTTCACCCCACTCATTTTCTATATGGTTCAGGTCAGGCAACTGGGACGGTCATGGCAGAAGCTTCATTTTGTGCTCCCTAACACATTTTTGTGTTGATTTTGATGTTTGTTTTGGATCGCTGTCCTGATGGAAGATTCAACCACGGCCCATTATAAGATTTCTAGCAGAAGGCGTCAGGTTTTGATTTTTTATCTGTTGATATTTGATAGAATCCACAATGCCATGTATCTGAATAAGAAGTCCAGGACCTCCAGCAGAAAAATAGGCCCACAACATTAAAGATCCAACGGTATATTAAATTATACACATGGGATACTTTTTATCCTTGTGTGCACCAAACCCATCTAGCGTGTTTGCTGGCAAAAAGCTCTTTTTTTAGTTTAATCTGACCACAGAACCCTGTGCCGTTTGAAGATCCAGTCGTGTCTGACCACTGAATATGCTAGAGTTTGTATTTGGACGAGCGAGGAGCATTTTTCTTAAAACCCTCCCAAACAACATGTGGTGATGTAGGGGTTGTTTGATTTTTTTTAATAGGCTTTCTGACCCCCAAGACTCAAGTAATCTCTGCAATTCTCCATCTGTGATCCTTGAAGAGTCTTTGGCCACTCAAACTTTCATCCTCACCGTCCATTAAGAAAATATAGACACACGTCCTCTTCCTGGCAGAATCGTAACATCTTTAGTTGATTATAACTTCTTAATTATTGCCCTGATGGTCAAAATGGGATTTTTCAATTGTTTAGCTATTTTCTTACATCCACTTTCTATTTTGTGATGCTCAACAATCTTTAGATGCACATCAGAACCATGTTCTGTGGTTTTATTCATTGTGATGAATGATTAAGGGAATTTGGCCTTTGTGCTTCCTCATATTTAAACTCCTGTAACACAAGAAGTCATAGCTGGACAATTTCATGTTCCTAGTCACCCTGGTGTGCTAAAAAAGGTAAATATTAATGGGAATATACTTCATAGATATTTTATTCATAAAAAATTCTAGGGGTATGAATAATTGTGGCCAACGTGTTTTGGAGAAAAATATTTATTTTATAATGTGATTTACCCCCCACTTTCAATTCTTTTACTTCAATGAAAGGTTAGAATTTTACCAATTTTTTGAATGAAAGATCAAAAGGATAAACGATGCAGATTTATTTTTTATAGCCATTTTTTATCATTTTTACCAGGGGTACCATTAATTCTGAGCACCACTGTATATATATATATATATATATATATATATATATATATATATATATATATATATATATATATATATATATATATATATATATATATATATTAGGGCTGTCAAATGATTAATCATGATTAATCACATCCAAAATAAAAGTCTTTGTTTACATAATATATGTGGGTGCAGTGTGTATAATTATTTTGTATATATATAAATACACACACGTATGTATATTTAAGAAAAGATATTATTTATATATAAAATATTTATATTTATATATAATATAAATTATGTATAAATCTATATACAGTATATACATGAAAATATTTCTTAAATATATACAAGCATGTGTGTGTATTTATATATATAAAATAATTATACACACTGCACCCACATATATTGTCAACAAAGACTTTTATTTTGGATGTGATTAATCATGATTAATCATTTGACAGCCCTAATATATATATATATATATATATATATATATATATATATATATATATATATATATATATATATATATATATATATATATATATATATATATTAGAGGTGGGCATAGATTAATTTTTTTAATCTAGATTAATCTAGATTAATTTTAAAATTAATCTAGATTAATCTAGATTAAAATGGCTCATTTAAATTTTCCCAAAGGCATTTAGAATATGTGTGCTACCCCAAATAATGACTAAAAGTAAGTCTTTGAGAGTAGTTCACCTCGCATAGGGATGTGCATTTCTGCCAAAAGTGCCATTCGACAATCGAGGAGCAAAAATCGAGTATCGTTAAAAAAACAAAACAAAAAAAACGCAATGACAGAAAGGGAGGCCAATTTCATCTTTAGCGATTTGTCATCAAACAAACTGTTTATTAATTGAACAAGTAACATGTTTTCTTCGGGGTTTTTTTTAACATAGTAGCTAATTGGAAGAAGAAAAAAACAATACGCACAACAGTCCGTTTTTGCATCGCCAATGCTCGTTAGATCAAAAAATAATGTCATAATGATTTTATGTGAACCTGCCTTGTTACTGCAATAGTCTCCTTTTTAAACCAATTAGTTTCAATCAATGTAAACTATTAGTGTGATTATGCCACTGCGCAATACACACACACATTACCGCGGGATAGCGGGTGTTCATTTCATAAACTGTGGACAATGGTAGCTTATTTAAACCTGTTAACCAGTGCACCGACGCTCTGACGCGTTTTTTTTGTAGCCTATAAATTAATGTATGTCCAAAACCCGGATAATGTCATACTTTTTAGTAGTGCTATTGTGGCGTAATAATCTGTGTGGTTGTAAAATGTATTACCTGAATGAAATGAACTCGAATGTATCGTCCTGTGGAATCATTCATTCACAGACAGCATACGAAGATGTTCAACTAATAAAGATCTTCATCGCTGGCAAAGATATGATGCATTTGCAGATTTGCTTTCACTAGACTAGACTGTAGATCCACGGCCACATCATACAACGCTCTTGATGTTCTTAAATCTTCCTGTTACTTACGACTCCTCGAGTGTGAATTGAAAGCGCTTCAGAGGATTCAGTGCGTGAGGAACTGAACAGATCAACTGATTCGCGAACCGTTTTAACATATCTGACAAGGATGAAGTCTTTAAACAGAAATGACTCAAAAGAGTGATTCATTAGTAAATGAGCATCGCTCATGCCCATACAAAGGATACAGCGCGCTTGGAATAAACTCATTTAACAATGTATTGCATTAACATAAAGTAACGAGAGGAACGTCGCCCAACGTAACAAAGTATAAGTACACCTTGTGTCCCTGACAGGAAAATACCCTGCTGCGCGATCTGTGACAGTAGGCGCGGCGTCAGTTATGTCATACTACACATTAGAATTGCGCGAAAATAACGATATTCGAAAAAGCTATTTATGATCCCAACCCAACTTAGATTAACGGCGATATTTTTTTATCGCGCGATAAGAGTCTCACGTTAACGCAGCACGTTAACGCCGAT
This sequence comes from Chrosomus eos, assembly GCA_036326025.1. Taxonomy (NCBI): domain Eukaryota; kingdom Metazoa; phylum Chordata; class Actinopteri; order Cypriniformes; family Leuciscidae; genus Chrosomus; species Chrosomus eos. The sequence continues at coordinate 48,834,004 of CM070822.1, forward strand.
AACGGCCCAGCACTAATATATATATATATATATATATATATATATATATATATATATAATTTTTTTTTATTATTTTTTTTTTTATGTGCATACAACCCATGTATTTTAAATGTATTGTTTGCTTTAAATTAAATTAAGATTGTATGTTTGGTAATTGAACCTAAATAAATGTAAAATGAATGTGCTATATTTCAGATCAATATATTTGTTTTCCTTCATTTTAATCAACACTAACTTTATTCTCATCTGAATTATAAATAACTTATTTCTGTATAAAATACTAAATCCTGAATAATCCAGACCAACCAGACCACACTATTTCTACAACATCATCAGTGCTGAAGCGGAACTACCAGAGCCGTTCGGCAGATAGCGAGCAGATATTTTGTGTCACGTCGTGCACAATAACCCTAAACCGGTGCCACCGGCTTTATATATATATATATATAAATATAGTTGCGGGCAGCGATGAAGGGCCAAAGCCGGCGGTACCGCCACCCTGATGCACCAGGGTGGCGGTGCCACCGGCTTGGGCCCGTAATTGCTGCTCGCAGCTATATTATTGTAGTTTGTAGCTGGCTGAATTAACATCAGGGTGGCGGTGCCACCGGCTTGGGCCCGTAATCGCTGCTCGCAGCTATATTATAGTAGTTTGTAGCTGGCTGAATTAACATCACTTTTATTGATACTTTCATATTGTGCATTATTAGTTTCATAGGTTGATAAACCTAAGACAAAGTCTTTCATATTGCGCTGTTGCCACTGTTTCCCATGCGCGTGCATCGATATTGACTATACTACCAGCTATATACAGCATGCTGACCTAAAAATCCAGCTCTATTCTAACAATAACTTAGCCTTATTAGCTAGGCTCCTTGCATGCTGGCTAATAATTGACAGCGCTGTGTTGGACAGATTTATGCAGCAGAGAGCGCTCTGCAATCAAATACAATTACGATACAATTCATCCTTCTGTCGTTAATCTGCACTACTTTACTATCTAAACTATTTTGATAATCAATTAGTCGGTTTGAGTTATTTTTTAAGACAAAAGTAAAAAATTATTTGATTCCAGCTTGTTAAATGTGAATATGTTCTAGTGTCTTCTCTCCTCTGTGACAGTAAACTGAATATCTTTGAGTTGCGGACAAAACGAGACATTTGAGGATGTCATCCTCCTGGGCTTTTGGGAAACACTGATCCACATTGTTCTGACATATTATAGATCAAACACCTAATTGATTAATCGAGAAAATATTCAACAGATTAATCAACTATGAAAATAATCCCAAATCCCTAATCATTATGTACAAGTGCATTGCATTGGAAGCCTCCCTCTTTATCTCTCTTAAATATTTTTGTTCTCTCTGTTTTGTCATTTAGTAAACCTTATAGAGTTCAACCATATTAGTCCTCCTTGAGTCTCTTTAACAAGAACTTAGATTAATGTATAAATTGAATAGTGATTTGCTGCGTTCCAAACCGCATACTTCCCTACTATTTAGTATGGGAAAAAGAGTAGGCGAGCGAAAAAGTATGTATGAATCCAAAAGAGTAGGCGAGAATTACCTGGCTGACGTACTAATTATCGCGAGATTCGGACTTAAGTGCGTTCCAATATGCCTACTTTCCTACTATATAGTAGGCGAAAACAGTACGTGAAAGAAGCAGTACGTTCGAAACATCAGTATTCATAAAAGAGTAGGCGAGAAGTTCCCGGATGGCTTACTGCTTCCGGCCCGATTTTTGAGTGCAGTCCGATGGGTACTCTTCTATCCCAGGAGGCCACGCGAGAGGATACGTCATATAAAAGAAGAAGAAGGATAGGTCATACTCGAACATGACGCCGGACGAAATGATGACGGACGAGTGTTTTCAAATGTGAGTAGCCTATTAGATATTACAAATCAAATGATCGCATGTGTTGAAGTACTGTACGGTAAACTGTTGAATTGTTGAAGGTGTAAAGACGCTATATAGTATGGTAAATTTGTGATTTTGCTGTAAATCACATTTTATTGTATAGCTAACAGAGGAGCTCCAGTAAGGACACATACGTCTCCAAACTGGATTTGCATACATTTTAAACCGTATGCATCTTAAATAATTTCTAAATGTCTATTTAATATCTGGTAAGAAAAACTAATATAAGAATTGCATATTTCTACGTCTAATAGATATGAAATAGACTTCTGAGTTGCGTGTACTATTGTTTAAGATAATTCACTGTTGTCAACACTGTTTTCATTAGACAAATGTGCTGTAAATAATTTTATATAATATTTGTGCATAGGATCTGAAATGTCTACAGACTGGTGTGGGTGTGATATAGCCGTGGATTTTATCTTTATTGTCTTTTTTTTTTTTTTTTAAATGCATTGTAAAATTTGTAAATGTTATTTATCTAATATATTGTTGATATTGCTTAAATGCTTATTTAAAAAGAAGAGTGTTATGTCCATTTATTAAATTATTTTCGCTTAGCATACCAGTAGTAGCGCGCGTCCGTGATGTGCTTCGTTCAAGAGTAAAAACGACGACCAGGAAGCCGTCACTGACTGAAGCGCTCGTTTTATTTATTCTTTTATCTTTTTAGACTGGAGCCCAAAGCTGATCCTGGAAACGGTCCCATGGATGAGTCCCTCCATCACTCCATCTGCCCTTATGAGACCCTCCATCACTCTATCTGCCCTTACTGCAGATTGTGAAGTGCAGCAGCAAGCAGGCACGGCTCAGCTCTGATAAATTTATCAGGATAAAGCCCAGAATGCGAACCGCTGTGTTGAGATGGCAGTATGTGGGGTTCACCGCCTGTAAATACATGCTTGTAGTCTGAAAAAAGTTTTGTTTCATGCGTTGTTGTCTTGTATATGCATTTGTTTATTGTGATGGTTACTTTTATTTGTTCGTTTACTCATTTATTCATGTTTATTATTGTTGTCAGTAAATGAAATATAATTATTTAGCCTAATGTATGCATTAATTCATTGCTTGACTGGAAATTGAGATGTTTCACTGCATTTATAGCTAGTGTGTAGCTATTCATGTATAACTATCATATGACAAAACAAATTACATTCGGCTTGTTTTATTAAATTATATCATTTTTAGTAGGCTATAAAAAAGTAATATAATTAAGTATTGGTCAGCATTTGCAATGCAATTCATTCTAAGGTAGGCTAATATTAATATTTAAGGAGCGATACTTATATAACGTATAAATCAACAGTTTCCTCCAACGGAGAGATCTTCGAGCTGCTCGTCTCCTTTGTGCAGACATTACAAACGCTGAGGAAAACTGTTTGTGCTGTCGAGTTACTGATGTGAAGTGTTAGTGCACCTGTCGCTCATATCATTTAAACTTATAAACTTATTACATACAAGATCATGGAAAGATTGATCTAACAATGAACAATAATGACGAAGCAGAAAACATAAAGATCATTGGTTTGTGTACATCATAATATGATATTTATACACAGGAAAAAAAAGAACAATAAGGCGAGATACTATTACTATTTATATCTACTTATTTATTTATACTATTCATATCTTTAAATAGTTCTGAGGAAAATAACAACATATTCAAGAGATGACGTTTTTTGAGGTTTCTTAATAATAATAAATATATCGTTATAAGGATAAAACTGCTTAAATCAACCCTAAATGTATTCACAAAAAAATCGGCAGCTGTTTCTTCAACAATACAACAAAATGAGCAACTTTCATCAATATCAAGATATTTACAGATAGATGAATTAAACGTGTCGTTCATCTTTTAAGTTGTTGCGCTTGTGATAACGCGTCGTAGGTCACATGATAACGTAAACATGGCGATGATGTCCGGATCGCATTCATACTCAACGAGATTTGGCTATAAAGTACCTACTCTTTTAGCGCTCGTTAAGTAGGTACTCATTGAAATTAAGTACCTACTCATTGAGTATGCGGTTTGGAACGCAGCCATTGTGTGACCTATGATGAGGGAATCATTGAGGGTAGCCTACCATCAAATGATAGCCTATAGCAATGTCATCAGGATACACATACACCGGTAGGCAGTGGCCCACCTTACTGCCTGACCACGTCGTGGTCCACCAGAATTTATAGTTTACCCACCTCTTTTTTTTTTACCACTACACCTCTGCAAGTAAAGCATTAAAGGGATACTCCACTTTTTTTGGAAATAGGCTAATTTTACAACTCCCCCAGAGTTAAACAGTTGGGTTTTACCGTTTTAGAATCCATTCAGCCGATTTTCTGATATTTAGAAGAATATCAGTAACCAGACAGTTTCTGGTCTCATTGACTTCCATAGTCTAAATTTTTTCCTACTATGGAAGTCAATGGGACCAGAAACTGTCTGGTAACTGATATTCTTCTAAATATCAGAAAATCAGCTGAATGGATTCAAAAACGGTAAAACCCAACTGTTTAACAACTCTGGGGGAGATGTAAGCCAATTTCCAAAAAAAGTGGAGTATCCCTTTAAGTTCAAATGTAAAGTTTAAATTTTAACACATGTGCATGTGCAATATTATTCAACCCTCAGCTTCAATACTTTGTGGAGCATCCTTTAGCTTTTATAACTTCTAACAAATGTTTTCGGTAAGTGCTGAGAAGCTTCAACCTCTCGATCAGAATATTTCCCATTCTTCACGTGCAAAAGCCTCTTGCTCAGTAATGTTTGATGGATTCCGTGCTGCAAAAGATTTTCGGTTGGATTTAAATCTGGTGACTGAGAAGGCCACTCCAGGACGTTCCAGGATCTTTACTCAACTAAGCTTTGGTTGACTTGGAGGTGTGCTTGGGATCATTGTCTTGCTGGAAAGTCCAATGATCACCAAGGTTTAATTTGTCAACAGAAGGCATCACGTTCTTCTTTAATATGACCTGGTATTTCTGGGAATCCATGATGCCAGGTACACGATCAAGATGGCCAGTTCTGGCCGCAGAAAAAACAGCCCGACATCATCAGTGACCCACCCGTGGGGATGGTATTCTTCTGGTCATAAGCCTGGCCTTTCGCATGCCAGACATACCGCTGGTCCAAACAGTTCCAGTTTGGTTTGGTCAGTCCATAGAACTGTCTCCCAAAGCTCTGTAGTCTTATCCGAATTCCTCCTGCCATATTCTAGTCGACTTTTGATGATCCTTGTGGTCAAGAGTGGAGTCCAGCCACAAAGTCCTTGTTTATTCAGTGCATGTCTTATAGTTGCCACTGAAGCACTTATACCAGCCTTCATCAGGTCATCCTGTAGGTGTCTTGCAGTCACACTGTGTTTTTTTCTTAGTTGTCCTGACTAAGTTGGTACGGGCCCTTGATGAAATTTTGGGCTTTCTTCCATGGCCAGGCAGGTTTGCTGCTGTTCCATCCTGTTTGCTATTTTAGCAAAATATCCTGTTACACACAAATACTACATCATGTATTTTCTGTGTTGATTTTATGTATCACTCAACTCATCAATAAGTCATTCAATGCAGAATCTTCAATTGATAAATCCTTAAAATCTTTGGAAGGTTGAATATTTTTGATTGAACCTGTATGGGGAAAAGAAGAGACCATTGCAAAATTAGCAGTTTCCTGTTCAGTAAAACGAAACATTTTGATTTATATGGTTTTCAATTCCAGGTTTGGTCTTAAATGCCATATAAGGTGATATTAAAAAGGTCTTAAAACGTCTTAAATTGAACTTGTTTATATTTGTAGACACCCAGATAACAGTACATTTGTTGAGATCTAACACTACTTAATTGCTAGTCATCCCATCTATTATATCATTATTATTATTATTATCATTAATATAACCGGACAAAACGTCACTACTCTAAGTTAGCAGTATGGTTGTGTATTGGTTGGGTTTTATCCGATACCAGTACCTACTCTGTATTTTTTAAACCATTCCGGTGCTTAAACGGTTCTTGAACCGGTACTTAAGAAAAAATAAACGCACACACTTTGTAAAAAAAATAATACCCATTTATTTACAGGGCTAAACTGGACACAATATTAACTTAAATATTTAAATATTTATCTGACACTGAGCAGAAATATTTAACACACACAGCCTCGTATAAAGAAGTGTTGGAACTTTAAAACATTTTGCACATGTTGTCACACTCGCTGTTGAATGGCAACAGTGTTTGCTAGCCTACTTGATATGCAAGATTTGCAGTTAAAATAGGCCTAATAGACTTACCCGAAGAGGAACGGCTGCTGTTATCACCATCTGTGATGTCAATGCACGCGTTCTATAGAGCAGTGTTTCCCAACCCTGTTCCTGGCGGCACACCAACACTGCGAGTATTCTTTGTCTCCCTAATCAAACACACCTGATTCAACTCATCAGCTCATTAACCCATGTGAATTTGAGCTAATGAGTTTAATCAGGTTTGTTTGCTTAGGGAGACAAAGAATACGCGCAGTGTTGGTGTGCCGCCAGGAACAGGGTTGGGAAACACTGCTATAGAGACACTGGCAGCCTGCTGAACTTGAACTTTCGTCAAGCTTGTGAGAGGTTCTGGTTTCTAATCCGCATTCGTACAGTTTTTTTTTTCTCATCAAAACCAATTATGCTCATCATTGGTTGTATATCAAGTAGGGACACGTTTGTGTGCATTATATTTTGTGATTTCACCGGAACGAATAGAGAGTCTCCACAACGGATTGAATTGCACGTCCGAGTGAAGAGAGTGCGGTGTGTGCAAGCCACAAGAAAGAACACTGTATCCGCGCCAATGATTGCTGTGGCAACAAGCACTTTGATCGTGCTTTGAAGCATAAACAATGAGAAAAGATGAGGACCTAATACTGAGCCCTGGGGCACACCATACTTGTGTTTGATGAGACATATCTTAATATACAAGTAGTAGAAATCTGACACATAGGACCTAAACAATGTTTGTTAATTGTCCACGTGCCAATATTATTATCAATCAGAGGATGAGTTTTGATTTCTGTTGCTTTGTGTCATTAAACTGGGGTGAAATTGTATTTTTTTTTTTTTTTTTTTTAGACCTGATGGTGCTGAAAGAGGAGAGTCAACAACTGAATGAAATTGAAGAGGGAAATCAATTTGAGATGCATCATGATTTAATGACTGGAGAGAAGGTTTTCACATGCCGTCAGTGCAGAAAGTGTTTCAGTCAAAAACAAAACCTTAAAGTCCACATGAGAATTCACACCGGAGAGAAGCCTTACACTTGCACTCAGTGCGGAATGAGTTTTGTATATAAAAACACTTTTGATTACCACATGAACATGCATACTGGAGAGAGATCTTTTACCTGCCAACAGTGTGGAAAAGGTTTCATCCAAAAACAAAACCTTGAAGTCCACATGAGAATCCACACTGGAGAGAAGCCTTACCATTGCAATCAGTGCGGAAAGAGTTTTGCACATAAAAACACTTTTGATTACCACACGAGAATCCACACTGGAGAGAAACCTTATCATTGCAATCACTGTGGAAAGAGTTTTTCACATAAAAACACTCTTGATTACCACACGAGAATTCACACTGGAAAGAAGCTTTTCACATGTGATCATTGTGAAAAGAGCTTCACAACAGAACTAAACCTTCGGTGTCACGTGAACATTCACACTGGAGAGAAACCGTTCACATGTTCTCAGTGTGGAAAGAGTTTCAGACATACCAGTACCCTCAGCATTCACATGAGACTTCACACTGGAGAGAAGCCTCACACCTGCAAACTGTGTGGGAAGAGCTGCTCACTCAAAGGAAATCTTAAAGCCCACATGAGAGTTCACACTGAAGAGAAGCCTACCACCTGCGAAGTGTGTGGGAAGAGCTGCTCACACAAAGGAAATCTTGCAGCCCACATGAGAGTTCACACTCGAGAGAAGTGTGGAAAATGATTAAGATGTAAAGAAACCCACATGAGGATTCTCATCAGTGTGGAAAGCGTTTCACAGTTAACCCTCTGGGGTCCATGAACGCACCCATGCGTTTTGCTCGGGTTTTTTTTAGCAATGAAAAATAAACTCAAACTGCTCTGTTAATTTTGATCTTTCATTTTCGTGTTATACATCAATCGATCCTGTTCAGTTTCTTTTTTTCTCACAATAAAAATAAAGTGTTTTGCTTTTTGCCAAATAAAGAAAAATGAACATGATGCGAGTTCTGCACTCTCTCTGTCAGCGAACTCCAATTTGAAACGCGTTCGGAAATCATCTGTAACTCCACGAAAATTCAGTCAAACAGGCAAACATACCCACGGGCATAAAGCTAGAGATCGCATCTTTTAAGTGAAGTAATTTATATTAAAAACAAATATTCTCAGCTTCTGTAATCTGTATGAAAATAGAGCGATTCCAGTCGAGCTCATTACGAGCTCATTGACTTTAATTCGTTCACGCCTACTCACGGAGCGCGCTATTCACAAGATAATTTGTTAAGCCATCTATGGAAAACAGGTAAACGCCCCCAAGCAAATGAATGAAAGGCTTCAAGTTTCATCATTCAGTTCACCTGCACGTTAGGAAGATGGCACGATACACCGGTGTAGAAGCTCTTCAGCTCGTCCTGGATACTAGCACGAAGAATGTACATTTTCATCAGAAGAAGAGCGCGACTGACGACCGTTTGTCTTTTGAAGAGCGACTTGATCCAGCCGTGGATAGTGGATGAGTATTTAGTCTTACTTCCATTAGTTGACAAGCTATTCAATATAAACATGTAGCTTACATATTATACTGGACTATTTTCCACTTGCCATCCAGAGTATTGACATTTGATATATTCAACACGATCTAATGAAAGTGCATATCTATACCATTTAACCCTCAGGGGTCTGAGCTGTTTTGGGGCTCTTGAGATGTTTTGACATGCCCTGACATTTGTGCTTATTTCAGCTACTTAAAACATACCATTTGCCAACATATAAATTTGCTGTATTCAGCACAAACTCTGCTACAATAATATGTGAGCAAAATGGATGTACATGTTTGCATTTTATAGAAAAAAAAATAATATGTGTGGTTAGTACGTTTTGGGAAAAAAAATGTCACCGCAATAAGGCCATTTAACACATACTGAATAGTTGTCCACAATACTTTTGAGTTACTATTCTTGTAGGCTAGAATTTTTACTTCTAAATGAAGTCATATGACAGTTACAATTCAAAAAAAAAAAAAATACAAAATACATGCACCTAATCTACATACACACACACACACACACAAAAAAAAAACTCTATAAAAATGGCTTAATATCAAAATCCTCATTCAATCCTAAAGGTGACAAAGGTGTAAATCCAAAAACATTCCCTCTGTAATAATTTATTCTCATAATTTCCTCCTCTCGAGGGTTTTGTTACTTTTTCTATACCAATATACTGTAAAGTGCTGATATTGTGGCCTGCTTGTCTGAAATGAACCGCTATGGGGCTACGCATGTCTCCAGTTCTAATGTTACTACGATGTTCACTGATACGAGTACGTAATTGTCTGAATGTTTTACCCACATATGCAAGACCACAGGGACAACGAATTAAATAAATCACGTGAGTGGAAGCACAGGTAATAGTACCCCGTATCGGAATATCACGACCAGTACGTGGATGACTAAACGATTTACATTTGTGTGTAAAGGCACACTGGGTGCAATTACCACACCTATAATTACCTGGAGGAAGAGTTGGAATACCTTGTTTTGTACGTGAAGGATATTCAGATTTTACAAGCAAGTCACGAAGATTGTTTTGACGTTTAAAGACTAATTTCGGACCAGTTTTAAAAACACCTGATAATTTGGGATCACTTGAAATAATATGCCAGTGTTTGTTTAAAATTTTACGGAACTCAGCACCCAATACTGAGTATTTTGTCGTGCAAATAGGGGCATTAAGGACTTGCGTTTTATTATGTTTTGTACGCAAAGACTGTAACTGGGATGTCTCGTTAGATTTCTTTTTGGCATTTTCGATCCATTCTGTACGATAACCACGATTCAAGAATCTTTTAGTTAAATCATTAGAATGATAAGCATAAGATTCATCTGTGCTGCACACTCTACGCACTCGCTTAAATTGACTGATAGGTAAGCTCTTAATTAAAGGTCTAGGATGAAAACTATCGCCTCTTAAGATAGTGTTGCGATCCGTTGGTTTTCGGTACAGATCGGTATGGAGTATCCCGTCACATATGTATACTCGGACATCAAGAAAATTAATGCTTACTGGGTCGCATTCCATAGTGAACTTCACATGCTCAGTCCTTGAGTTAAGATAATTCAAAAACATCAACATCTCTGCAGATGTGGCCTTGGTGATCATGAAAATGTCATCAATATACCGCTTGTAAAGCAAAATCTCAGGAAAAAAGGAATTTGACTCATTTAGAATAAACTCATTTTCAAAAATTCCCATATACAAGCAAGCATAATTAGGTGCCATTTTACTACCCATTGCAGTGCCTTTCACTTGTAAATAAAAATCATCCTGAAAACGAAAAAAGTTGTTACTTAAGACAATACTTGCTAAATCCAATAGGCATGTGGTACTAGGTTTTACATCCACAGGTCTTTGTGTTAAAAATTGTTCTAAAGCATATAAGCCTTCAGTATGAGGGATGTTAGTATATAAACTCTGAACATAAAAAAAAACATTTTTTTTTTAATTGTAACTGTCATATGACTTGTATTTATCATGTTACTTGCATTTGCCATGTGACCTCTTGTGTGTGCCTAATTAAGGTAATCATCTGTGTCTTCCTAAGTTGACTTCAATCTACTTGTGACATTGTGTGTGCCTAATTAGGGCAATTATCTGTAGTATCTATTTAAAGTTGGCTTCATACTACATGTACATTGAGCCTGATGAAGACCTGAGGGTCGAAACGTTGCTTTTTTAACATAATAAAATTTCTGGAGCAGTAGTTTTCAGTGTGCGGACTTCACACTTTCTTATTTTGTTTATTTCACTTAGTTGTCCTGCACCTGAGCCCAATTTGGGTGTTTGGGATGTGCACATCAGCTTTATATTTTTTACTCATCCCACTACTATCATATTGTTTATAAACATTTCCAGACACGTTCAGTACAGTAATGTTACTTCCTACTGTCTTACTGTTATTGTTATAGCAGATACTGACATTGTTCAGTCTAGTTCACTGTTTTCGTTATCATATTATACATTCACCCATGTTGACATTGCTGATTGTGAAAGATACACGAATAGTTAGTGAAATGCCTTATGCTAGATAACATCACATGTCGGCTAAATGCAGTCAATGTAGTTATCATGGTACGAGCATGGAGCATTAGTTCAACGTCAAGCTGATAAAAGTAGCCTATTATTGTAACGTTGCAGTGTGAGTATCCAGCAGATGCTTTCGCCATTGCGTTGAAAGTCTCCGTGTGGCCGGTAGTGAATGCTCACGCTTGAGATCGAGCACATACACGCCAAGGTTATATTAAACTGAAATAAAATTAAAAATTCATAATAAATGAAAAACTAAAACTAAATGAAACTAACAAAAGTTACTGAAAAACTAACTGAAATAAAATAATAATTAGCAAAAATAAATAATCGTTTTCGTGATTAATAAGCTCTTTACTTCAGCGGAAAAATCTGACCTGTGAATGCCTGATTTGGCGCTTCATACGCGTGAAGTTGCTGAGGCGATTAACTGCTGTCCTTTGACGAGCTCAATGAAGGACCGTAACGTAGAACACATCGCTAGTGCATAGTGGCTGTTCATAAAGGATGCATCTTTTGTGGTGGAATGGGAAATAACACAAGGTAATAAGACGCACGCAAGTTGGACTTCTTTTAACCTGAGCGCAGCATTTTTAGAATGCCGTTTCATTTGCGAGACGCGGGTGCAACACCAAAACAAGTTCGTCAAGCACAAAAAAACTTTAATGTTCTAGGCTACTGTATGTTTGAGATGTCATGTTTTCATGAAGGTTGAAAGGCTGAAAGGTGCTGTTATTATCTTTGTTTGTACAAAAGATTTAGTGCTAATAATATTATTATCCTTGTCGAGACATTTCCCCCGCAATGTAGGCTATGGAATACCAAAGACACGACACAAGCGCGGGCGCACACACACACACACACACACACACACACACACACCACACACACACACACACACACACACACACTCTCTCTCTCTCTCTTCTCTCTCTCTCTCTCTCTCTCTCTCTCTCTTTTTGTGGGGACTCTCCATAGACTTGATGCTTTTTATACTGTACAAAACTGTATATTCTACCCCCTTATACTAACCCTACCCCTAAACCTACCCATCTCACACACACACCACACACACCCACAACTGTCTGCATTTTTACAGTTAACTCTTTAGGCGCCAAGGTTTTTTTTTTGAAAAAATCCTGGATTTTGACATCAAAATTTCAAAAGCTTGAAAGGTTCAAGAACCTTTTTCATTCAACGAACGAAATGACTCGAAAAAAAGATTCTTTCATTTTGAACGAGTCTTTTTTTTCAAGTCATTTCGTTCATTCAACAAACAAAATGAACTAAATGACTCGAAAAAAAGATTTGTTCATTTTGATGAACGAGTTCGAACAGGAGAACAGAGCAAGGCGAGCATTTGTGCTAATAAAACTTAAACTTTTTTATTTCTTATTGAAATAACCGATCGTTTCGCTAGATAAGACTCTTATTCATCATCTGGTATCGTTTAAAGCCGTTTGAAGCTGCACTGAAACTGTCATTTGGACCTTGAACCGTTTGGTCCCGATTAAGTCCATTTTAAGGAGAAAAATCCTGGAATGTTTTCATCCATCCATTTCACAATTTCTTTTCGACTGAAGAAAGAAAGACATGGACATCTTGGATGACATGGGGGTGAGTAAATTATCAGCAAATGTTTTTTTTAAAAGTGAACTAATCCTTTAACAGGATCTAATGATATACAACACTGATAAAAAAAAAAGCGAGCAGATCACGCCCGCGTGATAGCCGACCCCAGAGGGTTAATATCTCGTACCATTTCAACGTCAAAAATGTTTTTTTTGTTTGTTTTTGTTTTTAGTGCATATGCTACACACTGTAAACCCCAGTTAGGAATTTTGTATGTGTAAATGATATGTTTAGATCATTATGTATGAAAGCTAGAATTTAGAAGTTATTTTAGAAAATAGGCCTACTAGATGTTTAGATCATATTTTGACTAGTTTAAATGCTGCCTCATTATTATCACTGACAATGCATGCTCGAATATATCAGTTGTAAATGTGTGTAAATGTGCTGAAATGTGTAAATATACCCAGTTAATGAATTGCGCAAATGTTTTTGTTTGCGCTGTGCCTCTCCGGTAATGGCCCATTGACACGCATATAGGCTTATTGTACGCGTCTAAAAATATTTATGTAATAATATTCCTCAACTTTTTTAAAAGGAATGTAGCTTCATCACTACCTCCGCCTGCAACTCGGAGTGTGCTTAGCACCACAGCCCGAAATCAGAAAGAGTAAGTACATATTTACCTACAATTTTACAGATGTTAGTTCAATTTTGTTTAAACTTGGTGTTAAGGCATTAAGATTTTTTATTCCTCTTTTTAGTCAATTTTAGCATGGGTGTGTTTCACTTATTCTAAGCAGTGTGTGTGTGTGTGTGTGTGTGTGTGTATATATATATATTATATATATATATATATATATATATATATATATATATATATTATATATTATATATATATATATATATATAAATTAAATCGCAATTTTAACCAGAAATATCTACAATGCATGCCCAAAGTCGTGCAGCCATATAGTTTCTCTTGATATCAGCATGTTCACAGGTGTTTATTTTTTTTTTACAGGGACGAGATGCCACTGATGAGTCCTGCTGACTTCAACATTCACAGGATACTGTACATGAACATGGTAAAATGAAAAATCAAACACCTTGGAAATGACTGGAATGTACTATGTTTCAGGAATGGGACAATGCTGTGTGACTCTGCAAGCCTCTGTCTTTAGATCAGTGTGTTTACTAATGTGCTTTTTTGTCCTTTGTTGTGTATCTTTGGATTATGTTGTGTTGTAAATAAATCCAAACAATCTAAAAGCCATTATTTTTTAAATCTCCTCATTCTTTGTGCAAGGCTCCTAATGATATGGCCTGATAGCACCTAATAGGGCCATTATGGGGAGGGTCTTTATCTTTCTCAGGTGTGAAATGCCATATTAATGAGAGATCACGCCTCTTCGCATAAAGCTTTCTCAAACAAAACACGTCATACACATTCTAAAAGACTTTATTGACTTATCTGAATGAGTAGTCAGGATGATTCTCACATAGTTTTGGAGCAAATATTCTAGACTATGTGATACAATTTTCAAAAGTCTTGTGAAGAAATAATCAATATGTGTTTTATGGCCTTATTTCAGAAAGTTTTAGATTTTTCAATAACCAATAAATAATTTTCTCTTAAAAAATACAAACATGTACATACATGTTGCTCACGTATTATGATAGCCCGTTTGTGCTATATAGAGTGAATTTACACCTTTACCATTAACATGTTTATAAATAACTGAAAAAAGCACAGATGTCAGTGCATGTCAAAACATCCCAAGTGCCCCAAAAAAAACCTTGGTCCCCAGAGGGTTAAAGTAAACCTTTAATCTTGCATCAGAAAATGTGTATCTGTGTGAAATTAAGGCAACTTTTATACTGCAGCTGAAAATGGGTGAGATATATGACGACCATTAAATTGCCTTAGTTTTTCAAGCCATGACCAAAATGAATGTTAGAGATTTCTTGTAACCATCATTTCAATCCCACATGTAATGCAGCTCAAAGTCACTGAATGTGTTATTGATTGACGTAAAACTCTGGATGAGTTTTTTTCGCGTACGTCCGTTTTGAACATGTCTTGACTGTCTACAGTGTGACATGGCTTACAGCGTGGATCATGTTCGTACAGTCTGACCAGCAACAATCGTAAAGGACGATAATATATCGCAGTGTGCACCCGGCTTTAGACAATAGCCCTCAATTAAGCTTAACAACAAGCAAGCGAGTCTTCTGGCATTGGCTTAAAATAGCGTCCGGCAGAGTCGGAAATACCCTCAAAAATCAAGATTTGAATTGCTCCTGTTTTTTTTATCTATTAATAACATAACATTGTTAAGCAATATCACACATGCAAAAGTGCTGTTTTCCCGAAGGTCAGCACGATTGCGAATGTTATATTCATTTTACAGTGGTTCTCAACTGGTTTCGCCATGGGACTCACATTCTCCCATGGTCATTAAGCCTTGACCACATTTTTTAGGAATTTCTAAGAGAATTAATTTGAATTTGAGGAGAAGTTATACGTGCGGCACGTTTAGTCGATAAAACACTTCCGCAAAGTATCCTCGCTCATGTCTCCCCACGAAGCCTCCTCACTCCTCGATCCTCGCGGTGCAATTAGAGAATTGAGATGTCCTTCAAGATGGCTGAGCTCGATCGGTTTCCGGGTCATAGGATGGAGGAGCCAGGAGGGACTTTGAGAAGCACCCACTATCTTATGAATAGTGTGCTCTGCGCGTGAGTCTGATCACATTACCGATTATTAGCTGAGCCAGGAGAAACTGGTCATCTCTTTAGTTTCATACAGATTACATTGCAGGTGAATATTTGTTTTAAATGTGAATTGTTTTATTTAAAAGTAGACATTTCAAGCTTTCTTTAGACATATGTTTCATGTTTGTGTGAATGAGTATTCACTGAGTGTTTACTCCTCTCTGTGCAGGAACCAGAGTATAAATAAAGTTCTGGGTAAATATGTACCGCTCCGAAAATCAACAATGGAGTTTAAAAAATATGACAGATGGACCGACAACGAGCTTCAGGCTTTATTAACCTCTTAAGATCCAAGCCATTTTTGGGGATTTCCACCTGGATTTAGCCAACCCAAATTAAAAAGCATCTTGTTCCCACATACTTTGGGCTAAATACACAATTTTTGTGTCATTTTACAGGAAACCCTTTACAGTTTCATAAAACAGTGCTAAAATTGATAAACATTTAAGTATATGTTGTCTGAGCTTTAATGAACACAAAAAAAGGCGCTTTTTTTTTATTTATTTTTTTTAAAATTCATTTTTGAAAGTGTATAACTCAGGCCCTGTGGGGTCTAGGGACATGCAGACAAGTATGGCTATTTCCTCTAGATGGCAACAAAACACTGAAAAAAATAATTATTTCTCTATAATAAAAAAATGAAAAAGATATTCAAACAAATCTGAAGGGAGGAATATTACCTTTTTTTTATGTAATTTCCACCTACCCAAATCTAAACTCTGCTCATAGCCAAACCCATTGGTACATATGCAATATTCCAATGTAATTTTACAGAAAACCCTTTAAAATTATATGAAACACTGCTGAATGTGATAAATATTATAGTCTATGTTGTCTGTGCTATAGTAAACAAAAAGAAAAAAATAGGCGCTTTATGATTTTGATCATTTTATTCTTTCAGAAGATACAAGACTTATCAGTTGACACATTATTTGACTTAAATCTGTGGTCTATTACCATCTAGAAAAGGATCATAATCCTCCAGATGTATTTCATTCATTATATGGGCATCAGTTTTGTCATCTGTGTTGTGTATCACCTCAACATCACCGGCCAGCCTCCTGGAGATCTGATGCCAGCTGTGCCAACTCTGTGCCAACAGTGCCACATCTTCTATAGAACCTGAAACAAAGAAATCACTGTTTATACATAGTTTCTGCATTGTAATAATATCACTTTCACAATATCAAAATGTAGATTTACTGAAATTACCATTTTATTCAACTTATGCAAGCTATTGCGCAATCAGAAGCTATTGTTGCGCAATACCAAAAACATTTATTTTCAAATAATAGTTTATCAGATTGGTTACTGTGCTTTCACATTTCAAACTAACAATAACTTTATCAAAAAATGTATATAAACATTGCTGAAAACTCGGATAGGATTCCGTAACTTACCCAAACACTAATGTTAGTCCTCAGAATGCGCACTCCAAACTTCTCCAAATCGTCCAATTAGAAATCAGTTGCACTTCCAAAGCTCGCGTTTATATATTTCTAGATGCAATTATAGAATCAAAAACAGTTCATAAAATATAATATAACACGCAAATCGCAGTAAGATATCTTCAGTAAACAGAGAGCTGGAGTTCACCCGGAAGTGACCGCGTCCGTCACTTCGGAATCCCAGTCTGGTGAATGGTCCCGTCAGACATGTGATGCGTGCTGAGTTCCTTTTAGATCTCAATAGCATAACACAGCCTTAGCATTAGCTAGAGTAAGCCCAGGGTCTGTGTATGTAGATGGCTTGTAGATTTGGTGAATTGCGTGTCTTACGCGCTCATTGCGCATCTTCTCTCAGTTCGTTCGGAAAGGATTTTCTCACCATGAAAGCTCACAGAAACGTGAAAATGGTCTCATTTGAAAGATAACATCCTAAGCTAAAAGGTGATATAGATTATGTGGCTGTTTGCGGCTCACTGAAGCCGACATCGGAGCAGGAATGTGATACTTTTATCTGTCACCTCATTTTGAATGTATTTCACTGTGTGATTGTTTTGAAGATATTTCGATCTATGATTGTCTCACAATGTAATAACCTACATTGTCACATTCCTTAGAATGAGAGCTTTATTGTAATATATGCTTTGACTTATTTGTGAAATAAATAAAAAATAAATATTTGTAGAAAGATTTCTTCGCAATCATAAAGCGGAAATATATGCCGAAAGTGATGGTATTCTGTGTAAAGTATAGATTCTAAGCTTTCAAATGATACCAAGAATTAGTTGATACCTTATATGGAAGACTATTAAAAGAACGTACGAACATCATAACAAAGATTTTTTATCCCGGTACCGGGATAGTGGAGTTATGTGGTTAAATATGCTATTACTTTGTTTGACAGTGGAAGTTGTGGAATGAGGCTGTCCTGTTCCCACTACAGTGAGGCCGAATAAAAGTAAAGGTGTGTTGATGCACTGCATAGTCAGAAAGTAACATACATTTTTTTTTTTTTTTTTTTTTTTCACAGTCAAAGGCATGTTAGTCTCTGCTATGAGAAAACAATTAACAACTCCCAGGCAGCACAATAGAGATTCAATTGAATTCATGGATTTAACTTGTCTTTGTTTGCCAATATATTTATCACAACTGCTCAACCCTAAAGTTTGTTTATTACAGTAAATGACCAGTGTTCAATACAACTTATGTACCATAATAACTACAATATGAAAACTGTAACTAAGTACAACCCATTCTAGCTTAATAACATTCTATAATGACCAAGCGGCAACATTCTAATCTGATAAATGAAGCCTACCCGGAAGTGTGAAAAACTGCAGTACATGTAAACTCTGCTAGGGGCAGGTCCCAAAAGGCAGCAAATGTCCATAGACCCCATGTTAACATGTCCGTTTTCACAGCATAAATTTGTGTTTTTACAGGTTGGTCCCATGGACTTTTATTGTATTTTTCGATAGGTTCCGAGTGCTTGACAACTGTGAGGGGGGTGAATTTTTTTAGATCGTATTTAGATATAAAATGTATGACAAATAAGGGTGTGGTTAACTTTGATTGACAGCTGATAACGGACTGTGCCGAGTGGAATTCCTGAAATTTGACGTCTCGGCCATGATGACACAAAACATCATGCCACCTCTGTATCCTTTCTGCTGTTGGGAATTAATTTCTTCTAAAGTGTAGAAACTCAGAAGCGAAGACCAGGAGACTCGGGTGTATCTTTTAAGCAGGATTCTTTATTTGCTGTAGTCTGCTTGGTCCAAGATCATACCCAAATCTGGCTAGGCCAGTATACATTTTTAGTTCATATACCTTTTAAGGGGGAGGAGTTTATTGAGGGGGAAGAAACTCTGAATCAAAGAATGCAAATGAAGTAGGCAAATGCTCATAGTGGCCAGGAACTCTGGTTTCAAAGGGCCATCCCAGAGCCATTAAAGACAAAAGGTGAACCATCAGAGCCTTGAGATGCTAATCCACTCAGCATGGTTAGATTGGTTAAACCTTTACATTATCATTGAGACAAAGAGTGGGAGTCTCAGTGGCCATTAAGAGTTTTCAGTAATCTGACCAATGCAGAAAAACAGGATGGGCCGGATATAATGACCATCCTAATCTTAAATGCTAAATTCAATGTCCAGAACTGTCTCAGGTTATACAGTGTTTGTTTTGGAACCTTAATTATACATTTAATAAATTTGTAATACCACACTGCCAAATTAATAAATTAATGAGAGAGACGCGGGCGCGATCGAACTGTGTGTGTGTGTGTGTTGAGAGAGAGAGAGAGAGAGAGAGAGAGAGAGAGAGAGAGGAGAGAGAGAGAGAGAGAGAGAGAGAGAGAGAGAGAAGGCAGGCGCAATCGAACAGTTTAAATTAATAAATATATAACGTAATATAAATATGCTTTAGAATCAATAGATAAACTATACAATTACTACATGTGAGCTTAAATTTTCAATTCTCTCTATACCTTTATCAACTGTATAAACTAACTTCACAACTTTTACTTGCACTGATATAGCTAGACTTTTTAGTTATCCTCTTTCATAGACAGCTATTCTCTTCTTGCTGTGTAAATTTGTTTAAATTCTTAATATTTTTCAATCTTGTAATATTCTTGCTAAAGAGAGAAGTGAATCTCACTGCTTCTCTCGTGAGAAATGAATCGCGGTTTCACTCTTTCTCAGCATGTGATTGGATGTTCGCTACTGATGTCACACCTAAACTCCTAAACTCAGGATCAAAGCCTGGGTTGACAGAGAAAGTTGATGATCAGCATCATGGTACCAAGAAAGCCTGGTTGGATTGGTTTGGTTTTGTCAACTCGAAACTAATCCTGCAAGCCTGAGTTTGTTTACCATCATGGTACAGGCCCCAGGTGTCCAAAGTGCTCCACATCAGGTACAAATAAACAACATTCAAATAAAAACAAAGAAAAAAGCATGAAACACAAAAAAACAGTAAGCTAGATATGGTTACTTAAAGCTGCTGTCCGTAACTTTTTTAAGTTAAAAATAATCCAAAATAATTATTTAAAAAAACACATCTTCAGCCAGTGTTCAAAACTATCTGCTTGCCATAGCTAGATTCAAACGGTTAGCTTGTAATAATGATTTTAATTCCAGTGGTACTGGTGGGTTTCCGTGGGAAATTCGAGCATGTCTTTGCGTCATTACGTCACACCCGTACACATAAAGAAGGAGTTTCGGCTAGCCGGCTATACTGCGCGTGAGGAGATGTAGAGATAGGCTTTTCTCGCAGCACTTTACATGATTAAACTTATGGCGGATCCAGAAAGATCCAAACAACAATCATCAGTGTCAACTGGAGATTAACCAGTTATAAAACCCAAAAGACTTCGTACTTCGGATTTAAGGTGGAAAGAGAAAGAAACCGTCTCATGCGAACACAAGGATACACATCGGTGGGGCTTTTGAAAGGTGCGTGAACTCCGTGTTTTGAAGGGCTTCGAAACGGAAGAAGAGACGGCTTTTTCTGCTGAACAAGTAAGACATTTCAATAGTTCAATCGTGTAACAGTACGTTTTCTTAATTCACACAGTTATGGAGTTTCCTTTGTTGTGCCTTTCTCGTTTAGCTATTATGGAGAATATGAATATATGAATATGAATTTATTTAACACATTAAATAACGTTAGTCACGCAATGCTGATGTTGTTAACATGAACAATTTGAGAACAACGTATAATTTGCACGGTTGCTGTAACAAATCACGCTGATTAAATCTAACGATCGCTTGTCATGTCCAATGCTTTTTCCCCCTTAGTTGATCAGAACAAAAATGGATGTTACTTACTTGTTCAGAAGACATTTTCCGGTGAAAAATCTTATGTTGGTCAAACTTTCAAAAAGTGAATCTGTGATTCTGAATGACAGTCTCCACACAGCGCGGTGATTGACAGCAGCACTCGCCTCAAAACACTGTGTTCATCCGCGCTGTTTCATGCCGATTTACAACCCACGTAAAGATGATAATTCCGCAAATAACTGCAGTTACAGATTTTGAACAGAGATGGTGACAAAAAAAGGAAAAGTTACGGACTGTAGCTTTAAAATCATCAGAAAAATTCTTGCACCACTTCTGTGTATTAAAAGCCATTCTAAACAAATAAGTTTTAGGTTTTGTTTTAAAAAGTACAAAATCCGTTATAGTGCGAATGTCAGGGGGAGTTTATTCCAGAATTTAGGGCCAGCAACAGCGAATCCCCTATCGCCCCACTTTTTGTACCTCGACTTTGGGACCTCTAAAGTCCGTTGATCAGAAGACCGCAACAGCCGATTTTGTCCACCCAGAGTTCAGACAAGTACTCAGGGGCTAGCCCATTCACAGCTTTAAAAATAAACAATAAAATCTTAAAAACAATCCTAAAATTAAATATTAATCTTTGCAAATCGCTTGCACGCTTCACGATGAATGCGTAAGGTTTACACTCAGGGTACATTACGGCATGTTTTCTCTGTACAACGTTCTCAATATAATTCATAATCCCACGTTTATAATTCATAGCTGCCAACTCTCACGGATTGGCCGTGAGACACACCCGCATTTGAATGGTTTCACACGCGCACACGCCACACCCCGATTTCTCACGCTGAAGTGTCAAACCGGTCGGTCAAATGCCTGAAAGATGAGTTTATCCAACGCATTCTCATCCTTTAGCGTCATATAGGTGACGCCATATGACATTTCGTCGAAATCTTACGCACATGGCATCCTTTAGCGTCAATATAACACGCACTGTTATGGGTAGGTTTAGGTCTGGGGTAGGGTTACGGTTATGACGCCTTGGGATCTGCGTCTCATATTGACGCTAAAGGATGCCATGTGCGTCGGATTTAGACGAGCGTCACCTGTATGACGCCTTGGGTTCTGCGTCTCATATTGACGCTAAAGGATGCCATGTGCGTAAGATTTAGACGAAATGTCAAAACATGTACATGACGACTTGGGATGAGAACGGGCTGGTTTATCTATAGATCAACATGTTGAGCCACTCGTGATCGAAAAGTTATAACGCAATTTCGTTCAAATTGGCCGTAATCTAGTGTGAGCGTGCATGTGAGAGTGAGACAGAGACTGTGCTTCAAACCGCGTAGGGCACGCGAACGGCAGAGCGAGAGAGACATTGCGTAATACTGAGAGTAGGTCCATCATTCCCGACCTATTATATAATTATAATGCCATTATAATGCCATACAAATGGCATTATATGACCCCTTTAAATGTTAAATAAAGCAACATGATAAAAGATTTTACTTTCAATTCCTTTTACATTCTCCAAGGTATTAAAGGTACAATATGTAGCTTTTTTTTGGCCACAAGAGGGCGCAGTTTCCAACAAAAACAAATGAGTATGTTTTATCCAAGCGGCAACATTCCAATCTCATAAATGAAGCCTACCCAGAAGTGCGAAAAAACTGCAATACATCGAAAGTCCGCTAGGGGCAGGTCCCAAAAGTGAGCAAATGTCCATAGACCCCATGTTAAAATGTCCGTTTTCACAGCATAAATTCATGCTTTTACAGGTTGGTCCATGGACTTTTATTGTATTTTTCGATAGGTACCGAGTGCCTGACAACTGTGAGGGGGGTGAATTTTTTTCTAACTCGTTAGTTTAGATCGTATTTAGATATAAAATGTATGACAAATAAGGGCGTGGTTAACTTTGATTGACAGCTGACAATGGTCTGCGCCGAGTGAAATTTGACGTCTCGGCCATGATCTCATCCTCATTTATATAGCGCTTTTAACAATGTAGATTGTTTCAAAGCAGCTTTACAGAGACAAACATATAATTTAAGGTAACAAAGAATGGTTTGGTTTTATAGCGGTTCTTGAATATTGTTATTTCCAGCTAAAGTTAGTTTTGATTGACTCACTTCCATCGAAATGATCATTTGTTATTAAATTAGGGGCCGCTAAGACGACGCCGTTCTCTCTAAACAGACTTTAAACGCAAACCTGTGATAAACGCTGATGGCGTTTACATGCGCGTTAAGAATTGATTTTATAGTTATGTGCGTTTGAATATATGTGCGCAGGTTCGTAATTCGCTACAAACCATGCCTAAACAAACTACTTGTCTTGCCTATAAATTTTGTGTTTAAATGTTTTTATTTGGAATTACAGCAGAAGATCGTTGTAACTAAACTTTTTTTGTATACAGACAAATAAAACTTGTATCCTAAAAAAAATATATATAAGTGACAAAAAAAAACAAAAAAAAACACACCCCGACCAAAATCTCAACCCAAAGGTGCTATCCAGTGGTAAACGCAGGTGATGAAGGCATAGTAAACATTAATCACTAGCTTGCAGAAAAGAAATAAAAGGTGACCAAATTTTTTCAAATAACAAAATCTTATTTTTTAGAGCAAACCTAATTCTTTCTAAATGCAGTGTACCAGTCAACTCTGTCAACCATAGTTTAATCGTTGGAACTTCCTTTTTCTTCCAAAACAAAAGAATAAGTTTTTTAGCAGAAATTAAACCATATGAAACAAAATGTTGTTTTACCAGTGTAAGTCTCAAAAACTCTTCAGAAACTCCAAATATAATTAATATAGGATCTGGTTCAAATCGTATGTCCAATGTATCTGAAAAAACCTGGAAAATCTTATTCCAGAAACTTTGTAATTTTGGACACATTACAAAGCAATGAGACAGGCTGGCATCTAAAATTTTACATTTGTCACATAATGGAGACACCTCTGGAAATATTTTGTTCAGTTTACACTTGGAATAATGAAGCCTATGAAGCACTTTAAACTGAATAAGACAATGCCTTGCATTAATGGAACACGTGTGGACAAGTTCAAGACTACGTTCCCACATTTCACTAGGGATTTCTACTGCAAGTTCCTCTTCCCAGGCAGATTTAATTTTCTCCATCGAATGACTTTTTACCTGTTCTAAAGCCTTGTACAGAAAGGAGATGGTATTACCATCTCTATGGCGTCTATCCAAGAATGCATCCAGATACATAGGTGTGGCAGTGACATAATTGGGAATGTAAGATTTCACAAAGTCTCTAATTTGAAGGTACCTAAAGAAATTATTTGAGGGAATATTATATTTCTTACAAAGCTGTTGAAAGGAAGCAAATTTCCCGTTCATATATAAATCCCCTATGTTTCGTAACCCTAAATTTCCCCAAATCTCAAATGCACTGTCTAACATCGAAGGGCAAAAGGAGGGGTTCGCTGAGATAGAGAGCAAGATTGATATCTGGGTGAATTTAAAATGTGTCTTTAACTGTTTCCAAATACGAATAGAATTATGAATAACCGGGTTATGATTATAAAGTGAACTAGCTATACCTGTAGGTGATAGAAGTATTGCGTTAATGGAATAAGGGAGGCATTCCTCCTTTTCCAGCATTAGCCAACTCTCCCCTATCATAGTCAAATCTATCCATGAAGTCAGAACCCTCAGATTTGCTGCCCAGTAGTAATAGAGAAAATTAGGTAGGGCGAGCCCACCCTGTATTTTGGGTTTACATAGGTGCTGCTTAGAAATCCTATGGGCTTTATAGTCCCAGACAAAAGGAACCAGAATAGAGTCCAATTTTTTGAAAAAAGATTTGGGCAGCAATACGGGAATGTTCTGCACCATGTACAAAAATTGTGGGAGAAATATCATCTTAATTGCATTTACCCTGCCCAGAAGAGAAATAGGAAGCGTTCTCCAGAACTTGATCATGGATTTAAGTTTAAACAACAGGGGTTGAAAATTAGCCTTAACTAAATTGGAAAACTTTTGTGTCACCTCTATTCCTAGATATGTGAATTGTTCTGAAGCAACCTTAAAGGGTAAGTGATGAAGCCAAGAAGAATCTTTGACAGTGACTGGCATCAACACACTCTTGTCCCAATTAATTTTATATCCTGCAAATGTACCATATAAATTAATCAAATTAAGGATATTTGGAATGCTGCTATTGGGCTCAGAAATAAATAAAATTATATCATCTGCATATAGCGATAATTTATTATCAGTATTTCTAGTTTTATAGCCTTTAATACCAGCATGGACTCTGATGGCCTCCGCTAAAGGCTCAATCGCTAATGCAAACAAAAGAGGCGACAGCGAGCAACCTTGTCTGGTACCTCTATGTAAATTAAAACGAGAGGATATTGTTTGATTTGTGACAATTCTTGCACACGGATTAGAATATAATAATTTAATCCTTGAAATGAAATTTTCTCCAAGATTAAACTTCTTCAAAACCACAAATAAGTAAGGCCATTCAATTTGATCAAATGCCTTCTCCGCATCCAATGACAGAATGGCCAAATCTTGCGCCCGGCCTCGGGAAGAGTACATTATGTTGAAGAGACGTCTCAGATTAGAAGAAGAGTTATGTTTTGGTATGAAACCGGTTTGATCTGGGTGCACTAAATTTCTAATTACTGTATTTAATCTATGAGCCAAAGTTTTTGCCAGAATTTTTTGATCTGAATTTAGTAGTGATATCGGCCTATAAGAACCCAGTTCTTCAGGGTTCCTTCCTTTTTTTGGGATTACAATAATAATTGCCTCATCTAGAGAGGGCGGCAGGGACTGATCTATAAATGCCTGTTTGTAAACCCGATATAAATAAGGTGAAAGTAGTTCGTTATAGGCTTTATAGAGTTCATTACAAAATCCATCTGGACAGGGGTTTTACAGCCTTTTAGAGATTTTATAGTGTCTGATATTTCTTTAATAGTAATTTCTGCACCTAATTTGTCAACTTTTTCTTGATTTAGTGAGGGAAGATTCTGTTGGTCTAGAAACTGAGCCATAACTGAGGAATCTATACTTCCTTTAGACGAGTATAGTGCCTCATAAAATTTCTGGAACCTACTATTTATATCCTTAGAGGAAGTTAGAATTTCTCTGTGTCTGATCTAATTTTGTATATAGTACGTTCAGATATTATTTTACGGAGTTGTCGAGCTAAAAGTTTCTGAGGTTTATCACCGAATTCAAAGTATTTTTGCTTTACATACAGAAAGGATTTTGAAATTTTAGAAGAGAGAATTTGATTCAATTTGTATTTAAGTGCACAAATTTCTTTATATTTCTCAATGCATGGATGTTTAGCATTTTCAATATCTAATTCTCGAATTTTAATTTCCAATGCTTCTAATTCAACTCTACTTCTTTTTCTTTGAGAAGCTTGATAGGAGATAATACAACCCCTTGTGTATGCTTTAAATGTGTCCCATACCACCCCTATAGACATGTCTGGCTTGTCAATGAACGCGAAAAAGGATTTTATCTCCTGTTTTAAGTAATTGTTAAAGACTTTATTTGTAAGTAAATGAGAATTAAGCCTCCAATTTATTTGTGGTTTCTCCATATTATCTATTTTAATTGAAAAGGTCACTGGACTATGATCGGAGATAACAATATTATGATATTTAGCCGTACAGACCTGGGGCAAAAGTTTACCATCCAGAATAAAATAGTCTATTCGGGTGTAGACATTATGGACTTGGGAGTGAAAAGAGTATTCCCTATCCGTCGGATATAGAATTCTCCACACATCAAACATATTAGAATTGCTTATATATGCATTCAAAAATTTACTGGAATTGGAACTAACAATTTTTGTGGAGGAGGATTTGTCCAAATACGGGTCTAGGACACAGTTAAAATCGCCCCCAATTATGAGATTTGTATCTGAAATATCAGGAATTAAGTCAAACAGTTTTTTAAAAAACTCAGGTTTGTCACAATTTGGTCCGTAAACATTGACTAATGTCAGTGGCACAGAATATACTTCTCCAACAAACTATCACATATCTCCCTTCTTTATCTGAAATAGTCTGATTATTTTTAAATGGAACCCCTTTACGGATCAGAATAGCTGTGCCTCTAGATTTGGCAGAGAAATTTGAATGATATATTTGTCCAATCCACTTGCACCTCAGTCTAACATGGGCAGTGCGTTTCAAATGAGTCTCTTGCAGGAACATAATATCCGAAGACAGAGCTTTTAAATGAGATAGTATTTTCCCCCTCTTGACTATTTCATTCAGCCCTTTAACATTCCAAGTTGAAAAATTTAGTAAAGTCCCCTTCGCTTTTAGGTTATTAAACATAAACAGTGATTATGACAGACATTCTAATCTGCTCCAACCAATTACCTACACACTGGAAGTTGTTACCATGGAAACCTTTAGCACCGACCCACCCTCCCAAAAAAACATTAGTTAACAGAACATGTTTAGCTGTTACAGGAACAAATGTACAGCACAACTTTTCACGAAGCTGAAGGCAAGAAAGGCATAAACTAAAAACTAAAACGTAAAAAAGAAAAGCCCACCTCCGCATATTACCTTTCAAAGACTTCTCAAGGGTCCAGCATCTAGCCCGCTATATGAAAGAAACTTCCAACAAAACAACAGGAATTCCTCTCGAAATATTGTTCATCATCTACTTTGGTGCACCAAACTGTTCGATTGCAAATTTCCATGCCTCGTTCGCATCGGTGAAAACTTTCTCTCCCTCGCCGTACGTCACCCGCAGCTTCGCAGGATACAGAATGCCAAACTTCACACCGGGTTTATCACGAAGGATCTGTCGTACTCTGGCAAAGGCTGCTCGACGTTTGACCACGGCCGAAGGGTAGTCTCTGAAGATCTGGATGGAGCGACCGTTGAAGGTTAGCTTTCTTTGTGATGACACTTTGCGCATGATGTTTTCCATGATATGACCATGGTGCACTCGAGCGATGAACTGGCGCGGCGGGTCACTGTCCTCCGGTCGGGAGCGAAGAGCTCGGTGCGCTCGGTCCAGAACAGGAAGTTCATCTAGTCCAAGCACCTCCATGAGCAGCTTAGCTACAAATTCTCTGGCACCTTGACCGTTTTCCACTCCTTCTCGTACTCCCGCGATTCTTAGATTTTGTCTCTTAGAACAGCCCTCCAGATCGATGCATTTCTCCTTTAGTTCTAACAAATCCTCCACCAGATTTGTAACTTTGGCTTGCAGTTTCGTAACAGCGTCTGACGAGGCCGTAGCGGCCTGTTCAAGGTGTTCGAGAGTTGTACGGTGGTCATTTATGACTAACTGCATTGCATCAAACTTCGCATCAATTTTTCTCTCCAGCGTCGAAATTTCTCCTTTCAAGCTCTCTGTAATATCAGTTTTAACCTTGCCCAAATCCACTCGAAGTGATTCAATTGCAAGTAGCACCGGGTCGTTACTCACGGTTGAACAGGCCTCTTCCAGCGAGACCGCGGTCTCGGCCGAACTTTCTCCCTCAGCAGCATCTTTCTTCCCATGCTTTTTTGACGGCATTTTTAACGAGCAAGTTACAAATTATACTTAACGTATGCAACACTATAAAGGCTCCGGGATCACTAGCGAACTTTATGTTGTCTTGTTTTAATGAAATTTGAGTGAAAGTCAGCGGAGCTAAACAAAACACGTCTTACTCCATCCTTAACCCGGAAGTCCCCCCTTGCCTATAAATTTTGACGCAGAATTTTATTTGATCAATTCGGCGTAGGGACGCGAAACCGGAATTTCATAACGCTTTATCTGTAGAGTGGAATAGGGATCCTCCATAGGGAAAGGCAAGTTGGCACTTCAGCACTGCGTTGTCATCGGGTCCAGGCGAAGGTCCGGAAACGGCCTGGATCCGGCAGGCTGCACGAAAACCTCGGGATAAACAAAGACACTAAATTAGCGTAGATGCCATTCTTCTTATGATGTAACGAGTACATCAGGATTTAAGGGAAGTGTTCCCGGTTCCAGCTGGCCTAATCTATGCAGCCTAACATATAGAAGTCTATAATGTATTATGTGAATGCTAGGTCAAAGAGATGTGTTTTTAGTCTAGTTTTAAACTGACAGACTGTATCTGCTTCCCGGACAATGGTAGGAAGATTGTTCCAGAGTTTGATCTGACACAACACATCACACCACCTCTGTATCCTTTCTGAACATTTGTATTGAAATATCGTACATAAAATGGGTTGCTCTGCTATAAACTGCACTAACCGACACTGTAGGAGTAAGTTACTTCGCTCCATTTTTCCGGTAAGTGACATTCCACTACTATTTCACGTAGTTAGCAGTATTTGTATTTAGCATCAATGTTTGTGGGCAGTGGCACTGCAACAGTTAGCATTAAATCGCCTCAGAGAGAGGTGCGATTGAACTGTGTGTGTGTGTGTGGTGAGAGAGAGAGAGAGAGAGAGAGAGAGAGAGAGAGAGAGAGAGAAAGAGAGAGAGAGAGAGACGGCACACGCAGGCACCATCGAACTGTGTGTGTGTGTGTGTGTTGCGCGGGCGCGATCGAACAGTGGAAGCATAAAATCCGTCATTTCGTTCATACAGGACATTCAATCTGCAAAGTGTTTACTTCTATTTGTGTACACTCGCAATAGTAATGTTACAGATAGCTGAGGCTGCTTGACTGAAGAGGCGCGTCCACCGGCCGGCTCAGTCTCACACAAAGCCCGCCCTTTTACCCATATATGGATTGACCAGAAGGTGGGCGGGGTTAGGCTTTCCCAAGATTTTCAAAGATGGCGCCGCCCATACCCCCCATAAACGGCTTCAGAACCGTTATTCGTAAAGTCTATGGGTGACGTCACAGACGCTTTGTCCATTTTTTTTTAAAGTCTATGGTTTTATCACGCAGTGAGGAGCTGAATAATGGGACTTGCTGTCAAGCTGATGGATCTAATAATGTTTATGGATGAGTGCAAACATTAATGTTTTTTAACATTACAGTGGTGTGAAGCAGGTCGCGATTGCTAAAGAGACAGATATCACACGCGAGTCCCGCGGATATAAAGGAATAAGGACATTTAATTCTACATAACTACACGCAAGTGCTGGGTTACTCACACAGGTCAGTTTATTAGACGAATTAAACTTGTGAGGGAACGCAGCGCTGTTTCACTTGGTCTAACGTTACACTATCACACTAAACGGCATTTAAATGTGTGTTGAAAGTTATAATGTTATTCTACGTGTTAGTTCGTTTTCTATACGAAACTAGCAGCTAACGTTAGATCAAGATTAGAATAACGTACTGACCATATTCTAACATGTCATCATGTTGAGCTAACGTTAACATTGATTTGTTTTATGTACATTTGCTCACCTGTCTAACAAAGCTGTCAAGTCGTGACTCGTGAAGCTCTGTCGAGTCCAAGTTAGTCGTGGACGTGGAGCTCTCGGCATCTCAAAAACGCCACGCTGATATTGATCCTCGATTTAGTTCTCCTTGTTTGTCCCAAAGTCTGCTTGCCATGGTCTATGTTTGAACGAAACAAGAACTTTGTGCCGCTAAACGTCAAGCATTACGCAGTTGTCCATGTCTATCGCCATGGTTACATCATGGCTATGGCATTTCGAGCGGAAACCGAGGATAGCGCGGATATTGCGTCATTGACGGGCGACATTTTTTCCCGGGACGGCCACTTATTTAAAATTGGAATTTCTCTGAAATAAAAAATCTTTGGAGACTTTTGGGATATTGTAAGTACACAACTGCAGGAAATCACACTGTGCAAGTGATTTTTGGATATTTTATTACAAAATTCTTACATATTGGACCTTTAACATTTTTAATAACTCTAGGTAGGACAATTCTGTACATAAATGTAAGCACTGTGGCAGTAGTAATGCAATATTTAGAAAATGTACTCTTGATATTCAAGTACTTTTAAAAACAAGTACTTTTACTTAAGTAGACATCTGACTGTAGTACTTTTACTTGTACTTGAGTAAAATTTTGCAAGGGGTATCTGTACTTTTACTCAAGTAATGAAGCTGTGTACTCTGTCCTCCTCTGCACATTCCCACAAGTTAATATGATGTGGCTACAACAAAACTAAATGAACCGAACATGTCCCCATCTGGTCACCGTAATATACTGATTATTTACTAATGGTGTGTTCATCATTTGTTCATGATTACCCATTGTTTATTGAAATAATGATACTAAAAGAATTTGAACATAAATATTTCTATATCAATGCGTTCATATTTGCGCAAATCATTTCTCACCATACTGATTTATAAACGAGGATCAGTAGCTGGTTTTGCTAAGAAGCTGCTCCTGAAAAAAGAATCTGTACCAACTATTCGTGTCCCTGCTGCACGTCCAGAAAAAGTGAGTGTAAAATTGTATTAACCTTTATATTAATCTTTGCAAATCGCTAGCTGCACGGTTCACGATGAATGCGGCTGAGATTGACGTTCTCAATAATTCCCACGTTTATAATGAACAACGCGTTATGGTTATTGTGTTATTACAAACTGAGTACGTATACATCAGTAAACCCATAGCGTTCGTACATCTCACTAATACTCTAACGTTACCCTGCCAGTACATACAAAGATAGATCAAAGTGACATTACGTTAACCAACCATTCAGAAACGTCCTGTTCGAGCCTTAATTGTCGAACTTCTTTGCGGCCATCGTCTTGTTCCGGGTCCGACTCC
This sequence comes from Chrosomus eos, assembly GCA_036326025.1. NCBI lineage: Eukaryota > Metazoa > Chordata > Actinopteri > Cypriniformes > Leuciscidae > Chrosomus > Chrosomus eos. Next base: position 48,865,515 of record CM070822.1, read on the forward strand.
GGTTCAAACTGATACGGTTGCACAGATGTGTCCTCAGAGAGAATCCCGCTGCCATTCTTTCTCCAAAATATACCCGGTGTGGTGAAGTGTTGTCAAGTCAACACTCCACATGTGTTGCGTCAAAGCGCCCGCAGAACAGAGGGGCGGAGTCAGCGAAGCTCATTATCATTTAAAGGCACAACGGCGTGCTGAAGACAGAGCTGTTTTTGACCAGGTAAAATGAGTGTTTTCTTAAAATACTAATGAGAATTTTTAATTAAAGTATATTACAAACTTTTCATTTAGACCCTAAAGAATCATATTAACTTGTATTAAAATGGCATTATATGACCCCTTTGAAAAAAGGCTTAACTTAAGTCAGAAGACGAAGTTGGAAGAAACTCGTTTTAACCACATTGCCAATCTGTTTATCAAATTTCATGCCGCAATCAAAAGTCACCAAATTTCTGACAGTTTGGTTGGCGCACAAAGTCAAAGATCCCAGACTTAAAACTGGATTAATTGACATACATTTTGTATTGAAGATAATGCATTCAGTTTTATCTTCGTTCAATTTAAGAAAGTTCAGAGAAAGCCACAACTTAATTTGATCAATGCCATTTTGCAGACGGTTTAATGCAGTACGTGGTATACGATGGTATGCACAATTCTCATGGGTAACACATAGCCAATTAGCTTTAACATGTAGAAACTATTGACATATGTTAGGTAAGATTAAGGTGAGATTTGTGTAAATATATGATTATAACCAACACAAAGTGTCTTAATAAGGAGTTGGGCTACACATGCCCCCAGAAGAGTTTCATCGCTGGCACAGATTCTCTAAGTCGCTGAAATCTGGGGAGCTCCACTCGTCCAGAAGATATGCTTTCATTTGGTGTTTTGATGACGGTGGTGTCTAAAACCATAACCGCTTCAGTCCAAAAAGTTGTGATGGTGGCTCTTGGTGGCCCAACACCTTACTAAGACTCTATTTAGTTTTTTTCTCTTAATTCCCCTAATCTTATTTGCCATTAACACTTTACATGCACACATAGTGTCAGCTCGAGCACTTTTTGTGTGTGTAATAGTTTGCCTTTCTTTCTGGACCCTTTCATTGCCCCTTTCAGGTGTATTTCATTTTGCACTTTATATTGGATATTAATACTTTCATGTTTTGCACTCCAATTACTGTCACTTTTGAGCAAGTTTAGTTATGATTTGTCATTGTTGTTTAGTGTACTTTCTTCAATAAAGCATTTCATTAAATTTATTTTCAGACACACTATTTATTGAATAGTACACTTTATTATATGAGCATCCAAGACAACATAAATGTATCTGGGAATTTATTCAGAGAATAGTTTTATAAAATAAAAAATAAAAAAAAACTTAAAATATTTGTAGCTTTTGATCCTTAACTTTCTCTATATAGAAACCATGCTGTCTCTCCTATGAATGTGTTCTGTTCATGTTCTGTTCATGATGTTCTGTCAGTGTTGAGCTATTGAAACATAATCATCCACACTAATTAATTGATCAAATATCTATGTCAAACAATGGAAATGCCTTTGCATACAGCACCATGATTCTAAATGGCAACCTGTTACACAACTTTATACAAAGCTTTTTTACATAAAGATTGACACATTTGGGAAATAATCAAATAAATGTTTTAAATATGTAAAACTACATTACATAATGTGTTGAGTAATCGTACCATAATTTAAATTAATGTGAACTTTTGCAAGTCCAACAATCACATTGTGAAGTTTTGTTCAATAAAAATGGTTTTAAAAGTGTGTCAGTGACCTCATAAAGCATTGTACATATGTGTTGTGTCATTATGACATACAGTTTGTGACTTTACTTTATCCTGTGTAATACAATGACATAATTATGTAAGGTAAATTCAGATGATGATTGTCTACATAGCCACTTAGACATATGACCACTGCATAAAAACACTTAATTATGAACTATAAAAGTATGGTATAGGAGAATGGACCCTGGATATCTATAATGATACTGTGATTTCTTTTTTAATGTTACTCACCTCTGTATTTTAATTCATATTCATGAACACCATTAATTTGAGAAAGCTTTTTTATTAGGTTAGGGTTTGAGAAACAGACACATTCAAAGAGGCCCACAGTGACATCTGTGACTCAAATAAGTCAAAATAAACATTTCATTCATGAATTTGGCCACTGTGGCCAACAAATACATTTTAATTAAAGCTGCAGTCCGCAGTTTTTCCTCTTTGTCGCCATCTCTGTTCGAAATCTGTAATTCCAGTTATTCGCAGAATTATTAATTTTATGTGAGATGTACATCGGCATGAAACAGCGCGGATGAACACAATGTTTTGAGGAGACTGTGCGTCTGTCAGTTACCGCGCCGGTGTAGATAATGGCATTCAGAATCAAACATCCTACTTTTGGAAGTACAGTATGACAATAACAACATAAGAATTTTAATCGGAAAATTTAATCTGAACAAGTAACATCCACTTTTTCTGATTAACTAAGGGGGGAAAAATCATTGCAGTAGGCTAAATCGCGCTGATTAAATAGCGATCGCTTATCATATCATGTCGAACCTTTCAAATTATACTTTGTTCTCAAATTGTTAATGTTAACAACATCAGCATTGCGTGACTACATTTAATGTGTATTGTAGTTTAATGTGTAATGGCTACCTGTAGTTCAGTTTCCATTTCTGTGCAGCAGATTACATGGTAGTGTGCTAACATGTACAAACAAATAACCATAGTGCTATGAAATAAACGGTTTATGAACTGAATCCCTTTTATGCATAAACGTGTTTTACATAATATAACTCTTCCAGCTAACATCTTAAGACAGGACAATTTTCACTTTACCGATCTGATTCAGATGCAATGCTTGACAACGGAGGAGGTGGGTTTGGTTTTCTTGGAGTAGAAGTGATTTGCTCCTCTCATAGCTAGCACAAAATAATTCATATTTACCATAATAGCAAAACGAAAAAAGCCACAACAAAGGAAACTCCGTAACTGTGAGAATTAAGCGAACAAGTGTGCTACCGTTACACGATTGAACTATTGAAATGTCTTACCTGTCCAACAGAAAAAAGCCGTCTCTGCGTCCGTTTTGAACCCCTTCAAATCACGGAAAAGCCCTACAGATGTTTATCCTTGTTTTCGCGTGGGCCCGGTCGCAGTCTGTTTTTTTTCTCTACCCACTCCGAAGTCTGAATTATTTTGGGTTTTACTGGTGAATCTCCAGTTCTCACTGGTGATTGTCGTTTGAACCTTTTTGAATCCACCATAATTTTAATTATTTAAATGTGATGTAATGACGCAATCATTATTACAAGGGCTACTGTTTGGTGCCATCACCAAAAGGGGGCTTCACCAAAAATGATAAAAATTGAATCACACCTAGTTACAAACTATCGTGTTTCACATCTGCCTACACCCATGAGTGCACTCTCAGTTTTACACTCCAGACATCCATTTACATGTTTTAGTCATTTACAAAAGCAAAACTACAATTCCCTGTTGCAGCAGATTACAACGTGATAGACAGCCCATTAAATATGTAGTTCTTCCGGTTGGGAAAAGAGGGTTGTAAGTAAGAGAGAGAGAGCGGTAGTGCTGCGCGAATGCACTACGGCGCTTTGCAATTAAATACGATTTTAAAGGGATAGTTCACTTTGGAATTAATTTTTGATGTTTTAGCTTACCTCAAGGGCATCCAAGATGTAGGTGTCTTTGTGGCCGCAGTATTTTCAATTTTGATATTTTTAGGTCAACCCGTTCTTGTCTGTCAGTCATATAATGCAGGCAATAGGGGTTCACCTTAAAAAGCATACACAGAGAAGTCCAAATTAAACATATTTTAACGACTCGTAAACGTAAGTACACATTGATGACCTAAGACATGAAACGAGTGGTTTTTGTGAGAAAACGAACAGTATTTATATAGTTTTTACCTCTTGTAAACACAGCCACGTCCAAGTGATCTGAGATCGCGAGCGCTTCGGTCTTTTCCGTAAAGCACCGGAAGTGAAACCTCGCGCGTGTACGTCACTCATACAATTGTTTTATTTTTTTATTTTTTTGTAATTGTTTTCATTTACGACGGTTTAAACATCACGGATAAGCGCAAATTAGTACCCTTTTAATTAGCCGTCTTACCTACAATCTCTGTTCTGTGTAAACAATGAGTGACGTACACGCGCAAGGTTTCACTTCCGGTGCTTTCCGGAAAAGAACGAAGCGCTCGCGACCTCTCAGATCACTTGGACGTGGCTGTGTTTACAAGAGGTAAAAACTATATAAATACTGTTCGTTTACTCACAAAAAACGCTCGTTTCGTGTCTTAGGCCATCAATGTCAAGTCAAGTCAAGTCAAATATATTTATATAGCGCTTTTCACAATACAGATTGTATCAAAGCTGCTTTACAGTATCAATCAAAACAACTCAACAGAGGTGATCAATGGTATGATTGGTTAATTAATTTGAATATCCCCAACTGAGCAAGCCAAAGGCAACAGCGGCAAGGAACCGAAAAACTCCATCAAGTCATCTAATGGTGTCCTAAAACTCCATCAGATGACCCAATGGAGAAAAAAAAAACCTTGGGAGAACCCAGGCTCAGTCGGGGGCCAGTTCTCCTCTGGCGTTTATGAACTAGAGGCCGAATTTACAGTAACTGTAAGATAAAAAATTTATATGAATGCCTGGCTAAATAGATGCGTCTTCAGTCTAGTTTTAAACTGGGAGAGCGAGTCTGAGCAACGAACAATATCAGGAAGGCTATTCCAGAGCTTCGGAGCTAAATGTGAAAATGCTCTCCCTCCATTGGTGGATCTGGATATCCTAGGAATGACCAGAAGCCTCGAATTCAGTGATCTTAAAGAGCGCGGTGGATTGTAAGGCGATAGAAGATCCGTTAAATAGACTGGAGCTAAACCATTTAGAGCTTTATAAGTCAAAAGCAATACCTTGTAATTAATACGGAACTTTATAGGTAACCAATGAAGTGATGATAAAATTGGTGTTATATGATCATATTTTCTGGATCTAGTAAGAACTCTAGCGGCTGCATTTTGGACTAACTGTAGCTTGTTTAGTGAAGATGCAGGACAACCAGCTAATAAAGCATTACAGTAATCTAGTCTCGAGGTCATGAATGCACGAACTAACTTTTCTGCATCAGAGACTGATAGCATATTACGTAGCTTAGCAATGTTTCTAAGGTGGAAAAAGGCAGTTTTTGTAACATATGAAATATGCTTTTCAAAAGACAGGTTGCAGTCTAATGTAACGCCCAGGTCTTTTACTGTAGCGGATAAAGTAACAGGGCATCCTACTATGTTAAAGTCGTGCTGTGAAAGGTTGGGTGGACGATTTTTAGAACCGATAAGTATTACCTCTGTCTTCTCTGGATTTAATAAAAGAAAGTTACGCGTCATCCAATCTTTTATATCTTTTACACAATCTGTCAATTTGGATAATTTAGCGTATTCATCTGGCTGTGATGAAATATATATTTGAGTGTCATCAGCATAACAATGGAAACTAATTCCATGTTTCCTTATAATATTACCAAGTGGCAGCATATATATTGAGAATAATAAAGGGCCTAATACAGATCCCTGTGGCACTCCATAGTTTGCCGAAGTCACGATCGATTTCTCTCCATTTAAGTAGACGAAATGGTAGCGGTCAGATAAGTATGACCTGAACCAGCTTAATGCTTGTCCTTGAACACCAGTGTAATTTTGTAGTCGATCTAAGAGTATTGTGTGATCTATAGTATCGAACGCAGCACTAAGATCAAGTAAAACTAGTACTGAGATACAGCCTTGGTCTGAAGCTAAAAGTAAATCATTTATGATTCTAACAAGCGCAGTTTCAGTGCTATGGTCTGGCCTGAAACCAGACTGAAACTTTTCATAGATGTCGTTTTCTTGCAAGAAAGAGCCGAGTTGAGCGGACACAACTTTTTCTAATATTTTTGACATAAATGGAAGATTTGAAATGGGTCTAATTTGCTAGGTTATTTGGATCTAATTGTGGTTTCTTAATAAGAGGTTTTATAACTGCCAGCTTGAACGTTCTTGGAACATGACCTAAAGATAAAGACGAATTAATAATATTGAGAAGAGGCTCTTCCACTACAGGTAACACTTCTTTCAGTAGTTTAGTTGGTATAGGATCTAATAAACATGTTGTTGTTTTAGATGAAGTGATAAGTTTATTTAACTCTTTTTGTTCTATGGTTGTAAAGCATTGTAATTGTTCTTGCGGGGTGATAATTGCGGCTGAATTATAAGGCGCGAGCAAAGATTGAACGTTTACGATTTTGATTCTGATGCCTTCAATTTTCTCGGTGAAAAAGTTCATGAAATCATTACTACTGAACTGTAATGAGGTATTTTGTTCAGACGACTTCTGTTTATTTGTTAGTCTAGCCACGGTATTAAATAAAAACCTTGGATTATTTTGGTTGTTTTCTATTAATTTGCTGAGGTGCTCAGCCCTGGCCGTTTTAAGGGCCTTTTTATAACGTGACATACTGTCTTTCCAAGCGATTCTGAAGACCTCTAAATTAGTTTTTTTCCATTTACGCTCTAAATTACGGGTTTCTCTCTTTAAAACATACGTAGTATTATTGTACCATGGTGCTACAGTTTTTTCTCTGACCTTTTTTAACCCTCAGAGACCTAAGGGTATTTTTACAATAATTTTTCCGTCTGGTGTTATTCACTAAAAAAGCTTGTAAAACATCAACCCTTTTGTGTACAGACAATTGACACACCTCTTTTTTTTCAGGACAAATTGAACTTTCAGCATATCTGTGTTACATTGATGTCACCTGAATGTAAAATAAGTTATGGAACCATAAAGACAGATGAAAAAAGAAATCGGAAATTGAATCACTCAAATATTTATTGAAATCACACACAAATAAATAAAAGCTAAGCAAATTTCCTCTGGAAAACAGTTTGTTCATGTCTTTGGAGTCCTGGAGCACAGGAATAAACATTATAACTTGTACAGAACCAAAACTATTTACATTTTTCCAAAAGAAGTCCAGGCGTTTTCATGAAATTCACTGGTGCCAAGCCTCAAAACAGTTCCTATCAGCAATCACAAAGAGGGCCACATCACAGGCTTTGCATTTATATTTTATTTATTTTATTTATTATTTTATTTATTCTATTCTTTTTATACTTTTATACTACATTTATACTTCTATAATACTTTTTTACAGTAAATAAATAAATGGCACTTCAGCTGGGTCTATCCTGGTAATCTAGTTTCTCATCTGTCAAAAAGCTCTGTTCTCCTGAAAATCCATAATTCTGCGCTCGATTTAGATCCATTTCTCTGTGATTCTCTGTGAAACCTGCGTCTCCGTGCTACTCTCTCTCCCTCCCTCCCTTGGAGAGAGCGCAATGACCCAGTGACGCACCCAATGTTTACGACGGATCAGCCTGTAATTGGTCAAAAACCATCACGTGGATATCCAAAATGGCAGCTAGCATCGAGCTAGCGGCAAATATGACGGAATATTTATAAGTTATGGACTTCAAGTGTATCAAAGTTGGATATAAACGTTTGGATTTATGGCTGAAAAACTCCGAAAGGATGCACAAGTTCCAGGCTGGATAGAAAACCTTCTGTAAAGGCTAGAAAGACACCAAAGACACCCCCGTGATGGCTAGCTCGTTAGCTTTCTGCTGGAAAAAACGGTAAGAAAATCGATAAATCTGTTGTCGAGTTATATCATAATTTCTCGGAGCTGATTTGTGGCGTCGTCGACGATGCCGTCGGGCTCAGAGGGTTAATCGAATGGGTGCAACAATATCCAATGTTCTAGAGAGAATGGTGCTCATAGTGCTAGTTAATTCGTCTAGTTCATCCGTTTGTTTGGGTTCAGGCAGCAGCTGAGACAGATCAGATAATCTATTTGAGAAATGATCTATGGTGGATGGAAGAATTGTTCTACCTGGTCGATAACGTGGCGCAGCATGACGTATTACAGCAGTACGTAATATGCAAGTTACCATGTAATGGTCAGTGACATCATCACTTAGTGGAATGATATCTATATCCGTTGGATCGGTTCCATATGATATAATTAAATCGAGTGTATGATTAAGACGATGAGTTGGTCCGGTGACGTTTTGCTTGACCCCGAAAGAGTTTAATAAATCTGTAAACGCAGCCCCTAACGCATCATTTAAATTATCTACGTGTATGTTGAAATCTCCAACAATTAATGCTTTATCGACGTTAACCAAAAGATCTGATAGAAAGTCAGCAAACTCTTTTAGGAAATCGGCGTAAGGCCCTGGAGGTCTATATACGGTAGCCAATGCTAGAGATAAGAGGGATTTTTTCTTACATCTAACAGCGTAACATTTAGCACAAGTACTTCAAACGAATTAAACCTATGACGAGTTTTCTGAGTAACATTAAGGATATCTCTGTAGATTGTTGCAACACCGCCGCCACGACCGATCAGACGGGGCTCATGCTTATAACAGTATCCTGGCGGAGTAGACTCATTTAGACCGAAATAATCATTTGGTTTAAGCCAGGTTTCAGTAAGGCACAGAACATCGAAATTATTATCTGTGACCATTTCATTTACAATAACTGCCTTAGGTGTGAGTGATCTAATGTTTAGAAGACCTAGCTTTAGAAATTGTTTTTGTTCACTAATAGCGAGAGTTTTTGTTTTAATAACAATTAGATTTTTTCTAGATCCCGCAGTAGATTTATTATTTGATCTTAGTAAACGAGGAATAGACACAGTTTCTATGCAATGTTCTACACTAGTATTAATATCAATTAAATTGGTGCAGATGAGACTGTGATTTGGATTTTTGGTTACTAGTCAAACGGTATTTAACATCTTGGAGATGTTATCCGACAGAAGATCTGCCCCTATTTTACTTGGGTGTAAGCCATCAGCGCGGAAGAGCCTAGGTCGCTCCCAAAACAGATTCCAATTATTTACAAAGAGCAGTTTCTGCTCATTGCACCATGACAATAACCATTCATTAAGCGCGAATAATCTACTGAACTTTTCATGCCCTCGTCGGTATGTAGGAAGCGGTCCAGACACAATAATCGATGTTTCAGGCGATGCGCTGCGTACCGTATCGATAAGGCTCCTGAAGTCTTTCTTCAGAACCTCCGTCTGTCGCAGCCTAGTGTCGTTAGATCCCGCGTGCAGCACAACAGCTCCGACGCGCTCGTCACCGTTCAAGATCTCAGTTACCCGCGCAGTGATATCGAGAACACGAGCACCAGGAAAGCAGTGACTGTGCACCTTACTTTTACCTAACGTAGCATGGACGTGTCGGACGGTGGAATCGCCGATGATCACAGCATCGCATTCCGTTTCACGAAGAGGGGAGAAGCGGTTCTGAGTGGAGATCTCGAAAACCGGGAGGGGCGAAAAGATTCTTGTCCTGGCTCGCGGCTTCCGCGGAACCACCCAGGCTTCGTGGTGCTGTGTTGGAGCCGGAGTGAATGAAAGCATGGCTGATCATGACCTGGACGTTCGGGACCAATTCTGAGAAACGCACGGAGTAGATGAGGTCGGCGTCAGCAGGTTACTAACGTTAATCACTGATCCGTGTGCATCAGCGCGTGATGTTTCAAGAGCGAAACGCCGGTCTCTCAGCTCAGCTTGTCTCTCTAAGAGGTCACGGATCTGCTTTTCTACAGCTTCTAATTCAGACTGCACCGCGAGCAACTCAGATTTGTTCTCATCTGCACAAAAAGGTAGATAACATACACCTGATATATTCGCCATTTTAACAGATGGACAGTAAGTTAGCAACTTCGTGGTTAGTGGTGTTGGGTAACGGCTTGAGACGCGTCTGTTCAACAGTCCGAGTTGTAATTATGTGTTAAATGATGGTTCAAAACAGAATAAAAAGAAAGAAATACATAAAAACAGAAAGAAATACGAACCTAATACGAGGCTTAGACAGCCACGACGCAGACAAACAAACTCACAGCAGGCAACGAGGCGGATAAATCAGTCGATCGCAGGGCGAGCAGCAGTGAAGCGGTGTCTCGCTCTACGACCAACAACCGATGTTCCTAGCGTATTTGCGGTTCCAGCCGTATAATGGCTTGAGACGCGTCTAATACGAGGCTAGACAGCCACGACGCAGACAAACGCACAGCAGGCAACGAGGCTGACAAAATCAGTCGATCGCAGGGCGAGCAGCAGTGAAGCGGTGTCTCGCTCTGCGACCAACAGTCCGAGTTGTAATTATGAGTTAAATGATGTTTCAGAACAGAATAAAAGAGAGAGATACGGAAAAACAGAAGAAAATACGGAGCTAATACGAGGCTTAGACAGCCACGACGCAAACAAATGCACAGCTCACAGCAGTGTGTGTACTTACGTTTACGAGTCATTAAATCATATTTAATTTGGACTTCTCTGTGTATGCTTTTTAAGGTGGACCCCGTAGGACTGCATTATATGACTGACAGACAAGAACGGTTTGACCTAAAAATATCAAAATTGAAAATACTGTGGCCACAAAGACACCTACATCTTGGATGCCCTTGAGGTAAGCTAAAACATATCAAAAATTAATTTCAAAGTGAACTATCCCTTTAAATAAGCTTAGTAAAAAAAGAAAAAAATCAATGTGTTGTGGTCAGCGTTGATATTGTGGCGGGCCGCCACAAATAACTGAACGCATGGGTGTTTATTCTTGTATCCAGAGCGAAGTTATGCAGCAGGATCATGAAAAACTTGTCTTATATATGGCTATAATTTACTAATTAATTATTAATTAATTAATCTTATTTTCAAGACAGAGAAAAACAAAACAACAGCTCAGCATGAACTGGTTTGCATGTGTAGCGCACACGTAGCTGATATGCTACGCTTAGCAGTAATGTTCAATATAGGCAAATGTGATCAGAAGTAAGGAACGTTTTCTAGGGAGGACATGATTCTCTCTTTGTATTTTGTCTCTTTGTATTTTGTTTCAATTAGGATCAATTACATATCAATCAATGACAATAAATAAAAGAACACATTGTCATCACTCTTCTATTATTTTCTTCTAGGCTGAAAGATTCAACATTCATCAACAGCTTCAATTCAGCTTTTCATTCAATGTGTGGGGAAAAATAAACAAATTCAAAACCTAACACTGTGTCTGTTCCTTTCACTGACCAAAACAGATTACAATAACAAAAAATGTTACATTCAAAAACCCAATTGAATAGAAATCAAATAAATAAATATATATATATATATATATATTAGGGCTGGGCAAGTTAACGCGTTATTATCGCGTTAACACATTTATGAATTAATGCCGACAATTTTTTTAACGCACGTTTACGCAGTTGTTTTTTTTTTTTTTTTTTTTTTTTTTTATAAAGTCCGTTGCTCACTGGCTCTGAATACTACACACAGGCCTACAGTCAAACCATGGATCACAGGAGGGGTGGGATGTTGGTCAGCCAGCAAATAACCCACCCAAACAAGCAGTGGAGAGGCTTTGGCAGGTTCTCTCAGGTGAAGGGAGACAGCTCTCCGCGAGTGAATGACAGGGGCGGATACTAACTAACGGCTTCTGTGCGCTACGCAGCTGTAGCCTTTTTAACTTAAATTAAAATGATACATAACTTTACCTGATAGGCCTGTGTTTAGTTTAGCGGGGATGCTCTGGCATGTGAATTCCCCTCTGTTGATGTCCTGATAACTATTTAGATTCTGGAAACTCACAAACAGCGAACCGAGGATCAGTCTCTCTTCCAATGATTTGTGCTGGCTGCGCGTCTTGTACAAAAAGTTATAGACAATTCAACGTCGGCAACGCGCGGGCGCGTGCGTGAGGCGAGTATGACCGCAACAGTTTCACAGGAACGCACCCGCTTTTCGCTGCACCTTGTGCTCGACCACTTCACCTCACTCTAAAAGCTGATTTATACTTCTGCGTCGGACCTACGCCGGAGCCTCTACGTTGGTTTTCATTTATACTTCTGCGTCATTGTCCGCGTTGACGTGCGTTGATACGGTCAACCATCGGTCAAACGGTCATCGGTTAACATCCCTAATTAAAATAGTATATTATATTATTTTTCCAAAGTAGAAAAAAACACATTATGAACAAAACATACAGTAGCATTTAAATGCATTTTTAAGCATTTAAGTTTAACAATAGTGATTCGCCTGAATGCCTTTTTATGTTAATTAGAATGTGTTGATTTTAGAGTGCAAGTACATCTCGAAGTGCAGCTGCTGTTGCAATGAGAGACCAGCTGAAAAGAGACCTTCAGGACTTGAGAAGAGAAAAAGCAGCTCCTGTAACCTCCACTCCAATATCAGGATTCAGATAACACTGAAATTGACATGTTTGAAAACATACTTAGACAATCAAGGAAGAGAGTAAGCAATGTTTAATTTTAAAATAGTTTGAAATAGAAAAATCTTTGAGATTCTTATAAAGTAAAAAGAGAAGTTCCCTCAAACACGGCCACGGGAAGTGGCGAGAGGGACTATTGGCGAGAGGGAGATTAAAAAAAAAATGTTTTATAAAAAATATTTCACAATTTATAAATTTCTTATGAATATTTTAGGAAATGATTTTGACACACGTAGGCTATCATGTGTATTTTGGATTTTAATTTAATTAAGAAAGAGAAGAGCTCTTTCGCGTCTGAATGGACATATGTGCATATTTTACAGTAACGGTGGTCAATACGCGTTATTCCGATCATTAAAGGGATAGTTCACCCAAAAATGAAAATTAAGTCATTAATTACTCACCCTCATGCTGTACCAACCCGTAAGACCTTCGTTCATCTTCGTAACACAAATTAAGATATTTGTGATTAAATCTGAGTTTATCAAGCGACGAGAATACTTTTTGTGCGGAAAAAAACAACAAAAATAACGACTTTATTCGACTATTCCATTACTTCCTTGTGGGCCTGAGACGAGAGTTCAAGAGATTTCCACGACACATGCGCGAGAACTGACGTTCTTCTTCTACTACACAGCGCGCGTCTTACAAGCAGAGGAAGACCCGCGCTGTACATAGTAGAAGAAGAACGTCAGTTCTCGCACATGCGTCGTGGAAATCTCTTTTACTCTCGTAAACTTCTCGTTGAACTCGAGTTTAACTAACTTATTTGGAATAGTGTACCTGACAAATTTGGAAAGGTTTACCTGACAAGTTACAAAGTACAATTTACTGATTTAATTTAGTTAAGTAAACTTTGAATCCAAGTTCAGCCAACTAAAGTTAAGTTTTCTAAACTACATCCAATAAGTTCAGCCAACTAAAGTGGCGTTTTGAAACTTTAAAACCTGCACCAGTACCAAATAATTACTACTAGAACATTCATTTGTAAAATACATTTGATTTAAACAAAAATTGATGGCAAATTAACAATCACTGATACAATTTAATACAAAATTTATTGCATTGAACTCCTTTTCATGAGGTTGTTTTCTGTTTTTTTAGGCGTTTTACACGTTAATGCATGTCATGTGAAATAATCTGTTACATAATATTAAACAAGATTACCCCTCAGCATTTAACATTGAAACATCCTCTGTTCCAAAAGAAACTGTTAAAACATTGTTAAACACATTCAATAACTATGATAGCATAAATAATTGAATTATCATAGTTGAAGTTCAAGCTTCAATAAATTCATCAATTAAACTAAACACTCTAAAATATACCACTCCTACAACATACAATATATAAACATCCTGTTCACAACATTCTTTCAAAAAGAAACGCTGAAAAGCATTTAAGTGTTGTGTTAATCTTAACTAAGCGGTGATGCTTTAACAAATTCATCAATTAAATTGATCACTCTAACAAATTCATCAATTAAATTAATCACTCTAACAAATTCTTCAATTAAATTGATCTCTCTAACAAATTCATCAATTAAATTGATCACTAACAAATTCATCAATTAAATTGATCACTAACAAATTCATCAATTAAATTGATCACTCTAACAAATTCATCAATTAAATTAATCACTCTAATAAATTCTTCAATTAAATTGATCTCTCTAACAAATTCTTCAATTAAATTAATCACTCTAACAAATTCTTCAATTAAATTGATCTCTCTAACAAATTCATCAATTAAATTGATCACTAACAAATTCATCAATTAAATTGATCACTAACAAATTCATCAATTAAATTGATCACTAACAAATTCATCAATTAAATTGATCACTCTAACAAATTCATCAATTAAATTAATCACTCTAATAAATTCTTCAATTAAATTGATCTCTCTAACAAATTCTTCAATTAAATTGATCTCTCTAACAAATTCATCAATTAAATTGATCACTCTAACAAATTCATCAATTAAATTGATCACTCTAATAAATTCTTCAATTAAATTGATCTCTCTAACAAATTCTTCAATTAAATTGATCTCTCTAACAAATTCATCAATTAAATTGATCTCTCGAACAAATTTGTCAATTAAATTGATCACTAACAAAATTCATCAATTAAATTGATCACTAACAAATTCATCAATTAAATTGATCTCTCTAAAAAAAAAAAGAAGGAAAAGATGAAAAGGTTGCAAAGTTGCATGCACTTCACCGCATTAGTTTATTTTTCAGTCCGTGAACTTTTGCGGAGCAGCTTTCCCCATCAATGGTCATGAAGATCCGCTGGATCACCTCAAAGGTGTAACGCAGCTCTTTGGGATAGTTGATATTTAAAATGTAGAGCAGTCCAAACAATGTGACAAAGGCATTTGGAATGTCTTGGAGATCAACAATGACAATCTCCCCCTCCAGTATCACAGCCATATTCACGTTGTCTGGGAAAGCACAATCTTGTCTGGTGTCCTCGCTCACTGACAAGATTCCCACCTTAATACTCTGAACAACATCTCTCTCATTGTCAGTCGGCTGGAAAAGAAAGAGAGAGATTAAAGATTCAGCGGTGGGCTAGAACTTTCATTACCACATTAAACATACATTACCAAAATGTAATCCGGCATTTCGAATCCATTTATTTCCAAGAGAGAATACTGATTTGTATAGAGGGATTTGTATATGTGCGTGACGTCACCGTCGGCCGGAGTGACTGTGGTTACACACACACTCACTGAGTGGCAAAAAGGTGGTAGCAGCGTGAATTCCGCAAAAAACACAACACATCTAAAATGGGAAAGAGCTTTGAAATTGACTGAACAAATAGATTTGACAAGAAATCTGAGGTATGTTTACAGACTGGCGAAAGCTACAGAAAAGCAAATAGATAACAGCAAAATTGAACACCCTACATATTTATTAGGGGTGGCACGGTACATGAAAAACCGTTCGGTTCGCTTGTCTCGTTCAGTGCGTGTGTGCGTCGCACGGTTCGTTCGACGGATGCACAATGTAACCTCGTGCCCGTGATCTCAGTGCGTTTACTTTTCGTGCGAAATAAGAGATGTGTGGACATACATATGAGGCTTGTTCGACTTGAACCGGCACTGCACAGACTGATCGATGAATAACGTCAAAGTACCGTGAGAGCAACGGTTCCGTATGCTTTTCAATCGCTCTCGCGGTACTTTGAATTAAGATACCACTGCAAAATTATCAGTTTCTCTGGTTTTACTATTTATAGATGTGTGTTTGGGTAAAATTTAAATGTTTGTTTTATTCTATAAACTACTAACAACATTTCTGCCAAATTCCAAATAAACATTGTAATTTAGAGCATTTATTTGCAGAAAACGACAACTGGTCAAAATAACAAAAGACAGTGTTTCTTCAGACCTCGAATAATGGAAAGAAAATAAGTTTGTATTTATTTTTAAACACAATAATAATAATAATAATAATGATGATTTAAGAAGAGTTCTTAAGATCTTAGGAAGAGTTGGTGGAATAACCTTGATTTTCAAAATCACAGCTTTCATGCATCTTGGCATGTTCTCCACCAGTCTTTCATATTGATGTTGGGTGACTTTATGCCACTCCTGGTGCTAAAATTCAAGCAGCTCGGCTTTGTTTGATGGCTTGTGACCATCTGTCTTCCTCTTGATCACGTTCCAGAGGTTTTTATGTGGTTCAGGTCTGGAGATTGGGCTGGCCATGACAGGGTCTTGATCTGGTGGTCCCTCAGTCCACACTCGGGCAGATTTGTCTTTGTGAAGGACGCATGAATCAAGCCACGTGTTCTGGAAGAAAACTTGCTTCCTACTGCTCTGACATGTTACCCAACTCTGAAGATTGTTTTTTTTTTCCAGCAGGACAATGCTCCATGCCACACAGCCAGGTCAATCAAGCTGTGGACCGAGGAACCACCAGATCAAGACCCTGTCATGGCCAGCCCAATCTCAAGACCTGAACCCCATTGAAAACCTCTGGAATGTGATCAAGAGGAAGACGGATGGTCACAAGCCATCAAACAAAGCCGTCCGAGCTGCTTGAATTTTTGCACCAGGAGTGGCATAAAGTCAACAACATCAATGAGAAAGACTGGTGGAGAGCATGCCAAGATGCATGAAAGCTGGAAAATTAAGCCAAATAATGATTAAAGGGGTGGTTTACTGCTTTTTTTCTTTGCATGATTGTGTTTATGGGGTGCAATATAACATGTATTCGTGGTTTTTCTTTTTAAAAAGTCTTATTTTTCATAAATTTCAACTTTATTGTAAGCCGCTGTCTCCTCTGTCATTTGAACGACCGGTTGACTTCCTGATTCTATGAAACCACTCCCTCAGAAACAGGCAGTGGGCTCAGATTGGTTAGTTTGGGCCGGTGTGTTGTGATTGGCTAAACTGCGTAGCGCACGTTGTCCGGAACCGCCACGTCCCTTGCCTTTACGGGCATGAGTCTCATGTGCTCCGGGTAATGTAAACAATGGTGATACTGCTGCCGTATCAGTTTGAGCCCGAATCAGACCCAGAAAGCGGCGATGAAGAGAGTCAAGCAGAACCTCCCCAAACACGGCTGTTACAAAACGATTCTGAATGGTACGTTTTTGAATTATTATTATTCTATTCTTCTATTATTACATAAGAAGTTTGATACCCTGTTATACTTGAAAATGTTACTGCTGCTTGTTAGCTTTTTGAGATACGTTTTTATCTTGATTAAACATTTTAAACAAATGATTAAATGAGTAATACAGTTTTTTAAAGTTATTGTTTTATTGATATAATGAACAACCGTTTAGCTATTAACAAAACTTAGTTTACTCTGTGTATTTCTTAGCATCGATATAACTGGCTACTATAAACAAACACTGTTGACATTGATCACGTTCATGATCAAATCGAAAAATTACGTCATAAAGTAGCTACATGGCAAATACATTTACGAAATCTATATGATTACAAATTCAGGTCCAAACTGTTTGTACGCGTTTGCCATAGAAACACGAAATAGCTTTACCAAGTGACTATAAAGCCAGCGCTGGCATTTGTTTACGTCCTTGATAAAACGAAACCATTACGTCTAAAAGTATACAAATACGTTTAAAATTATTAAGTCTTACTTACAGGTTGTGGCCCAACAACTGCTGCATCTGGTTTTAACGTTGGAACAGCTTCAGGTTTTAGCAACAGTTTCTTGTGGAATCCGGCATTGAATTGTTGGAGATTCAGGAAGCTGTCTTCAGTGAAATGTGCCGCACAAAGAGCTAAATTACGATATCAAACATAAATTGTAGCCATTGTTGACGAACTACAGCGTCCATAGGAAGCCCGAACACAGAAGACCTGACAGCTGGGTGAAAATAACACTTTCGACGGCATGGCTAGCTCTCCCTTGTAACTCTTCCTCTTCGGCAAAGCCGCAGAAATATGGTCATGCCCTTTTTTGCGTATTCCGGTGCAAATGTATGGGTTAGTGACGTCTAAAACCCAGCTGTAGTCCCAATCGAGTCGTTTTTGTAGGCATTTACACTTCCTGATTTTTAAAAGACGATATCTCTGCTTACATTGAACTTTCAGCGCTGCAACTTTGCAGATAATGTTCATGCACCAACAGCAACATTACACACTATTTAAAATGAAAAAAGTGAAATCGCAATCAACCACCCCTTTAATATTCTAATGGTTTCAATGAAAATACAGGCATCTATAATCGGTATCACCAAAATATAAAGTACCAAATAAAAGCATCATTATTATACTAAAGTGATATTGGTGCATCCTTATTCCAGTGTTAATAGGAAAAAAAGAACTGAAATTTGTACCTCACAAACTTTGAAGAAGTTTCCTGGATTCTCCCTCAGGTAGTATGGAAGGCCCAAAATAACTGCCAAAAATAAAACGTGTTCACTTGACAGAAATGTTTTGTTTGTATACATTTATAAAAAAATAAAATAAAATAAAAAAAAGACCTGCACACTGGTGCATTCACAAATAGATGTTTTATATTTGTTTGTTTTGTTCAAACATTGCTGTTGGTTTTCCTTTATTAATCTGGTTGTAATATTTTTTTTCTCATTTAATTGATTTATTTAAAAAGGCACACTATGCAGGAATTCCATTTTTGTCAAACAGTGACCCCTAGAGTCGCTGTGGAGTATTTGTATTTAACGTTACTGTCGTAAATACCACTCATGCAGAGCGTCTCTGCACTCACAGCCTGATACCCCTTTGAAGCTGTTATATTAAAGGTGAACTAAGTAACTTTTTTACCTTAACAGAACAGCTTTGGAGTCATTGTAATGTTTATATTACTGATTTCGTGTTGAATGGTGGTCGTCCCCTGTTGGCTGTGAGCGGAAAAAATGCACTTGCAACTTTGAGCCGGCGGCCCGCCGGCCGCAGCATCAGGAAGTGTCACGTGATATCAGGTCTCGCGATGTAACGAATTGCTTTACGGCAAGAAAGATCTGCTAAAATGAGCATCAAACAGAAATAACCCGGCGCAGTATACATGTGGTGTTCGAGGCGCACATACAATACAGACTGCCGACAGTTCAACAGGGCGCGCACAGCTCTTAAAGGGGCCACACCTTATTTCCACTCGTTACAGCTTGCATCCTACTGAACAGGTACCGGTGTACAGGGGGAGGGGATCCGGCCGTGAGTGCAGAGACATCTCTGCGTGCGTGATATTTACGACAGTACAAGTATCCCACAGCGACTCTAGGGGTCACTGTTTGACAAAAACGGAAATCCTGCATAGTGCTGCTTTAAGGTACAAATCTTGCATGTGTGCCTTTAAATAAGAGATCTAGCGCTAAAATGTGTTTTTGAACTCAACCTGAGCGTTCATGTCCGCTGCTATCAGTGTCATGGATACATAGTGTCTCTTATGCCAGCACGCATAGTCTTCACTCGGACGCGCTCTTCAATCTATCGCCGTTGCGGAGACTATTCATTCCGGTGAAATCACAAATTAAAATGCACACAAACGCGTCCCTGCTTGTTTTAGCAGTTTTAAACTTTTTCCTTGCCTAGGCATGGCCAGGAGTCGAGCAGGCGGAAAAATAGTAGCAAAAGCCTTAGCTCCATGAGTATATCAGAGCCTGTGGTCACATGACGCTCGTAAAGTGATATGTTCTCCAGGCATTCTCCAGGTCACATGACCTGGCCAAAGACAGTGCGCCTTCTACAAAGTTACATAGGCGGTATTTAAAGAGGACAGCCCTGCTCAGAGCATTGATAGTGTCAAGCGCTGTATATTGGCCTGAGGAATCTTTTAAAATAACTCATATGCGTCAACTCTTTAGGTCACAAAGTCTGCGTTGTGCCTTTAAATTTGACAGAAAATGCATTCCATAAAAACTGTTACTGTTATTATATAAAGCTATAATATATTAAACTGTTAACACCATGTCCTAACTACATATGGGACGCGACGACACAGGAAAAAGGTATATTTTCCATGTTAATCAGAGTTTTTTCCCCTAACCAGCCACGATGGCGACACGCGTCAATTCTATTTTAGAAACTGTTTCTATTTCTCCAAGACGTCGCGCTGGAACAACAAACACAAAGTGTGGCAATGATAATCTCGGGTACTGTTTATGTGCTTTATTTAAATGTTAAAAGCGTGTAATGTGACTTTGAATATCATTTAGTGCTCCAGTTTTGTAGCTGTAAAAGCAACAATAGATAATTCACCTCGAAATAAAACCTTGAAATAAGACCTTGAAATAAAACAAATGGAAACATGAACGTTCAAACGAGTGTATTCTTTGACAAAGATTGCTTAACTCATGTATTTTTATGTTTTTTGACAGATTTTAAATTGTTTGTGGTCTATATAACCTGCATCAGAATGAGGTTTGCAAAGGTGCGCCCGAAGGGACGGTTTGAAGACAGTCAGTGACGTCACGATAAGCAAATTTGTTTAAATTCATACCTACGTAAATCACCATGACCTAAATTCATACCTACGTAAATCACCATGACCAAAATTTTACATTTTTTTTTTACATTGAATCTTACCTAACGAGCCTTTTTTTTTTTTTGCTGTTACTGCAAACAAAAATATTTTTAAGGATGGCCTAAGTGACGACCTAAAGAGTCTTTTGACGATTTGATTTAAGTGACTGACCTACTTTTGATTTGTTCAACCAAATATTGACGAATTCTGGGACATTCCATGCAATACAGTAAATTTCATTTTTATGAATAGATTCTGTGATTCCATCTGTGATTCCATCTGTGTTTTGCGCATCACAGAAATCATAGGGCCCTACTAACAAAATGAGAAATATAGTTTACCAGTGGGATTTTGTGCAACACTAGTTAATAGAATTTTCCTGATGCAAATTTCTTTCAAAGCTAATAAATTAGTTTTGCTGTATAAATTAAATTGGACTTGCCTGTTCATCCAAACACTTCAACATATTCAGAAGTTCTGGAACTTCAGTGCTTTTCAAGCCCTTCGAAGAATGCTCTTTTTAAATCAATGGAGACAAGCCTACAGAATTCAAGAGCAACCTGTTGAAGCAAAAAAGAACTTTTGTTTAGGAAAAAATAAATAATCCCACGCACACACATTTATTTTACCCATGAACTAAACATTAAAGGGCACCTATTCTGCAAAATTCACTTTTAGAAGGCATTTAAACCGATGTGTCAAGATACCCTGTTGAAATATGTGAGGTGTGGTTTATATAAACCGCAAGCGTAAAGTATAAATTAAAATTATTGTGCCCGATGTGAAGGAGGAGGAGAATTTATTCGTGCGTCGCGTTTACTCAATAAAACACTTCCGGATAGGATACACCCATGTATCCTCGCTCATGAAGCCTCCTCACTCCTCGATCCTCGACTCCTCGCGGTGCAATTAGAGAATTGAGATGTCCTTCAAGATGGCTGTGCTTGATTGGTTTCCGGGTCATAGGATGGAGGACAGAGGAGCGAGGAGACGAGGAGGGATATTGAGAAGCACCCCGTGTCTAGCGAACAGGCCTCTACTGGCAAGAGGCGGGGAGCAGGAACTCATTTGCATTTAAAGAGATGCACACAAAACATTTTTTATCCCACCCAAAAAGAGGTATTTGAACATGATATAAATAAATATTCTATGGGGCATTTTGTGCTGAAACTTCACAAACACATTCTGGGGACACCTGAGACTTGTATTACATCTTGCATAAAGGGTCCCCTTTAAATAAAGAAATACACTTTCTACACTTGTCTTTGAGTGAAAAGTGCAGGCCATCTGTTCCTTATTTCTGATACTGGGGGCTCATCTTCTACAATCTCCTTTCTTCTGGCACAGAAAGTTTTCTCCATAGCTGCATCAATTTCATGCCAGTCTGGGTTTTTTTTTGTCATCTCACACTGTACATCTTTCCTTTCAGTCTCCAAAACAGTATAATTTGATCCAGCAGGTAAGTCCGGTGGATAATTGGTCTCCGATCTTCGGGGTTTCTTGACTTTGTATTTTTTACCATCTGATGCATGGCGTTTTTCACTAGTAACTGTAAGCTCTGTTCCCATTTTGAATTTAAGGCTTATTTTCCATCCATACCACCCTGTGGCCGACCCCGGTTCTTTAAGGCATGGGTGCGTCTCTGTGAGAGCCCTTGAAATAGACTCGAACTCCTCATTGGATGGATATGCCTTGTAAGAATAGATTGCAGTGGCAAGTTTGTCAAGAATCTCAGATTTAACATCTTTGGATAGGCTGAGCAGTGAGCCATCTGTAGCATATTTCTCGTTTCCACGTTTCAAACGCAATTCAACATGATACGAAAAGCTTGGAATAGGAAAAGATACAGGCCATTGCTGGGAGCCACTACTTGCTGTTATTGATCCAGGATTTCCGTTGTTGATACTAGAGTCAGAAGATGATGACATGACCGTGGTGTCTAATGTCATATCTGACTGGTTAGAGTCAGAGGGTGGTGCTCTACAATTAACTTTAAGTGTTGCCTTTTCAGGAGGAAGTTCAGTGATAGTCGTTAGGTTGCACAAATCATGGTCAAATTCAGGATACTCATATTAAAGTATAAAATCACTTTGTATGTTCAGCTTGCTTTTCAGTGTTGACCGAAGAGATTCAATGGATTGTGGCCGATCAATGTAAACTTTCCTAATATCCTCAGGGGACAAAATCACACAAAGAATCATTTTGTTGCAGGTTTCTAAAAAGGCAACAGAAAATGCATTCAGTTAAGGAGGAATGTCTTCGGTGAAATCATCAGCTTTTTATCATGCATTGCATATGAGGACAAGGGGTGATAATCATTCAATTCATCTGGATCAACAACCCTCAACTCACAAGTGGTATACTTTGTTAGTTCAAAGCATCTGAAATGCTCACTGTACCATGCTGAATACAATTCAATGAGAAAGGCAGGTTTGTTTATAACGATCAATATTTTGACAAGCCTGCCAAAGTCTGGAAGCCCACTGGTGTATCCCACAGAAAGAAACATTCCCTCAGAGTACCTGGTGCCATATATGCATGCACTTGATGCAACAGATATTGATGTAACATTGGAATATTTGGCCTTAACTGCCAACTTAAATGAAAGATCCAGGCACTCAGTGGACAGAACTGAAACCTGATCAACCACTAAATCTGGCTTGAAAAGAGTTGGCATGTCAAGGTGGTAAGCAAGTGTCAGCTGATGTCGCTGGGCTAATGTAAGCATTACATTTTTAATTTTTCCAGAGTCATGGACAGCTTTTTTTAAAAAGCTGTGTTTTGCTTCGAATCGTATAGTCCAGAAATCAATCACTGGTCCAAAACATCTGATTGGTTCTGGATAGTGCTAGATAAAATGGTGCTTTGGACGGAGTCTGACGTCTGGAAATTCGTCTTGCAACAATTTCTGGTGATCTGATATTTTTGAATCAAGGTAGTCCAAACTCTCTGTGGAAAACTGCGATGAGGCTAAAATCTCAACAATGTCCTTCAGTTCAAGAATTAAACTCCAGGTTGCATCCTTTTCTGGAACTTTTGAACCGATAATCAAAGGGTAATAACCGCAGAAGGCACCAGTTTTCATGTCCGTTGCCTCCAATAGAACCTTTCAGTTGGAATGATTTTAGGATCTGCTGTGGTCGCTTTGTTTTGTCAGAATATCTGTATGGGAAGGACTGAATTGAAGCATTCAACTCATCCAATGTGAAATATTTCTTCTGAATCAGTTTCTTCAAACAAAGACTTAGCTCTAGGGGTACAACACCTTCAAAGAGGTCGTGGAGAAAGTCAGGGGAAAGCCTTTGATGGTGGAGAAATGTGCAAGTCTGTTAAGAGCACAGTCCCTCTTAACACCATCTACTACTGTGTGTGAATCCTTGTTCTTCTGAATTTCAGACAGAGTCTGCTCATGCAACTCCTCCGTTCTCTTTGGGAACCTCCTCTCTCCAACTTCATGTGTCTGAATCTCATCACGTCCCGCCAAACAAAATCTGCAGAACTTGTTTGTGGAAAAACTTTCTTGAAATCCAGCAAGCGAATGTGCGCCCAAATTGTCTGCAGACACATAGAGTATTGTTCCTCTTATACTTGCACCCAGTGTCTGAACAAACACTCCATGTTGTTCAAGAACTTCAATGTCTGAAAGAAGCGGTTCAAGAATTTTGTCGTATCCATACTCTTTGACATCCTTGGTCTTACATAATGTTGCAAGGTAGATGGATGATAAAGTGGACCTGTCTCTTCCTGGAAGATTTGCAATTAACCAGTAAATGGCACAAAGTTTGTGCTTTTTCCTTGAAGTGCCCAAAGGGTTATACACTTCAAAATCATCAATCATCAAAGTCCAAGGGCTATGCGCAACTCATCTGAAAAAAGGATCTTGTTGTCCTTAAAATACAGCCCATCCCTAAATGTTTTAATTGTTTCAGGATGTTTCCATGTGTCTGCTTGGTCTGACTGTAAAACCTTGTCAAGGACATCACATCGATTCAACAGCGCAGTTAAAACTTTCAAAATTGGTACATAAACAAATGTGTTTTTCCGAGAAGCATCAAGAGTGTATTCTACAGGTTCTATCACAATGAAATTATCTTTGTAGAACGTTGTTCTTTTGTAAATAGAGCTAAGAGGACCCCTTTTGGACAAAAAGGCTAGAGGATGTGTTTCCAAGACAGTTTCGATAATGGCAGCAATAACTGAGGAATCCAATGAACAGTTGTGTTTGTCTAAAGGGTACCTATTATGGAATTTTGAAAATTACCTTTCATGTACTGTGTAACATAGATCTAAGTGAACGAAAACATCCTGCAAAGTTTTAAATATGAAAGTTCACCGTATACAAAGTTATTGTCTCTCAAAAGTAAGAGTCGACTCTGAGTCGCTGATATGAATTGATAGACGAACGATGCTTTTTCTCTAGCTTTACGACGTCACTTAGACAATTTATTTGAATAAGATAAATTATTACTCATTGCGTGCACCAAAAAACAGTGAAAACAACATGTCGACGAGCTGTTCTGAAGTGCGAATCAAAAGCGAACTTTTTTTTCACTGCCCAGGGACGAGCATGTGAAGAATCAGTGGCTAGAGTTTATATTTACAACTATACCACACAAGTATAGCCAACTTGTGCTGTGTTCGCGTAATTTTAATTAGGATTCCTTTACAAACATAAATCCTCTGAAGTGTGGATTCGCGAGTTGGTTGATACTGAAGAAACGTTCAGTACCAAGTTTATTTGGATCGGCTTCCTCCTCCGAATCACAACCTGTAAGTACTGTTAATAATTGTTGCTTTTATGGGTTTTGTAGCATGCTCAATAAGTGTGTGTGTGTGTGTGTGTGTGTGTGTATGTGTGTGTGTGTGTGTATGTGTGTGTGTGTGTGTGTGTGTGTGTGTGTGTGTGTGTGTGTGTGTGTGTGTGTGTGTGTGTGTGTGTGTGTGTGTGTATGTGTGTGTGTGTGTGTGTGTGTGTGTGTGTATGTGTATGTGTGTGTGTGTGTGTATGTGTATGTGTGTGTGTGTGTATGTGTGTGTGTGTCAGTTACACTCAGCGCTTAGGTCTTCAAGCTGTGTGTGTGTGTTTTTTTGAAATATGTAAATTGTTTGTCGTTGTTATTGGAGTTGTCGTAAAGAATAGAGCGTATTGTAGTACTGCAGTGCTTTATCAATATGTTTAAGCTTTGGGTTAACGCGAAAAATAACTGACTGGGTCGTCTGACCAATCACCGCAGATTAGCGTCACGCAAAGGCGGGGTTTGAAAAATGAGTCGTCAAACGAATCATTTGGGAATCGGTGAGCAAATCAGGTAAAAATAAATGCATATTATAAGACAACAAAAGTGTTTTTTGTCATTGCATGCTTGTAAAACAGTTGTTGGGGACTCCCAGAACAACATTAGGAACATTTTAAATGCCATAATAGGTACCCTTTAAGACCTGTTTAACTGACATCTCGGCAAGCTCTCCAACAGTACTACCAATGCTACCAAGTTCTTCAACTATTTCTTGAATGGCTGTCTTCGAGACATGTAAAATGGCTTCCATGCACAAAAACAGTGAAGCCAACTTATGTTGAATCAAGCCCTCAACAGGAAGATCTGGATTGGAATGCAATGGACTGGACTGGACTGGGTGCCACGCTGGTAGGCTGTCCGCAGGAGAAGGGTCTGTCTGCAGAGCCGCAGAGCCACAGTTTTACCCCAGCAGCAGTTTCACCCCAGCAGTTTTACCCCGCGCATGCGCAGTTTCACTACAGCAGTTTTACCCCGCGCATGCGCAGTTTCACTACAACAGTTTTACCCGCGCATGCGTAGTTTCAATACAACAGTTTGGTTTTACCTTTTTACAGTCTATGGGTTTTACCCGCGTATGCGCGGTCACTCTGTTCTGTCCTGAAACGATCTAATAGTTATTGTTATGATACGCAGTTTTCGCGTGCATATGACACGCACTTTATGGCGTGTAATACGCCCCCCCCCCCCCCCCCCCCCCTAATCCTACCCAAGGGGTTTTCAGTGCGTAGCAAATGCACGAAAATAACATTTTTGCCGTATAAATGGCACGAGAAATAACATACGTGGTATTGATACGCACTTTCATGAGACTGCGTTGATTATTTTTGCTTATTAGTTATTTTTGCTCCTTGCTCGCAGGCCTTCCGGGTCCTTTACTGAAATAAAACAATGCTTGTGTCATGAACACTTTAATCTCTTACGTTTTTCAGCCACACAAACTTCCGATTAGACATTCAAATGCGAACTATTAGTCTAAGTCAATATATGAATTATTCTTAAGTTAATTAAATCTGCCTGTGGTTAAGGTGTAAACTTGAACACAGATAAAACAAATGACAACTATGTACAATCATTTCAAATAAACCAAAACGCACGGGTAAACCTGTTGTGATAAAAACTGCGCATGCGTGGGGTAAAACTGCTGGGGTGAAACTGCTGGGGTGAAACTGTGGCTCTGCGGCTCTGCAGACAGACATTATTGGTCCGCAGGTTGATTATCTGCATGTTCAAACCTTTCCTCAACCTCTTCGATTTGACATGAAATTAACTCTGCTTTAAAATGTCCAGTATTTTGGGAATGATGTATTTTACTTCAGTGTGCCGCAAACGTAGAGAACACACAAGTTTGAAAACCGCAGTCTTCAAATGGGCAGTGGACATTTTCATTGTTTTTCAAGTGAATCCCCAGGTGGGAGAAGTACTGTTTCAAATTGCAGGCCTCTGAAAAACTGCAGAGGTTACACTTCACCCGGGTATTTACGTGATCTACAGATTTTGCATGATGCGTATGCAAATGTCTTATCAGTGTTGCCTGAGTTCTAAAGGAGCAGACACATTCTTGGTAAATACATGGCAAAGGACAGGTCCTCCCATGATGTCCATGTTTTAATTTGTAATGCTGAATGATAGTTTTTCTGTTTGTATGTCAAAAATGCAGTACTTACAAGTCCACCTCATCTTCACGTCAACACCAACATACCTAAAATAAAAAAAAGAGTTTATTTAAAAAAATAAATAAAAATAAATATATATATATATTAGGGGTGTAACGGTTCACAAAATTCACGGTTCGGTTCGATACAATACACTTGTGCCACGGTTCGGTTCGGTACGGTTCGGTACGTTTTCAATGCAGCAAAAAAAAAAAAAGAAATGCTTGATTTTTGAAAATTTCCTTGATTTTTTTTATTTATTTTATTTTTATCATAAAGTATGATATATTTTTTTTACTTTGAGCAATGATGGAGCTACTTGACTTTTCTTAGGAGCATATAAAACAAAACAGCTCCTTGGACAAAATTAAATGTTATATTGTAGTAGTTTGTTGTTATAAACAAAGGTTTATTTTAGTTCAGATTAACATTTGAGGGCAGCAATTGTATTCATAATGTCAAAATAAAACCGACGTAATGTTACTTGAAAGCATTATAGCCTACTATTCCTGACAAACTTACATGGTTACAGTGAGTGTTACAGTAAATCCATGGTGAATGTTGCTGATCTGTGGACACTGAATAGTTCATTCATGGCATCTTTCTTCCTGGTTTCCACGTCAGCGCGGTTTGATCCGTTAATAACGGAGAAATGTGAATGTTTCTCACTAGATCTCGCAGCGATGTTATTACTTCAAGTTCAATAGTGAATTCAAATGCTTTCTTTACTGGATGTCTCAGCGCTGTGTAGTAACAGAGATCGGCTCGCGCTGCATTGGTCCAAACTGATAAACAGTCCGTCAACCACATAATAACGAGTAGCTCAGTTTCGTTCCGCTTACATTGCATTTGCCATTTGATGTTGGGCAATGTTGTGGTCGCACCAGCATCTCGAGTGCGCTTGCCACACGGAACGCGCCGCGCGCCTACATTTAAAATAACGACATTTTGGTCGGCAGGAAAAATAGTCCAACGAACCGTTCGGTTTGAAAATGCGTACCGAAAACCGAACCGAAAGCCTCGTACCGAACGGTTCGATACGAATACGCATATCGTTACACCCCTAATATATATATATATATTAGGGGTGTAACGATACGCGTATTCGTATCGAACCGTTCGGTACGAGGCTTTCGGTTCAGTTTTCAATACGCATTTTCAAACCGAACGGTTCGTTGGACTATTTTTCCTGCCGACCAAAATTTCGTGGCAAGCGCACTCGAGATGCTGGTGCGACCACAACATTGCCCAACATCAAATGGCAAATGTAATGTAAGCGGAACGAAACTGAGCTACTCGTTATTATGTGGTTGACGGACTATTTATCAGTTTGGACCAATGCAGCGCGAGCCGATCTCTGTTACTACACAGCGCTGAGACATCAAGTAAAGAAAGCATTTGAATTCACTATTGAACTTGAAGTAATAACATGGCTGCGAGATCTAGTGAGAAACATTCACATTTCTCCGTTATTAACGGATCAAACCGCACTGACGTGGAAACCGGGAAGAAACATTGTGCCATGATTGAACTATTCAGTGTCACTGATCAGCAACATTCACCATGAATTTACTGTAGTAACACTCACTGTAAGCATGGAAGTTTGGCAGGAATAGTAGGCTCTAATGCTTTCAAGTAACATTACGCCGGTTTTATTTTGACATTATGAATACAATTGCTGCCCTCAAATGTTAATCTGAACTAAAATAAACCTTTGTTTATAACTACTACAATATAACATTTCATTTTGTCCAAGGAGCTGTTTTGTTTTATATGCTCTTAAGAAAAGTCAAGTATAGCTCCATCATTGCTCAAAGTAAAAAAAATATATCATACTTTATGATTATAGTTTTTAATAAAAATATAATAAAAAAAAAATCAAGGAAATTTCTCTGGCATTTCTTTCTTTTTGCTGCATTGAAAACGTACCGAACCGTGGCAAAAGTGTATCGTATCGAACCGAACCGTGAATTTTGTGAACCGTTACACCCCTAATATATATATATATATATATGGAATAACACATTAACAGAGTCAAGTCTCTCAGGCTTCAAGATGGCATGAAACAAAGTTGCGATCATATTACAGGCTAATGGAAACCACACCATACTATAGACCTTTATCACCGCGGAATAGATTACCGGAAGTGCTCGCCTAAGCAGTGTATCGATTCTTCCGGTTATGTATATTTTCAATGTGCTGTTAACCCTTTCACACATAAGTTTAAAATATTCTAGCTGACCCCCCAGCGTGAGTTTAAGGCGACTGTTATTTAGAACCTGTCACTTTAATGTTTCCATGGTGACGCATCATTGCTTGTCACGTGACACAGCGCAACCACAACCTATTCAATATTCTATGATTAAATACTCAGTGACTCATCCCAACCAAATATTGAAATCTGCGTTACCAGTCTGGCAAGATTGCACAATTAATCAACTTTATTATAGGCTACTTAAGTACCCTATTTCACATGGTTATAAAGGCTATTTCTCATGTTGACAAGCATGTACGTTGTTCAAGACTCAATATAGAGACGATGATTTTCCTACAAACAAAACTACTTGCTAAAATACATTAACAAATATTAATGTTTATCATAGAGGAGTTTAAATCGCAGGTTTCCTCCACAGTCAGGTGAACTGATTGACACTACTGTCCGTAAGTGTGAGTCGCTCGCAATCATGAGCTTGTCACGGTTTATGAATTCTCTGCCTTCTTCAGGTCTCGTGATTATGTGTGTGTTGCGTGTGTCTATTTGTGGGCGTGGCCGCTGAGTGCCGCTGATCATCAGCGCCAGCTGATCTCACTTTACAGCGGCTATTTATTCCTGTGACTGGTGTCTCTCTTTGTCAGATCGTTTTGGTATGTTCCTGTGTTGGTTCCTGTTCCGTTTCGTGGTCTTCTTCGTGGTCTTCGTGGTGTTCGTGTTCCCGGATTGTTTCCTGTTTCTGCACTGCCGGTTCTGCTCACGTCATTCCCTGGATACAGGATTATCACCACAGATCATCACTCACCACCCGGTTGCCTGTCGAGGTCCCTGCGTCACTAGCCCAGTCTGTGTTATTCAGTGTTCTGTGTGTCTGACCAGCGCTTCTGTTTATTCTGAGTAATAAACATTTATTTCACTGCATTTGCTTCCAGTCGTTTTCTGACATAACGATCTGACCAGTTATGGAAGCAGCAGGAGGATCCCCGAGCAGTTTGGAGGAATTCATTAATCGCAGCATAGCACGGATGGATTCGCAAGAGATAAACATCAACAACACTGGAACGGCGGTACAGACTTTAGTGACGCAGGTGTCCGAGCTCACCCAACAGCTACAACATCTGAGAGCTCCCACTGCGCCACCCACACCGCCTGTTCAACCCACACCACCTGAGTCGCCCTCCCAGTCAGAACCACGGCTGCCGGTACCTGAGTCGTACAGTGGAGAACCCAATTTTTGCAGAGCCTTTCTAACCAGATGCTCAATGCATTTTTCTTTGCAGCCACGCACTTTTCTGAAGGAGGAGACGAAGGTGGCATTTGTTCTTACCCTGCTGACTGGGAGAGCGGCATTATGGGGAACGGCGGTGTGGGAAAATCAAGATCCATGCTGTTCCTCGTTCCTGGCACTCGCCGAGGAGATGAAACGGGTCTTTGACCGATCGATGGCGGGAAGAGAGGCGGCTAGACTTCTCGCCGACCTGGAACAAGGCAAGCGTTCGGTTTCCGATTACTCCATTGAATTCCGCACGTTGGCGGCCGAGTGCCAGTGGAACGAGGAGGCGCAGTGGGATATGTTCCTGCGTGGGCTGGCTGACCGTGTCCAAAAGGAGATATACATGTTGGATTTACCCAAGACTCTGAATGGACTTATCGACCTGGCGCTGAGAGTGGATGCACGTATCTCCAGGATGGAGCGTCGGGGCGTTTTGAACCGATCACCTGGTGGCATTGAAACTTTTCAGAACAGCGGTAGGGACACGGTCAGCCAAAGCAACGATCCTGAGCCCATGCAGGTGGGCAGGGCTCGGCTTTCCCGGGAGGAGAAGGAGAGGCGGAGGTCCCAAGGACTCTGTCTGTACTGCGGGGGAGCGGGCCATTTTAGTAACACCTGCCCGGTAAAAGGCCAAGCCCGATAGTAAATCTGAGGCTACTATCGGGTGGGATCTCCGCCGAGAAGACCTCATCATCATCATCCACGCTCCTCCCGGTAAGACTGAGATGGGCAACCGGCACCCACACCTGTCAAGCCTTACTGGACTCAGGAGCGGAGGGGAACTTCATTGACAGTAAGCTCGTTCAGAGACTTAACATCCCGGTCCATTCACTCACTCACAAGATATCTGTTCACGCACTCAATGGACAAGAACTTCCGAACATTTCTCTCACTACTGAACGCATTACACTCATCACCTCTGGCAATCACTCCGAAGACATACCATTTCTCCTCATGGACTCACCTTTAGCTCCCATAGTTCTCGGCCACCCCTGGCTTAACGAACATAACCCCCGGTGGATTGGCATCGTCACTCCATTTCTGCTTGGAGTACTTCATGTTATGAGTCTTGTCTTGTCTCTGCTTGTCCGTCTGTCCCTGTTTCTGTGTTTCAGGAGGAGGCAGGGGATTTATCTAACGTGCCCGCCGAGTACCTAGATCTGAAGGAAGTGTTCAGTAAGTCCCGGGCTGCCTCTCTTCCTCCTCACCGTCCCTATGACTGTGCCATAGACTTAGTGCCAGGTAAGTCTCTGCCTAAAGGCAAGTTATACTCACTCTCTGTTCCAGAGAGGGAGGCCATGGAGAAATATATTTCTGATTCTCTAGCATCAGGGTTCATCCAGCCTTCCTCTTCTCCAACGGGGGCGGGGTTCTTCTTTGTGGGTAAGAAGGATGGATCCCTGAGACCTTGTATTGACTACCGGGAGTTGAACAACATCACGGTAAAGAATACGTATCCTTTGCCGTTGATGTCTTCAGCTTTCGAGAGGTAAGGGAGCATTAGTCTTCACTAAGTTGGACTTACGCAATGCTTATCATTTGGTTCGCATCAGGAAGGGGGATGAATGGAAGACTGCTTTTAACACCCCCAGGGGGCACTTTGAATACTTGGTCATGCCTTTCGGGTTGTCCAACTCCCCAGCGGTCTTCCAGGCACTCATCAACGACGTGCTGCGAGATATGGTAGATCAGTTCATATATGTTTACCTGGATGACATATTGATTTTTTCATCTTCTCTCCAGGAACATGTGCAGCACGTCCGACGAGTGCTTCAGAGGTTGCTAGAGAATGGGCTTTTTGTCAAGGCAGAGAAATGCGATTTTCATGCACAGTCTGTTTCTTTTCTAGGATACATCGTCTCGTCTGAGGGAATACGTATGGATCCCGACAAGGTTAAGGCTGTGGTAGATTGGCCAAGTCCAGATTCCCGTAAGGCCCTACAGAGGTTTCTGGGGTTCACCAATTTTTATCGACGTTTCATTCGTAATTTCAGCCAACTAGCCGCTCCTCTGACTGCCTTGACCTCCCCCAGAACTACGTTCAGGTGGTCTGATACAGCTGAGACTGTATTTTCCAAACTTAAGAGTCGCTTTGTTTCGGCTCCCATTCTTGTGGCCCCTGACCCGTCACGTCAGTTCGTGGTGGAGGTCGACGCGTCAGAGGTGGGGGTAGGCGCGGTTCTTTCCCAACGGGCTTCCACAGACGACAAGATGCATCCTTGCGCGTTTTTTTCTCATCGATTATCCCCTGCCGAATGCAACTATGACATTGGTAACCGGGAGTTGTTGGCAGTCAAATTAGCGTTGGAAGAGTGGCGTCATTGGTTGGAAGGGTCGGGGGTACCTTTCATTGTCTGGACCGATCACAAGAACTTAGAATATATCAGAACTGCTAAAAGACTCAACTCCAGGCAGGCTCGGTGGGCTCTTTTTTTCGGTCGTTTTGATTTTTCTCTCTCGTACCGCCCGGGTTCTAAAAACATCAAACCCGATTCTTTGTCACGTATTTTTGATCGTTCCGAACGCCCGTCTACTCCCGAGTGCATTTTACCGGACAACTTATTTGTCTCCACACTCACATGGGAGGTCGAATCGAGGGTCAAAACGGCCTTAGAAGGGGTAACGCCTCCGCCCGGGGGTCCACCGAATCGATTATTTGTGCCGGAGGAGTTACGGTCTGACGTCATTCAGTGGGGGCATTGTTCCAACGTGGCTTGTCATCCAGGAGTTAATCGCACCAGGTTTTTGGTCAAGCAACGGTTTTGGTGGCCATTCATGGCTCGTGACATCCGCAGTTTTGTTTTGGCTTGCTCGGTTTGCGCCACTGGTAAGACTTCCAACCGACCCCCAGATGGGTTACTCCAACCGCTGTCAGTCCCTTCGAGACCCTGGTCCCACATTGCGCTAGATTTTATTACCGCCCTCCCACCCTCCCAGGGTATGACGGTCGTTTTGACCGTGGTGGACCAGTTCTCGAAGGCGGCTCACTTTATCCCCTTGCCTAAATTACCCTCTGCCAAGGAGACAGCGGTGACTGTTGTTGACCACGTGTTTCGTTTACATGGCCTCCCGACAGACGTGGTTTCCGACAGGGGGCCCCAGTTTGTGTCCAAATTTTGGCGAGAATTTTGTAGATTACTGGGGGCGACTGTCAGTCTATCTTCTGGTTTTCATCCCCAGAGCAATGGTCAAACCGAGAGAGCCAACCAAGATTTGGAGAGAATGTTGCGATGTTTGGTGTCCAAGAATCCTTCCTCCTGGAGTCAGCAACTTTCTATGGTGGAGTACGCTCACAATTCGTTACCAGTGTCATCCACGGGCCTATCTCCGTTTGAGTGTAGCTTAGGTTACCAGCCACCAGTTTTTTCGAGTCTGGAATCCGAAGTCGCGGTCCCCTCCGCTCACGCTTTCGTCCAGAGGTGCCACCGCACATGGACCAGAGCCCGTGAGACTCTGCTCCAAGTGGGGGCACGCACCAAGGCTACGGCCGATCGCCACAGGTCGAAACCTCCCGTATACGTCGTCGGTCAAAAAGTGTGGCTTTCTACCAGAAATATTCCTTTGCGTGCCGTCTGTAATAAACTTGCTCCTAAATTTATTGGCCCGTTTGCCGTCACCAAGATCATTAGTCCGGTGACGGTCCGACTCAAACTCCCTCCTGCGTACAGGAGAATTCATCCCGCCTTTCATGTGTCTAAAATTAAACCCGTGTTTTATTCTCACATTAATCCGCCAGTCCCGGTTCCCCCCCCGCCGCGTCTCGTAGATGGGGAGCCCACTTATTCGGTAAATCGCATTCTGGACTCGAGGCGGAGGGGACGAGGATTTCAGTACCTGGTGGACTGGGAAGGTTACGGTCCGGAGGAGAGAAGTTGGGTTCCTGCTAGGGACATCCTGGATCACTCTCTTATCGATGATTACAATCGACAGGTAAGGGAGTCGGGGAACGCCAGGCGGCGTTCCTAGAGGGAGGGGTACTGTCACGGTTTATGAATTCTCTGCCTTCTTCAGGTCTCGTGATTATGTGTGTGTTGCGTGTGTCTATTTGTGGGCGTGGCCGCTGAGTGCCGCTGATCATCAGCGCCAGCTGATCTCACTTTACAGCGGCTATTTATTCCTGTGACTGGTGTCTCTCTTTGTCAGATCGTTTTGGTATGTTCCTGTGTTGGTTCCTGTTCCGTTTCGTGGTCTTCTTCGTGGTCTTCTTCGTGGTCTTCGTGGTGTTCGTGTTCCCGGATTGTTTCCTGTTTCTGCACTGCCAGTTCTGCTCACGTCATTCCCTGGATACAGGATTGTCACCACAGATCATCACTCACCACCCGGTTGCCTGTCGAGGTCCCTGCGTCACTAGCCCAGTCTGTGTTATTCAGTGTTCTGTGTGTCTGACCAGCGCTTCTGTTTATTCTGAGTAATAAACATTTATTTCACTGCATTTGCTTCCAGTCGTTTTCTGACAGAGCTTTAGGCTATGTTTTGTGTCTAAATGATAGCACGGTTTTCAGCCAGTTTGCGCAGTTCAAAGCACAGTCGTGAGTCAAAAATGACGACATTTTATTTTGTCAAAATAATTGCAATATAATTATTATTTTGTCAGCTTGATCGCGGGATTATGATGAACATTCATGTTTTAACCAAGAGGGAAAAACCCGACATCCCGAGGGAAGTGCCCTATAAGGCACATGCTCTTCTTTAAGTTATTGTATCATATACCTTTTGATATTCAGATTTCGTCCTGTAACTGGCAAAGAGTAAGAGAAGATCGGTTCATGTGCGCTTGATCCACCGCTTAAGGCCATTGCACTCTGAGTCCGCAATTTTCTTATGGGTTTTTTCCATGTTCGTCAGCCTAAAAATTCGTTGCACACTGAGTCCGATGCGCATTTATTAAACCTTTGCGAATTTTTTTGCAAAAAATACAAATTGGATTCGTCAAGCAGTGAGGATGATTTTGTTGCCCTCTCTCTTCTTAAAAAAAGAGAAAGGAAATATTGGGTCCATCCAATCCTGAGATTGCGCCGAGAGGAAGGAGAGTTTCAGCTCCTTATCAACGAGTTGCGAAATTATCCCGAGCAATTCAAAATTTACCTCAGAATGTCAGTGGAATAGTTTGATGCTTTGCTAGCGATACTGGAGCCACATATTAAAGGGATAGTTCACCCAAAAATGAAAATTCTGTCAGTAATTACTAGGGGTGTCACGATTCTCCAAATCCTCGATTCGATTACATTTTCGATTCTAAGGTCATGGTTCGATTCGATTCTCGATTTTTACATTTATCTTTTTTAAGCACAGTTTGCTATGCCATTTTTAGACTAGACTTTTATGTAATATAATATATAACCTTTGTTCGCAATGTACCACACTACATTGTCAAATTTAAAACATTTATTAACAAAATAATGTTACAATAACTTATATCTTCAGTCAATTAGAAACTTAAGCAAAATAACCTGCCATGTAGTTTCTCTTTTGTAACTGCAGTCTTATTCACAGAAGATGACATTCAAGTTCACAACAAAACAAACACGGCTTAACAGATACATCTATGTTTTCCTTGCTTTACCTCGGTCTTAAAGTACAAACATGACTGTGAAAAATATGAGTATTTAATGTAGAATTGAATTAAATGCATTTATGATGAAATTACAACATTTTCATGTCATGTTCATTTTGACCACGAACTGTGCGCTGTCACTTTAACTCGGCGCGTGCAGCACAGCAAAAATAGACTCGGTGCGGAAATGAACGACACTTGTCTCATTCGTGGAGGTGGAGAATCAAGTTATTTGTGACATGCTAGATTTATTGTATAAAGATTTATACTGTTCTGAGTCTGCTGTTTTTGTCAATTTAAAGTTTTAATTTAAAAAGTGGAAGAATGGTACACGCACTGACACACATACAGTAGCAG
Organism: Chrosomus eos; assembly: GCA_036326025.1. Lineage (NCBI taxonomy): Eukaryota > Metazoa > Chordata > Actinopteri > Cypriniformes > Leuciscidae > Chrosomus > Chrosomus eos. The sequence goes on from CM070822.1 coordinate 48,902,236, forward strand.
AGCTTGCAAACTGTGGCTTTTTTGAAGTGCGAACTTTGAACGCGAATGTGAACGTTGTCAATAATAACTCACTGAAAATCACAAATACTCCCACTGTCCCACACCGGCGAGTACAGTGAAAGAGGAGGTCAGAAGTCCTGTCGATGGGTCTCCTGCATCTGCTGTAGCCATGCTATCTTTTGACTGGCTGTAGCTGAGGGAGAGGACTCGCAGCACTTCAACACGCGTGTTTTTTTCCGCTTTGCAAACTGACTGGACGTGATATGGGGGTGTGGCAGTATCGACGATTCCATTTTTGAATTCGATGATCGAGATTGTGACTTAATTTCGATCGATTTCGATTTATAAAAACGAAATCGTGACACCCCTAGTAATTACTCACCCTCATGTCGTTCCAACCCTGTAAGACCTTGTGGAAAACACATCCAAGTTAGGTAGGGCTGATCAATGGTATTAATGATTGGTTAATTAATTTGAATATCCCCAGCTGAGCAAGCCAAAGGCAACAGTGGCAAGGATCCAAAAAACTCCATCAAGTGACCTAATGGAGAAAAAACACAACCTTGGGAGAACCCAGGCTCAGTCGGGGGCCAGTTCTCCTCTGGCGTTTATGAACTAGAGGCCGGATTTACAGTAACTGTAAGATAAAAAATGTATATGAATAACTGGCTGAAGAGATGCGTCTTTAGTCTAGTTTTAAACTGGGAGAGCGAGTCTGAGCAACAAACAAAATCAGGAAGACTAGGCTATATAACACAAAGTATAACTTCAATCATTCAATCATTTATTCACAATAAAAAATGTAAAAAAAAAAAAAATGTAAACTATAACAGTAGCTACCATTTGCAATGCAGGGAGAACCACCACGGAGAAAAAAAACACATTTTATTTTGTATTTTGAGCTATATGACTTGCCGTAGTTTTAAAGCGGTGATAGAAGCAAAGAACGTATATTTACAAGAAGTGAAAGCCAATAGAACGTTCCATTGCAACACCAGCGCCCAGCAGAAGCGCTACGCTTCCGCCAATTTTGGGTGAAAGCCACTCGGCAGTCATATAGCATACATATATTTAGTCCAGTGCAGAGGTCATTTTTAGGTTAAATAATTATGTAAAAAGAGGGGGCAGCGCCAGATAATTTTTAACGCAGGTGCCGAGGGGGATCATTGACAGGGGGAGCTGCGCACTTATAGCCTATATTGTATAGCTACCTTTATTAAATGAGCAAAACTTCAATATTTAATATTCAATCATTTTAATTATCACAACTAAAGTTTTAATTTTACTAAATCGAATAAGCACAACATTCAGCATTCAATCAAATATATTTAAAGATTTATTATTTATAATGTTATTTCAACATAATATCTCATTTCGACATGCATAATATGTGAGTGTGCAACATAATCAGAGAGTAACCTAGTTGCAAGATTTTTATATTTCTCATGTCTGAGGCATATTTCGTTTAATTTATGATGAGATTCGCTCAAGTTCACGAGCACTGCAAGTGACCGCGCCGTATATGTCATGATTATATTGTCTGCTATATTTGCTTATTTATTAAATACAGGTAACTGGTTGATTAAATTGTTTGTTTTTTTAATTAAGATACAATTTACACAAAACGAAATTAATTTTAAAGAAAGGCTTTCTACAAAACACAACGTAGGCTAATGAGTCAAAATCATGTATGACCCACTTCATGTCTCCCGATATCATATCCTACTCTGTTCACTTTTCATAATCAACATGGGGAAAAACACATTATAATATTTGAACAAATCTGAAACTAAATGCGCTTATTTAATGGCTACAACAACACGTATACAGTAGTAGTCCTACAGACTCTCTATTTGTACAACTATTAGGCCTATATAACAGCAATAGAAATAGCTTTACAGTAAACTTCTTATATCGTAATGACCGTTAAAGCAAGATTATGTAAACAAAAACATAGCCACTGTACAAAATTGTGGCAATTATAGGATAACGGTCGGACACAGTAATGCATCATGTTCTATAAGATCATCATGTTTGTAGCATGATCCAGGGGATTAAAACGTACAAAATATATTTCAGGCCAAGTGGAGTAGGTAACTAATAATAGTAGTAAATGTGTAAATTTGCATAAAATGGAAATATTCAATAATGCAAGAAAAAACTGTTATCTGTGCTGTTGTCCAGTAACTCCCGTTGGAATCTTCACGCCAAAATGGCGGCCGCGCTCCCGAAGCGCCACCTAGTGGCTGTTACCAGAAAAGCATCAGAGTTTCGCCTCTTGTGCTTCTATACTCTTTGATAGAAGGGTAATGCAGTCTTCCAGTGAGCGCCGGCGGTAACAAACTCCAAACAAGCATTGCTGTAAACACAAACATCACACTTCCCGTCAATACATACCAGTGAGTCTGCAGAAACGATGGATTAAATAAACAAGACACCGTTCGTTAACATCAGCATTGGAAAGCACCCAAAAGTGCCGAAATCGGCACCAACACTATTAAGTTAAATCAATCAGGCCATACGTTTAGGAACAGCACAATATACATTATATTATATGACAAATAACAGAGTCGGTTATAAAAATCACTAATGCATACCAGTGATTCTGGAGAAACGCTGAATTGAAGGTAGCACACAGCTACTGAATTTCACAACAACTACAGCACATGAAATTGGAATCCGCTGAAAATGAACTGAAAGCCCGTCTATTAAAACTGAGCATTCGTTCGGGGTTCAAACTGAGCATGCGCTGAAAACAAAAAACCAACAACACAAACTTAAATAAAAACAATATTTAAGCCAATCAACAAAACATTGCCCGATTTTAACATTTAATCAACTTAGTATGATAAATGAACACTTCCAATAAAAATATCTGTTCAATTTAATGTTTGTGTTTCATATCTGAACTTTGGGTTTGCTTCATGTGTACTGGTTTGATCTACATTATTAAAACATTAAAATTCACGCCACAAACGTTACTTGGAAACGTTATTTCATTGAAATATAAAATGCTGAATAAATTTTTTTTTTTTTTTTAAACCTATTAAAAATGCAGAAAGATTGGGTTAGGGGCTAGAAAATATAATTACCTTATTATACCTGTATTGTCAAATTATTATTATTATTATTATAATATATTATACAATGCATCTCTCTCTCTCTCTCTCTCTCTCTCTCTCTCTCTCTCACATGTAAAATGTGGCATTCTTTTATGGAGATTACTAGTGTAAAACCAAAAACCCTTTTAAAAAAAGAGAACTGAGCCAATGAGTGGTCCTATAAGACTAACAGATCAGATTAACAAAAAAGTTAATACATACACATCGATTTTTAAACATTCAAACAATAAGGAGTGACATTATATTATGATACAAATCTGTTAATACAAATATTATGATACAAATCTTACAACCAAAATCTTTGATGGCTAATCAAAAAGCCCTAAATCAAATGTATAGTAGGCTACCTTTTTTGAATTTACATTGTAAAAATAAAATTAGTGAAAATAATTTATTCTTAAATAGCCTACATAACCTGTGAAATGTCAAATCTGACATTCCAGTCTATCAATTTAAACTACGTTTCACATACATTTTTATCAACATAAAACTTTTGCAAAAACCATAAAAAAAAAATTTAATATTGAATATTTGGGCTCATAAAAAAATAGGCCTGTTATAGGCCTACTTTGTTTAATTGGGCCTAAACGAAATTCAGTTCCCTTTCGTTCGTCACTCCGAGTTCCGTCGGATGACGACGAATGGGGTTTCGCTTAGAAAGCCTATCGACTTCGAGTATACAAAACGAGCCAATGGCAAAGAAATGCCATGGGTCTGCGGAATTTGCATGACGTAACTCCGCCCCACCTCGTGGGTATATAAGGAGGAAGTCCTGCAGCAAGCAGATATGTTTCTTCGCTGAGGAGCCGAGACTGAACTCAGGCGATCCCCGCGGTATACAGCGGAAGTGGCAAGAAGACGGAACGTCTCCGTTCCCTCACTCAGGGAACGAGGGTTACATAACCCGAGGGTTACATACGTAACCGAGACGTTCCCTTTCGTTCGTCACTCCGAGTTCCGTCGGATGACGACGAATGGGGTTACCAGTCTAATCACGCCACCTTCACAGCTGTCTTCCAGTGCCCTGCGTAAATCTGAGATCCCTGTCATACTGGACAAGTGGGACTCCTATTTAACACAGGAATACCAAGGTACACTGGGAAGCATATCCCAAGATATAGAGGAGTATGCAGGATATACCCAGCCCAACGGGGGGGGAATTTAGAATACACATATGACCCGAAGGAAGCATATAGGGAATACACTGGGGTATCCAGCCGCAGGTGGAAAAGTTTTAAACCCCAGGGGGTGGGAAGGTGGCTTGCCAAGGGAAGACACATGCTCAGAGAGGCTTACAGTGGGAATACACATGTGGGGGTAGCTCCGTAGAGGGACCATGCACACGGGAGGCACCTAGCCGACGCACAGGTACAAAGACACTGGGTCGACGTCAGGAGTGCAGGAGGAACTCAGGGCTTTCGGAGAAGCTCACCTGAGGAAGATATCGCACGTATCCAGTCCGTGGAGTGGAATGGCGAGCAAGCGAAGACACCTGAGCGGGTCCTAATGCCGGCTGTTTGAAGCGAGCACACGAGAGGACACAGGCTCCACTCGGAGATTATAGAATCTGGCGAATGTGTTGGGTGTCGCCCAGCCTGCAGCTCTGCAGATGTCTGTTAGCGAGGCGCCATGCGCTTATGCCCAAGAGGATGCCACACTCCGGTGGAGTGGGCCGTCACACCAAGGGGGCACGGTCGGCCTTGCTGCTGGTATGCCAAAGCAATGGTGTCCACTATCCAGTGAGACAACCTCTGCTTGGAGAGAGCTCTTCCCTTCAGCTTCCCACCATAACAGACAAAGAGCTGGTCTGAGGTCCTGAAACACTGCGTCCTGTCTACATAGGTGCGGAGAGCACTCACTGGACAGAGCAGTGCCAAGGCTGGGTCTGCCTCCTCCGGGGGCAGCGCTTGCAGGTTCACCACCTGGTCCCGAAAGGGAGTGGTGGGAACCTTGGGCACATATCCAGGCCGGGGTCTCAGGATCACGTGAGAGTAAGCCGGCCCGAATTCCAGGCACGCTTCGTCAACGGAGAATGCGTGCAGGTCCCCTACCCTCTTAATAGAGGCCAATGCAACCAGGAGCACTGTCTTCATTGACAGGAGCTTGAGCTCCACTGTTTGCAAAGGCTCAAAGGGAGCATGTTGCAGGGCAGTTAGAACCACTGCGAGGTCCCAAGAGGGAACGAGAGGGCGGCGAGGAGGATGTAATCTCCTGGCTCCTCTCAGGAACCTGATGACCAGGTCGTGCTTTCCCACAGACTTACCTTCTATGAAATCATGGTGTGCGGCAATAGCGGCAACATAGACTTTCAGGGTGGAGGGAGACAGCCTTCGCTCCAACCCAACTTGAAGGAAGGAAAGCACAACGCTGATCGGGCATTTCCGGGGGTCTTCTCGGTGAGAAGAGCACCAGCTGACGAAGAGGTTCCACTTCAACGCATAGAGGTGTCTCGTGGACGACGCTCTAGCGGAAGTGATGGTAGCCACCACCGGAGGTGGTAGGGTACTCAAACCTACCTGGTCCCGTCCAGGAGCCAGACGTGGAGGCTCCACAGGTCGGGACGAGGGTGCCACAGGGTGCCCCGTCCCTGAGAAGGAAGGTCCTTCCTCAGAGGTATGGGCCAAGGAGGTGCTGTCGCGAGGAGTATGAGTTCGGAGAACCAGGTCCAGGTGGGCCAATAGGGCGCAACCAGAAGGACCTGCTCCTCGTCCTCCTTGACTTTGCGCAAGAAATGCGCAAGAAGGCTCACTGGGGGGGGCCCCACGGCCAGCTGTGCGCCAGTGCATCCGTGCCGACCTCGATCAGGGAATAATACAGGGCGCAATGGGTCGAGTCGTGGGAGGCAAACAGATCTATCTGTGCGTCGCCGAACTGGTCCCAAATCAGCTGAACCGTCTGGGGATGGAGTCGCCATTCGCCAGGGAGGGCTGAAACCGTGAGAGCTCGTCGGCTGCACAGTTCAGGGCTCCGGGAATGTAAACAGCATGAAGGGACCTCAGATGCTTCTGACTCCATAAGAGGAGGTGGCGAGCGAGTTGCGACATACGGCGCGAGCGTAGACCACCTTGATTGTTGATGTACGCTACTGTGGCGGTAATGTCTGATCGGACTAGTACGTGTTGACCCCTGAGCAGCGCTCGAAAGTGGTGCAGGGCAAGGCGTACGGCCAGCAACTCGAGGCAATGACATGCCATACTGCAACATTACATGCGAGTATCACCGGGCTTCAGGAGCAAGCTTGCTCAACACCTAAGTGTGAAGAAATTCACTGAACCTTCAGGGGCATTTCTGCTCAACACCTGAGTGTGATAAATCTCACTGAATTTTTCAGGAGCATTTCTGCTCAACATGAGAGTGTGACAGCATGTCCATTGCACATGGCGCCCCAGCCTGTGGTGGCATCTGTTGAGACAACAACATGCCGGGAAGCTCGTTCTAGGGGCCCTTAGGCCCGTAGAGACTGAGGTTCGCCCACGGGTTGAGTAGTGACGGCAGGCCGGAGTAACTGGTACTCGACGGTGCCGCGAGCCATGTCCACCTCGGGACTCGGTCGCGAAGCCAAAGCTGAAGCGGTCTCATATGAGCAATCCGAGCGGCGTTGCCGCGGCTGCAGATGCCATATGCCCCAGGAGCCTCTGAAAGGTTTCAGTGGAACCGCACTCTTGTCCTGGAACTGTCTCAGACAAGTCAGCAGTGACTGCGCGCGCTCGCTCGTAAGCTGCGCGGACATGGCGACCGAGTCGATGTCCATACCGAGAAAAGAGATCCTCTGCACGGGGCAAAGTTTGCTCTTTTCCCAGTTGACCCGAAGGCCCAAGCGAGCTAGGTGCCGGAGCACAAGGTCCCTGTGTTCGCAAACCTGGTCTCGAGAGTGAGCTGGGATCAGCCAGTCATCGAGATAGTTCAGGATGCGAACCCCGAGAACCCGAAGGGGAACAAGGGCTGCCTCGACGACCTTCGTGAAGACGCGAGGAGACAGGGCTAGCCCGAAGGGGAGAACCGCGTACTGGTATGCCCGCCCCTCGAAAGCAAACCGGAGGAACGGTCTGTGTCGAGGAAAAATGGAGACATGAAAGTAGGCGTCCTTCAGGTCGATCGCTGCAAACCAATCCTGGAGCCGCACGCATTCGAAAATGCGTTTGGCAGAGAGCATCTTGAACGGCATCCTGTGTAAGGAGCGATTCAGCACGTGCAAGTCCAGGATCGGTCGTAACCCACCGGTTTTCTTGGGGACAATGAAGTAAGGGCTGTAGAAGCCGGACCTCATCTCGGCTGGAGGGACAGTCTCGATTGCACCCCTCGCCAGCAGGGTGGCAATCTCGGCTCTCATGATAGGGGCATTGCCACCGACCAGAGTGGAGCGGACTCCGCTGAAGCGGGGAGGAGACCGTGCGAACTGAATCGCATAGCCGAACCTGATGGTGCAGGCGACCCGGCGGACAGACGGGGAAGCTCTACCACAGGCGTCCCCCCGGAGGGGCAGCGAAGCGGAGTAACTGGCCCGGACGTGGGTGGCATAGCGGCCCGGTGTGGGGGCACAGTTACGTGGACGAGGACGACCCGCCGTGTCAACCGCCTCTGGGACAGAGGGGGACGAGGAGAGCGTGGCTTGTGGGCGGCACTCTGTGTCGTCCGAGAACTCTGTATGCTCAGAGACGAGAAATCAGTTCTTGTTGAGTGAGGATTCTTCCCCAGCCCTCCACCGGGGAAAGGAGTGGCCCTGCTACCAACTCCTGGAAGAACTGAGACTTATCTCTGAGCAGCCCATCTCAAAAGCGCCGCTTAACCTGGCATTTAGCGGGGGGGGGGCGGGGCTGGAGAGGGCTGTGGCACCTTCCCTACGGTCTTCCAGAGCCAGCCCATTTCTGGTGAACGGGGGGGTTGGAACCATGGGAGGGCGCCTTCGGCGGTGGGCAAACTGAGGGATCTGAGCGGACGGCGGGGCCGTCGGGCAGAATAACGTCAGTCTGCTCATGGGCGGTTGAAAGCTGTTAGGCGAAAGCAATCAACCGCACCGCCGAGGAGGCCGACCTGGGATATAGAGGTGTCGAGGCAGACGGATCTGCCGACATCCTGTACATCAGACCGGTCAGCCCCCAAAGGTAAGCATCACCCGACACCGAGAGCGTACGGCCACTTCGTCGCTCGGAGAGCAAGGTCAGTGGCGGCGCGCGGCTCATTGAAGAGCCTCGGGTCAGTCCCGCCCTCGTGCATGTCCGTGAGCATCTGGGTCATGTAGACCAGCAGAATGGTGATGGACGCAGTAAGGCGGCTGCCTGTCCTATGGCGCTATAGCATTTCGCCACAGATTAGTGTAGACGAAAAAACTACAGGCTTCGGACGGGTGCTTAGGATTGCGCCGGGAAGCACTCTGAGGACACAGTAGCATCGCAACAGAGCGTTCAACCGGGGGGACCCCAGTGTACCCATGGGCAGCTGCCAGTGAGGGGAGGAAAGGCGGGTGAGACCAACGAGCGGTCCCGAGAAGACCAGGGGGTCTACCAGGACTTCGAGATCTCATCATGCACGTCCGGGAGGAAAGATATTGGGGTTTGCCGTGGACGCGGGTCGGCGGCCTCACCCAAAATCAATCGTCCCAGGAAAGCATGGCCGCCTAGTGATGCTGCTGCAGACACAGCATCATCCTCTGTAGCTTCAAATGAAAACACACGGGCCACCCGAGGGTAGACTCGTGGAATCATCAGTTCACTAGCGGGCACCGTCATTGAAGAGGGGGGCTGGGGTCGTGGACTCTTTTTACAGAGTCGGCGTCCTTGTTCCAGACCAACACCCTCAGGTCACCCTGGCCACCAGCCGAAAAGACGGGGGGTGGAAGAGGGGACTCTCACTCTTGCGAGTTCACCGAGTCTCGACCTATATGACGCGATGATCACGTTCCCAGAGAGAACATGAGTCATCCACGAGCGCTGTTCAAGCATGATCAATAGCCCAACACACTAGACAGCGCTCGTGCCCATCAGAGTCCGATACCAGTCCGCTGCAACCTATTTTTAGAAATGCACGGGCGAACCGTCTTTAAAAAGACGTGCCGCGTGCAAGCTCTTTTGTGAGAGGAGAGAAAACTCTGCGATGTTGAAGCGGGCGGGGAGACACACACACACTGGCAGATCACTGCACAGAACAGCAGGCACTGTGAACTCGCCGCAGATCGCCGTCACACCAACACCGGAGAGAAAGGCTCGTCTCGTAGAGTGAAGTCAGAGATGACTGTGGAGTGAAGAAATACTCTTGGCTCCTAAGCGAAAACATATCTGCTTGCTGCAGGACTTCCTCCTTATATACCCACGAGGTGGGGCGGAGTTACGTCATGCAAATTCCGCAGACCCATGGCATTTCTTTGCCATTGGCTCGTTTTGTATACTCGAAGTCGATAGGCTTTCTAAGCGAAACCCCATTCGTCGTCATCCGACGGAACTCGGAGTGACGAACGAAAGGGAACTGAATTTCGTTTAGGCCCAATTAAACGAAGTAGGCCTATAACAAGAAATACAAAAAAAAAAAAAAAATATCTGAACAAGCTTTCGATTAGGCGACATGCAAACCAAAATTCCGTTACAGGGTTTCCCGCAGAAAATGTGTTAGTGTAAAGTGTGTTAGCATAAATAATGCCTTAAATAAAACAATGTTCACTAAATACAAATAGGCAATGTTAAAAATCGTTTTATGCCCTTATAATGTTACTATGATTTTTACATAAAATAATCAATTTAAATAAAAGGCATTTTTCCAAGCCTGATTTTAACCACTGACACGTCCTCTGTGTGAGACTTCAGTGCAAACGCCCACTGATGTGATTGGCTGACATATTTCATATGAAATAGCAAGTAGCCTACTACACAGGGAACTTTCTCGAAAACTTTTACTTTTTTTACTATCGAGATTAACAAATCGACAGAAGAAATATTTAGATCTATTCCAACACATGAAATGTTGCAATGATAAGCAGATGACAGTCTGTTGATTATTTTCATCCTACAAATAGAAACGACGCGAAGTCGATCGATCGTTTAGTCACTGGCTTCATTTACTGATGCAGTATGAACGATTGTATCAGTATGAAGATTAGCAGCCATATCACCCTGTAGCCCAAGACTGGTTGCCCACTGAAGCTAAGCAGGGCTGAGCCCGGTTAGTACCTGGATGGGAGACCTTCTGAGAAAACCAGGTTGCTGCTGGAAGAGGTGTTAGTGTGGCCAGCAGGGGGCGCCCACCCTGTGGTCTGTGTGGGTCCTAACACCCCAGTTTAGTGACGGGGACACTATACTGTCAAAAGAGCACCGTCCTTCGGATGAGACGTTAAACCGAGGCCCTGACTCTCTGTGGTCACAAAAAATCCCAGGATGTCTTTCGAAAGAGTAGGGGTGTAACCCCGGCATCCTGGCCAAATTTGCCACTTGGCCTCTGTCCATCATGGCCTCCTAATCATCCCCATATATACTGATTGGCTTCATCACTGTCTCCTCTCCACCAGTAAACTGGTGTGTGGTGAGCGTTCTGGCGCAATATGGCTGCCGTCGCATCATCCAGGTGGATGCTGCACATTGGTGGTGGTTGAGGAGATTCCCCCCTTCTATGTAAAGCGCTTTGAGTGTCCAGAAAAGCGCTATATAAATGTAATGAATTATAATTATTAATTATTATTATTATTATTAAGATTATCTGCATGACCTTGCATAATTATACATCAGAAACCACTGATGACAGATTAGGCATTAGACTAGCCTACTTACATATTTGCGTCGTTGCAGGCAGATCCATATCGTAAAAGTTTATTTGCAAAGCCTGAGCCGAAATTGACCAAATAATACTCTGTGCAATGATGACGCAGTGACGATTCTCTCTGACCAATCAGCAGTCTGCATTGTTTTTATGTCACATTTTAGTATCGCCTCAGCTCGCCTCAGCTCGCTCAGAACCTCGCCAGAGGTGGTACGAAAAAAAGTACTCGAAAGCAGGTACAGGTACAACTTTTACACAGTGGAAAACCAAACAAAGGCGAGCCGAGTCGAGTCGAGCCGAGCCGAGGCGAGCTGGTACTGTGTAGTGGTAAAGCGCCACTAGTTTTGTTGCCAAATAGAACATTTAAATAGTTTTTATAAACGCCATTATACGTACATACATACATACATATATATGGCATTATACCTCTAACTAGTGCGTTTGTGTAGTTGTGTTTGAGTGCCAAATTTTTCACCTATAAGGTGACCGTTACCTCATAGTTCTAAAGTTCTACTCAAACACAACTACACACTAGTTTCTAACGTCCTGTGCTCGGGTCCTGCTCCTTGGTCCTATAGACCTTGGGTCCTTTTTCTCAGATTGTTGTGTCCTGTTCCGAGAGCACTGGCTAGGCTGAGGCGCAAGTGATTCCTTTCTACTAGTTTCTTTGTTTTAATAAATACATTATTAATCATTTACTCTACTTTACAGGTTTTTAAGCTCAATGAGACAGTTTCCAGCATCAACAAAAGAGGCTCCATGGTATCCGTCCGTGACACAGAGTGCGAGGTCAAAACCTGCATAATAGGAGACCTGACAGGGACCATTCTACTGTCCCTGTGGGACAGTCAGATAGATACTGTGAAACTTGGTAGAACATACGAGTTTACTAATCTATCTACTAGAGAATTTAATGGTAAAACAACTTTAACAACTACACGAAACACAAAGATCACACAACAAAGCACAACAATAACATTGCCCACCACATCAAGCACAGTTGATTTTGAAACACAAACAAACACAGTTACACAGACAATAGAGGGCAGCACAATTTACATAAAGAAACTGTGTCACAAGTGTCACAGTACACAAGTAGACTTTAAAACAAAAGAAAAGTTCCACAGGTGCACCACCTGCAAGATTTTGCGAAAACAGGAAAGCTACATTACAAAATGTAATGGCTCATTGATTTTCAGAATTGATGAAGACGAAATCTCATTGGCCATCCCAAATTCCGTGTTGACCAAATTTCTGAAAAATGAAAAAGACGTAAGATTCCTTGATGCACAGGACATAGAAGAATTTCTTCTAACCTGTGGGCCTGTAACCATCACATACACAATTGACAACCATGTCATAGAGATTATAAAATCAATCGCCATAATTGAAGGTGCCTCGGAAAAAAACGATCAAATTGACGAAGAGCTTTGCGCCATCACTGATGCATTGTCATCTCAAACTACTGAAAAAGAATTCCCAGGTGAAAAAAGACATGCTACACCTACACAACACTTGGATCCAAAACAAACACAACCCACTAAACATTCACTAACACAATAAAGACACTACACTTACAAAAACATACATTGATACATGGTCATGTTTTTTTTATTTAGTTTTTTATATATATACCTTCATTGGTGAAATTCTAATAGTTTGTATTTTACATCCTGAAAATACATATTTATAGTTTTTTTTTTCTTTAAATTTATACCATTTCACTAATTATTTAAGTACTGAAATTGTTCAACGTTTTTTTTGTTCTGTTTATACTGATACATTTATTCAAACTTTTTTAATTTACTGGAAATAATTGGTATACATTTATTGTTCTTTATTTTTTTATATTCACTGTTTTATTCAGTCACTGTAATTCTTACCCTTTCATTTATAGTTTTATTGGAACTGTCTGAAGTTGAACTTTGCTTTTCCATTTATTATCACCTGATACTTTGTGTGTTCTTTTAATGTTCAAAAATGATCTTGCTCTGCAGAAAAAAATAAAATAAAGTTCAACAGCAATATTCCATGTCACTACTTTTCTTAAACTTTATTCAAACATGTTGTCCAGACAACATTTTTTAAAGGGGTCATATAATGGTACATGCACTTTTACAAGTTGATTGTACTGAAATGTGTGTTGTCAGTGCCTGTACACAGCCATCATATAATGATAAAAATCCACCCAGTGGTTTTGTTTTAATCTCCTTATATCTTTTCCCCTTCCTCAAATCGAGCCGTTCGAGCCTGTGACGTCACAAGCTTGCACGCCCCTCCCACGATTGTTGATTGACAGCAGCGTTTCAACACAGACCCTCCCTCGCTCGTGAGTGAGATGTCAATCATAGTTCGTCATTGTTGATACACTGGAGCAGAATGGCGCCTAAGCGATTGTGGTGTTCTGTTCTTTGGTGTAATAACGAGGCTGAGTTTTGTTTATGAAGGGAATATCCTGACGAGCAACGTCAATGCGCTCATGTTTGCGCAAATCATTTCTCACCAGACTGCTTTTTAAACGAGGGTCAATATAAATCAGGTTTTGCTAAGAAGCTGCTACTGAAAAAAGGAATCAGTACCAACTATTCGTGTTCCTGCTGGACCTCCAGAAGAACTGAAGTGAGTGTAGCGTTTTATTAACCTTTATATTAATATTTATATTAATCTTTGCACATCGCTAGCTGCACGCTTTACGATGAATGCAGCTAAGGTTTACACTCAGGGTAACGTTACATTACGGCATGTTTTCTATGTACGACGTTCTCAATATAATTCATAATCCCACGTTTCTAATGAACATCGCGTTATGGTTATTGTGTTACAAACGGTGTACGCACAGAACAGAGGGGCGGGGTGGGCAAAGCTCATTATCATTTAAAGTCATATGCACTGAAACGGAGTGCTGAAGACAGAGCTGTTTTTGACCAGGTAAAATAAGTGTTTTCTTACAATACTAATGAGAATTTTTAATTAAAGTATATTACAAACTTTTAATTTAGACCCTAAAAAATCGTATTAGCTTGTACAAAAATGGCATTATATGACCCCTTTAACTTTCAACTGTTTTCTTCATTTTCTAAATAAATGAAAATCTCACAATTTTAAAATAAAGCAAATATGTTAATAACCATTTTGCATTAGACTTAAAATCTGTATGTCCATGTTACTTTCAAAATGTAAAACGATAAGCATCCAGTCAAGTACGGGAATTTGAATGTTAAATACAATATTTAGACACTTCAATTCAATTCAAATTTATTTGTATAGCGCTTTTCACAATACACATTGTTTCAAAGCAGCTTTACAGAAAGTGCATTTCAGAAATGTACATTGAAAAAATACAGTTACTTAATCATGTATTAATTTAGGGCATAACATATCGCTGGCGTTGAGTCGTCTCTTCACAGGCGTCAAGTCGTCTCTCCACAAGCGTTTAGTCGTCTCATCACAGGTGTTGGGGCATCTGAAGTCTCCGTGAGAGGCTAGATACAAACTGGAGCTGACGAACGCTATTTACCTCGGGACTAGCGTCCCGAGATAACAGCAGAAAAGCAGATGGGAAATAATTAGCATAGCTGATGTTCATAATGTTAATGCATTCGATCTGATTCAACAGTGGTATAAAAGGTAAGCATTATGTGAATGCTTGGCTGAAGAGATGCGTCTTTAATCTAGTTTTGAACTGGGACAGCGATTCTGAGTCTCGAACAATATCAGGAAGGCTATTCCAGAGTTTAGGAGCTAAATGTGAGAACGCCCTCCCTCCTTTAGTGGACTTAGATATCCTAGGAATGACCAGAAGTTTCGAATTTAGTGATCTTAAAGAGCGCGATGGATTGTAGGGCGATAGAAGGTCCATTAAATACACAGAAGCTAAACCATTTAGGGCTTTATAGGTCAGTAGAAGAACTTTGTAATTAATACGGAACTTGATAGGTAACCAGTGTAGAGATGATAAATTGGTGTTATATGATCATATTTTCTTGACCTAGTAAGAACTCTAGAGGCTGCATTTTGCACTAACTGTAGCTTGTTTATTGAGGATGCAGGACAACCAGCTAATAAAGCATTACAGTAATCTAGTCTCGAGGTCATGAATGCATGAACTAACTTTTCTGCATCAGAGACTGATAGCATGTTACGTAGCTTAGCAATGTTTCTAAGGTGGAAAAAGGCTGTTCTTGTAACATGAAATATGATTTTCGAAACACTAGTTGCGGTCTAGTATAACACCCAGGTCTTTTACTGTAGTGGATAAAGTAACAGGACATCCTTCTAAATTAAAGTTGTATTGTAAGAGGTTTTGTGGGTAGTTTTTTGGACCAATAAGTAATACCTCCGTTTTATCAGAATTTAGTAGCAGGAAATTACGCGTCATCCAGCATTTTATATCTTTTAGACACTCTGTCAATTTAGATAAGTTAGTGTTTTCATCTGGTCGTGATGAAATATATATAATTGAGTGTCATCAGCATAACAGTGGAAATTAATTCCATGTTTTCTTATAATATTACCAAGTGGCAGCATATATATTGAGAATAGCAGAGGGCCTAGCACAGATCCTTGCGGCACTCCATAGTCTACTGACGTTCTCTTCGATTTTTCCCCATTTAAACAGACAAAATGGTAGCGGCCAGATAAGTACGATCTAAACCAGCTTAATGCCTGTCCCTGAACACCAGTATAGTTTTGTAGTCGATCCAAGAGTATTTTATGATCTATAGTGTCGAGCGCAGCGCTAAGATCGAGTAGAACTAGTATTGAGATACAGCCTTGGTCTGAAGCTAAAAGTAAATCATTTGTAATTTTAACTAGCGCAGTTTCTGTGCTAAGATGCGGTCTGAATCCTGACTGAAATTTTTCATAGATATCATTTTCTTGCAAGAAAGAGCACAATTGAACGGACAAATGGTGTGTTAAATGAACGAAATATGTTTTAAAGGCTGTAGAATGCACTGATTGCTATTACGGTTCTAAATCACCTTAGAGTATTAATACACAATTAATGTCCAGTAACTAGGAGAGGAGTCAAAAAAACAGAGCCAAAGATCAAATTCACTCACTGTATTGATTGATACGTTTTCTCACAATGTCAACAAAATGTAAATATCACAATAATCAGCGTTGGCCTACGTAAATAAACAAACAATAAAAATAATGGTTATATTCAAAAGATACAACTATATCAAAAGAAGGCAACGAAGTGGTGGTAATGAGTAAGTGTACTCAGTTTCAAGAAGTCCCAAGTATTCCAGAGGAAGTTCACTTATGAAGAAGGGTGCAGAAACGTCGGTCCTCATACGCGATGCCGTCTGGTCCTGATAAGGTTAATATGATGATGTTCAAAAAGGCCTGTATCTTCGTGTGCTGTGATGTTCAGTGTGTGTTCGTGTGATGGGTTTATGTGATATGGTCAGCTGGACAAATGTAGATAAACGTGTGTGGTTCTATAATAAAACAAACAAACTCAATTAGTTTCTGTTACAATTCTTACGATAAAAATGCTGCGTCATTATCACTTCACGTGATTGAACGTGAAAGACATCACAAACTTGTGGTACTGGTATAATATAGCAGCTGTTCTTTTATGACTGAATAAATATCTTATTGATAAAATAAACAGAATATCAAACAATGACTATTAGACAAAATAAATGTAAGATAAGCACTTACAGTCTGCAATGACGCACGCTTGAGTATTCTCCACAGAAATCCAACAACCTCAGAAGCGATCACACAACATCATCCGCCCATCACATATGAAATACCAAACTGCTCACCAGCTATACTGTCGATCTATAACTTTATGGCCTTTTTATGCACCTTGCTGCATTTACTCACGATACAACTCTCTTCTGCACCACATCTTTTCTTTCTTTCCTCTATTGCCGCGTATATGTGATCTCGCGTCATCTCACAGAACTCGCGAGCCTTCCGATTCAAACTCTGCCTACTCAGCAGACGCAACACTTCAAAGGAACACTGAACAACTATATTATACTATAGTAAGAACATAAATATAACAGGACCATGGCCTTTTGCACAGCCGCCCCCAAATTTGGTATGCAAATTTGCCATTAGTAGGGTCTATGAGGAACTCTCTGAGTCTGGGGGTAATATTGGCAATTCAATCAACTTAGCTACTGGTCTTGTGTACGTTTGATCTTTCACTTTGACCACTGCTGTTCTGACTCTCCCATCTGAACTTGGAATGGCGGAAGAGACAGTACCAACTCTCCAAAGCGCTCTCGGAATCTGCTCGTCAACAATGAGTACTACAGTACCAACTGCAATATTCTCTTTCTCTCTGTGCCATTTCTGCCTTGACTGCAATGTGGGCAAAAAGTCATGAATAAAATGCTTCCAAAAATGATCACTCAGAACCTGACTATGCCTCCATCTTTTCCTACTGAGTAATTCTGAGTCTGAATAGACAACTTGAGGCAAGGAGGAGTCAGGCCGCCCCATAAGCAAGGAATTTGGCGTTACTGGGTCTGGATCGGCGATGTCGCTAGATACATATAACCCAAGGGTCTAGAATTAAGGATGCTCTCAACCTCAATCAGAATGGTTCTTAATACCTCCCCGCTAACTGTCTGTGCGCCTAAGGTGGTTCTCAAGGCTGTCTTTACAGACCTCACTTCTCTTTCCCACGAGCCGCCGAAATGAGGTGCACTTGGTGGATTGAACCGGAATCTGATTTGTTCTTCGCCAACTGGTCTCTGATACTGGGCTGAATCTGAGAGAAGGTGTCCTCCAACTCTATACATCCACCTTGGAAATTTGTTCCCTGATCCGAGAGAAGCTCATAGGGTTTCCCTCTTCAGGCAATGAAACGCCTGAGTGACAGCAGGAATGAATCTCCATCCATGTGATCCAATAGGTCAAGATGTACAGCTCGAGTAGTGAGGCACTTGTATACGATACCCCACCTTTTCTCAGTGCGCCGGCCCACCTTCACCATCAGTGGTCCAAAACAATCTACTCCGGTGGAGTAAAAGGGAGGTTTACACAATCGCAGACTTGAGTGGGGTAAGTCTGACATTCTAGGAATCCTTGGTTTGCCTCTCCACTTGTTACACTCAAGACAGTGGTGCTGATGTCTTCGAATAGCTTCTCTTCCCCGCAAAATCCAAAACTTGCACCGCAGTTCGGCATACACTCTGCCAGCTCCTGGGTGGTGCAATTGTTCATCGTAATGCTTGATTAGGAGCTTCACTGCGGGATGATTCTGTGAAAGAACAATAGGGTGTAGAACTGCATCACTCAATCCATGACACCTACGAAGTCTTCCTCCTACTCTAATCAAGTCTAGCTCTTTGTCATACTCAGGAGCAAGCTTAAGAAGTCGGCTATGTACAGAAATGTCTTTCCCTCCCTTGAGTAAAGCAAATTCGTCAGAAAAGTCTTGCATCTGACATTGTCTAAGGATAGACAATTCTGCCTTCTGAAACACATCTGCACTCGGTGAATCTGTGTTGCCAGCCGACCCATGAAGGACTCGCGCTGTAGCTTCTAGTAACTCAGTATAGCTACTAAATTTACTAGGATCAGGTTCAACTTGCAATTGATGTTCAGTCAACAAGCCGCAAAACACAGATTTCTTAAGTTCCTGAACTTCTTCGTGGGCCTTTCCTTCTGGGGCCTTAGGCCAACAGCTGCTAGACTGCATCAAGAAAGCTGGTCCTTGTTTCCATCGTGTTTCTTCAGCTAGCTGAGCCATTGACAACCCTCGCGTAATATCATCCGCAGGATTAGCTGCAGAATCGACATAGCGCCAAGCACCAGGGTCAGATAACTCCTGAATCTCTGTGACTCTAACTCCCACGAACACTCGATATCTGCACGAATCAGACTGTAGCCAAGCAAGAACTGTAGTCGAGTCAGACCAATAGACGAATTCAGAGATATCTAGAGTTAGCTCTTTCTTCAAGACGTCTCCTAGCTGCGCTCCTGTCAATGCGGCACAAAGCTCTAAACGAGCAATGGAGATCTGTTTCCTTGGAGCGACTCGTGACCTTGCCACCATGAAGGAAACCTGCGTATTGCCCTGGTCATCTTCAGAACACAAGTATGCTACAGAGCCGTACGCCTTTTCAGACGCATCACAAAACACATGCACACTGCGGCTCTTGACAGGATACTGAAGACTGGAACTGTAGCATCTTGGCAGGTGGATCTGAGACAATTGTGGAAGCTCGCTCTCCCACTGATGCCAAATGTCTAGTAAGCCGGATGGTAGATGAGGATCATCCCATTCTCGTTTCTTCTCCCACAACAACTGCACGACCATCTTGGCTCTTGTGGTATACGGAATGAGATATCCAAGGGGGTCATACAGCTTGACTAAAGTGCGATAGATGCTCCGCATCGTAATTTCACCATCTTCCCTCTGGTAAGGTTTGTATACCAGTGTGTCTGGTCTACATTGCCATATCAATCCAAGGGCATTCTCCTGCGGATTGGCCATTTCTTGACCGAGCTGAATCTCACCACTCTTCGATTTCAACTCAGCAGAAAGGTGGTGAATAACCTTGGGGATGTTACTGGCCCCTTGCCTCAATTCGAATCCACCGTCCATAAGATGACACTGCAATCGGTTTACCAGCTGTAGAGCTTGAGCTTCAGTAGAGACACTCTTGAGACAATTGTCAACATAGAAGCTACGCTCCACCGTTTGACGTACTTCATCAGTAGCTTCGAGATCCGCCTTTGCATGGGACTGAAGTGCGTAGGTAGCACAACAAGGGCTACATGCAGTGCCAAATGGCAGAACTTCCCACTGATACACGATGGCCGGTTCAGATGGTTTTCCATGACGCCACAAAAAACGGAGGAAAGGTTTATCTTCATCGAGGAGACGGATCTGATGGAACATACCTTTCACGTCACTGCGGATGGCCACGGAATGTTCTCGAAAGCGGAGGAGAAACGCCCAACAAGCTGGCACTTAAAGTCGGACCGGGGAAAAGATGGTCATTGAGAGACTGACCCTGATACTCAAAAGAACAATTGAAGACAATACGGTTCTTCGCATTGTGATGAACCATATGATGTGGTATGTACCACGCCTTGGAACTCGGGTCACATTCTGCAGATGTCAATTGGGTGACATAACCCGCTTGCAACAGTTTCTGAATCTCTGATTCGTAAGACTCAGCCATACTAGGCTCTGTAAGGACCACCCATTGGCCCAAAGACGGAATCCAACGGCATGGGCGAAGGGATAATGCGTGTATGTCTTTTCAGCGCTCCAGTGAAGTTCACTTAATTTATTAGAATTTAGTTTCAATATTACTTTAGCTCTACGCTTAATCTGACTCCAATTGTGACTGATAATCAAACTTAGATCGTGTTTCTTATTAGAAAATAATCATAAATATTGATTATGGTTTAATTTAGATCTTTGATTATTCTGAGTATCCCATACTACCAATTATTTATTCATTAAGGGACCCAATGCCGCACAGAGTCACACGCCCCGGGTTTACGTGGATCTCACGGACACAGCCTCGCCAGTCTGATCTGAACTTGCCAAGTCAGTGATAGACAGAAATCAAAAGGTCTTCAGATGACGTGCCTACTGCTCCGTTCATATGCGCCTTTAGTTTGACCTATCCTGGACACAGAGCTGCGGTAGCACCAGCCTCCTCATAATCTACTAAAATAATGATTTCAGAGTACTTCAGAATAACTCAAGATGTAACATTTATTTGTCAGGTAAAAAGTAGCATGCCAATTACACAAGTAATTAACAGCCAATTCAGAAATAATAAATACATGACATCAATTACTCAAAGATGATTCTAAAAGTAAGCAATGCATTCCTGACAGAGACACACAGTAGTGTGTGAGTGCTTTCCACCGGGAAAACACTGACACACACTGCATGGGGGTTTTCCTGGTTACAGGTTCCCAAAGACTGCTCTGCCACTTACCCTTATATACCCAGACCAGAACAAAAGGCTTGTACAAATAGAGTTGTTTTGGGTCTATTCATGTACCCCAGGGGGTAGCACCTGGTTTCAGAGGAGAGGGGAGGATTATCAGATATCTTGAAGAGACACCACCCAAAGAGGAGAACAGGATTCTCCTAAGTGTTCAGTCTTTCTCATCATACCAATAGCTGTAATGAAATTAAGACCATTTTACCAATCGCACTGAGACATTTAAAATGATACCAAACATGAAAAGGAAAAACATTAGATTCACAAGATACATCATATGTGATATATAGGCATTTTCAGTGAACTTTTAGTGACTTCCGGTCAGGGGGAAAGGAATGGAGGAGGGAGAGGGGGATGCAGAGATAAGGAAGGAGAAACGTTTGGACAGGACAATGTCCTGTGCTCTTTCTTTGCGATCTTCTGTCCAGGGTGTGTTTTATTGCTTTATTGCAGGAGTTTTATCTCTTAGCAGGAAAATCAAGTCTTACAGACCGCCCCTGGCCCCTTGGGACAGATTCAGATCAGGCCTGAGGGGACATTTTTGGACATTTTCCTGTTTCCATATTTTCAATGTTATTTTCTGAGTGTTCATAGGGCTGACACCTGTAGTTTGCAGCGTTAGTCGATGGGTGCAGGAATCAAGTAGTCACCTGAAATAACAGCATTAAGACAGGTTGAACATTAAGATGAAAGCACTCCAGAATGCACCTCTGTGGCACACAGTCCCGTTAGGTTTAGGTGTACTGTGCTGAGGGGGTGCTGCAGTAGCTGGACGGGGTGTCCCCTGATCCTTTTGGCTGGGTTGACTTCCACTTGCATGCGGTTGCGGTGGTATTCAGTCTGTAGAATGGCTTGTTGTATCAAGTCGGTCGCGTTGATCAGCATGATCATAAAGTGTCAGTGGAACGTGTCATTGCACTTTGTGGCATCCTCTCCAGGATGTTTAACTGACCCTTTGAAAAGTCCTCGGTCCCCTTTAAGCAGAAGGTTGGGTTTGCCGGGCAGGTCAGAACTCCATAGGTAAATGAATCATTTCACTGATGACGCTCCATTGCGTGCGAAACACCTGAACAATTTCTGAATGACCATGCAATAATTGAACAGTGATGTGTTTGTGATTCTTGTAAAATGGGAAAAAGTTGTTAAACACAAGAACACAAAATAACTAGACATGATGTAGTCATGTCAAAAGTGCGAGTGGTAAATAAGGTCTCTTTTTCAGAATCATATATTTAGAGAGTAGGTCTCATTTGATCACCAAATTCTTCACTACCACTGTGCTGACAAACTGCCTGGGAGCTCCTCCTCCCCTTCAATCAGTGGTGAACCAGGTGAAACAAATCTTCCAGGCAATCAGTGCCTTGCTCTGTTGTGTCTTTAGTCCGCAGTGGAAGGAGCATTTATAGAACCACAAAACGAAGGAAACTTCATCTTTGTCATCAAAGTGATTGTGCAAGACTAAGCCCTCCACAAAACTGTGAAGGACAGCCGGTAAGCGCCATATTGGCCATGTTTTGGCTAGATTGACTTGATGCTCTGGAAAAACACAGACTCTTAACTTTTGTTGACTTATAGTTTTGATGGATTTTTTGTAGTGGTAGTTGCAACTTCTAACGTTCAAATATACTTCAAATGTACATTTTGAAAATTAAAATACCAACTGATTTGTTTTGGTATAACATATCTAGTTGTGTGGCTACAATGATAATTTATAATAATCCTTTACTAGAAATATACGGCTTAAAACTAATGATTAGAAAGTAAGTTGAATTTTTTACTACTAAAAAAATATGTTGTATTGCATTTGGCTAAAATGTGAATTTGACTAAAGACATATATTAATTCTGATCATTTGTTTTAAAATGGTGGGTATTTTTTGGATAACATTTGCTTATAAACCTTGTAACTTATAATGACAGTAATGTGTTTATCTGAGTTAAATGTGAATAAATGTATTTATTTTGACTGTCAACTCAGATAATAACTTGAACTTATCTCTCTTTTGAGGTTTTTCACCTGTTTACTGCCCATCAAAGAATGGTTAATAAAAGACAAACAACTGATCCCATGGCTGTTTATTGAGTGAAATCCAGTTAAGATCTTCATGTGGAGGGACTGTCCTTTTCAAGTGGGGAATTGCACAAGAAATAAGTCACAACTTGACAGTGAAAAACCGTTCTCAAGACTGGAGAAGGACCAGAAAAGTGAGACCCGTATCCAGAGACAAATAAAGACTGTTCCCGCCCTGCTGTCGTGATTTAAATGGCTGATTCATTACTGTTGGAGCAGCTAAAGACTGCAAGGACATCAGCAAAGCGTCAGTTTTCCCGTCTGGCCAATAATGTGCTACGAATGCATACAATGATGTCAGAAGAGGAGCTCAGAGACAGTTTTAAGAAGCTCACTGCAGAAGCTGGCAAAGTCCTGGAAGCCAACGATGATGTAGAGGATCAATGTAATGAAGAAAACTCTGATGCAGAGGAGTTGAGTGAGCAGCAAAAGAGTGACTTGGTCAAAACAGCCAAAGAGTGTGAGAAAAAACTGCAAGAGCTAAAGGACCTCATACAAAAGACATTGTGGGCTAATTTTGGGGAATATGAACTGACACAAGCAATTACAACAGCAGAGTCGCAAGCAGAAAACGTGGGAGCTGTGGACCCAAGTAAAAACCCAGATGCATATCTCTTTATGATCGGGCAACTAGAGAAACTTGTGAAGGCTGCGAAGGAGGAGCATAAACATTGGAAGTGCTGGGTCCCCACAGCAGAGCAACAACAGTTCCAGAGTCGTATCAAAGACCTTGAAACCATCCTGCCAAAACTTACAATAAGACAAGCAGACTTTATAGGGGCACACGTCAGAGAAGAAACCAGCAGATTAAGTACTGCTTCAATCAGTTGTGTGACCACACCAGCAA
This sequence comes from Chrosomus eos, assembly GCA_036326025.1. Classification (NCBI taxonomy): domain Eukaryota; kingdom Metazoa; phylum Chordata; class Actinopteri; order Cypriniformes; family Leuciscidae; genus Chrosomus; species Chrosomus eos. The sequence goes on from CM070822.1 coordinate 48,925,962, forward strand.
TTAAATTAAAGCCAGCTGCCCTCCCAAAGTTTTCTGGTATCCGCCGAGAATTTCACCGGTGGAAAAAAGATTGGGAAGCGCTCCAGATGCAGGGAGAACCTAGTGGATCCAAAGAGATTAAAAAGTTCCAACTTCTCGACAGTGTGGATGAGAAGACAATACGAGACCTCCGCCTTACAAGTTACACAACTGCTGAGGAGGTTTTCCGGGTTTTGGAGAACCGATTTGGAAATAAGACCACTATAGCCCTTGAGATCGTAGAAGAGCTCCAAAGACTCCAAGCAGTTAAAGGTAACCAGCCCAGGAGGATTGTTGAGCTCATCCAATCTGTAGAAAAAGCCCTGGTCGATCTGAACGAGCTTGGCAAGACTGGTGCTATAAAGAACCCTCTTGTAACAAAAACAATAGAAAGTAAACTTCCTGATGGCCTGAAGAAGGAATGGCTTCTTCATGTAGCTGGCAAAGGTGATGAAGCTGAAGAAGACAAGCGATTTGACTACCTCCTCAAGTTTCTTCAAGGTCAAGAAGCCATCTATGAGAAGCTGGACCAACTGAGGGAGGAGGAACCAAAACCAAAATCTGAACCTCGGCAAGCTCGAACCAGAACTTCCACCCAACTGAGCAACCAGGCTCAAGGATGTGTGGTCTGCGGAGACGGCAAGCATAAGAAAAAGCTATACTTCTGCCAAAAGTTTCGCGCACTTAAGCTGTCAGAGAAAAGAGATGCTGTCAGGAAGCTGGGAGCCTGCAAGAAATGCCTGGAGATTCACAATGAAGGTGACTGTTTTAAATCAGAGTTTCTGTGCAGGAGGCCAGACTGCAGAGAACAGTGTGCTGCAGAACACCACTATTATCTTTGCCCGAGAGCTGATACGTCCAAAGGGAATGTCGTCCAGAGGTCCAACAGCAAAGTGGGAGGTGACACGAAAGAGTGTTACACCCAAGCCCAAGAAGAGTTCATTAAAAGCCTCTCACCTGAATTTGCAGAAAAGTGTCGCAATGCCTTTTGCAACACTATAGCCAGAACCTCTCTTGTGTCCAACCAACCCAGTCTTCTAGCAGAGAATGGAATCGTGGAGTGGCCAGTCATCATGATGCTCTTAGAGGTCACAGCCAATGCAGGACAAAAAGTTGGGACTCTGATCGACCTGGCATCGGATACCAATTACATAACTCATGATGCAGCTGATCGGTTGAACCTTAGAAGTGAAGCCATAACCCTTGTTGTCCACGGTGTGGGAGGAATGAAAGTTCAAGTTACCACAAAACGGTACCTCCTAAAGATCCGGGTCCGCACAGAGCAAGGCAACTTCAGATCCCACCAACTCCTCTGCTATGGTTTGGACAGCATTGCAGAGATCCACAAACATGTGACAGCCAAAAGACTCCAAAAGTTCTTTCCAGATGTCCCCCAAAATGAACTTGTGAGACCAAGACAGATACAGCTTTTGATAAGCCATAAGGAAGGGCGACTGGTCCCACAGAAAATACGCACCGTTGGGGACCTGGTACTATGGGATGGGCCATTGGGAAAGACAATTGCAGGGACACACCCTGGTCTGTTTGAAGAGGCTACAGTTACTGCACACCAGTCCAGAGCGCACTTCGCCAGGTCAATGAGAACAGCAGCATTGATGTATGAGGAACATATTTGCGACAAACCTACCATCAAGTCGTCTTGTTCTGCTATTTCCACTCGGGATTTTGTTGAGTGGTGGAGATGGGATAGCATTGGCGCCCCCTGCACCCCAAAATGTGGAGGATGTCGCTGCGGCAGTTGTCAACTTGGTGGCAAAGAAATGACCCTGGCTGAAGAAAGGGAGCTGGAAGTTGTAAAGGGTGGCCTGACTTATGTCGGTGCTGATGACCACAGTGATAGTCCACATTGGCATGCAAGATATCCATGGCTCATGGACCCATCTACATTGCCAAACAACAGAAAAGCAGTGGAGGCAACCTTCCTCAGAACAGAGAGACAGCTCGCCAAAGAACCGCAGTGGAAAAAAGCCTATAGTGCTCAAGTCCATGAAATGGTTGACCGCCGGGCTGCAAAAAAGCTGACCAAAGAGGATCTAGCCAACTGGAATGGACCTGTCTGGTATATTAGTCATCTTATCGCACCCAACCCCCACTCTGTTACAACTCCAGTAAGACTTGTCTGGAACAGCAGTCAGAAGTACAAAGGCCAAAGTCTCAATGACTTTCTAATGAAAGGCCCTGATGTTCTCAATTCGATCCGAGCTGTCCTCCTCAAGTTCCGCCAAGGCTCCTTCGCCGCTCTAGGAGACGTCAGAAAAATGTATAATTCTGTGTGGCTCGAGGAGAGGGAAGTCCATCTACACCGGTTCTTGTGGCGTGATTCAGAGGGTGATGAGCTAGAACAGTACGCCATAACCAGAGTGAATATCGGGGACAAGCCAGCTGGTTGCATAGCACAACTTGCCATGAGGGAGACAGCTAACCTGCCTCAATTCAGCCACCTCACAGATGAATACCAAGTATTACATGAGCACAGCTACGTCGATGACATCTTGACATCCCATAACTGCCGTGAAAGACTCGAAGTCATCACAAAGAATGTGGAGCTTATTCTAAAAGCAGGAGGGTTTGCACTGAAGCCTTGGGTCTTCTCAGGGCAAGGTAAAGGAGAAAGAGAAAAGGCATCGCCAAATATTGTTGTCCTGCCGAACCAGCTTAAGGAGGAAGACAACAAGGCGCTTGGTCTCGGCTACATTGTGGATGAAGACATGTTGCATGTCATGGTGAGGGTCAACTTCTCCAGGCGAAAGAAAAAGATGAGACTTGGGCAAGACTTGCTGCTAGAAGAAGTACGTGCACAGACACCAGACCCGCTGACAAGACGTGAACTGTTGAGTCAAGTTGCTGGTTTGTACGACCCAGTTGGCCTGACAACACCATCAAAGCAAAAAGGGGCTATCTTAGTCCGAAGGGCATTCCAAGAGGCAAAACCAAAGTGCAGCATGGTCAAGGACACATGGGACCTTCCTCTGTCGGATGAGCTCCGCAAGGATGCAATTGCAATTTTTGAGGAGTACGTCCAGCTAAGCAAAGTAAGGTTCCCAAGAGCCCTTACTCCACCAGAGGTAACAACTGAACCAGTCGCTGTCACTTTTTCAGATGGCAGTGAAAGCTCCTATGGTGCTGTCCTTTACCTGCGGTGGAACTGTAACAAAAAATTAACAATTCGACTGGTGGAGTCAAAAGCAAAGCTGACACCTCTAGACCAGAAGGGGGATGCGGTGAAAGCAGAACTTTGCGGTGCAGTTTTTGCAAGCCGTCTGAAAAAGTACTTTGAACAGCATACCCAGATCCAGATAAAAAGGTGGTACCATTTGTTAGACAGTCAGACTGTTCTTGGAGCTATCCAGCGTGAAAGCTATGGATTTCAGACTTTCTTCGCCAATCGAATTGGAGAGATCCAAGAAAGCACACGGCTACAGGACTGGTGGTGGATCCCTGGACCACTCAATATAGCCGACATTATCACTCGAGGAGCTGGGCCAAAGGAACTTGATGCCCATTCAGAGTGGCAGCAAGGGCCAGAGTTTCTACATCTTCCAGAGAGCGAGTGGCCAATTATGTCGTCAAAAGATGTGTCTGTGACAGCTCGAGAAAGCATTAACAATATGCAAAAGAAGTCATTCGTGGCAGCTCTCACAAGAGCCCAAGCGAAAAGAAGTCTTCCAAGTCTTGTGGGACGACTTCCTGCTGGTGCAGCTGTCCTAAACTTGGTGGATGAGAGGCGGTTTAGTAGCCTAAAGTGTCTAATCAAGACTGTCGCTTTTATCTGGAGAGCCGCAAAAAAGTTTACATCTGCAACAAAGTCCATTGAGAACCCAAAGTGGGAGGCGATTCCCACAAAAGGAGTTATCACCGCCACAGAACGTCAAGAAGCAAGAAGGGACATCTATCTTGCTGCTCAAGAGGGGGTGACGTTTCCAGCTACCACTATGGACCGCTTGGTTGTGTACAGAGAGCCAGAATCTGGGTTACTAGTTTGCGGTGGGAGGATCCATGGCTTCAGGGAGGATAGCGCTGCAGTTCCCCTTCTGCCTTTCAATGCATGGGTCTCTACTTTATTGGCACGGGAGGCGCACGATGAGGGTCATGAGAGTGTGGCTGCAACCCTGCTGAAAATGAGGAGAAAAGCCTGGGTCATCCAAGGGAGGAAAATTGCCCAAAAAGTAGTGGAGAACTGCCTTTTCTGCAAAAAATCAAGAGCAAGAAGGTGCAAACAAGTAATGGCTGACCTACCTCCTGAAAGAACCACACCTGCAGCCCCATTCGAGTTCACTACAGTCGACCTCTTCGGACCGTATCTTGTCAAAGATGACATCAAGAAACGGGTCTCAATGAAAGTGTGGGGTGTCGTCTTCAGCTGTATGGCCAGCAGGGCAATTCATGCAGACTTGGTCAACACAATGTCGACAGAGAGCTTCTTGATGGCTTACCAACGCTTTACTGCAATAAGAGGGCACCCAAGAAGGATCTGGTCCGACCCGGGGACAAACTTCATCGGTGCCAAACCTGTCCTAAAAGAGCTGTACCAGTTCCTGGATGCTCAGAATAGAACTTCAATAGAAGAGATGTCAGCTCAAAAAGGTACCAAATGGGAGTGGACAATTCACCCTGCTGACTCACCTCACCGCAATGGGGCGGCTGAAGCCGCTGTCCGCATTCTCAAGAAAGCACTCCAGACCCTGGGCAACAACACTGGCCTCAGCTACAACGAGTTTCAGACAACACTACAACTTGCTGCAAACCTTGCCAACGAATGCCCAATAGACGCCAGGGTGCAGAGCCATGAAGAAAGCGTACATTATGTGTCACCCAACACACTTCTCCTGGGCCGAGCCTCTCCAAGCGGTGAGATCAGAACATTTGACTTTGCAAACTACCCTTACAAGAGACTCAGAGAGATGCAGAACCAGGTCAACAAGTTCTGGAGGTCTTGGAGCCAGCTTGCTGGCCCAAACTTATTTCTGAGAAGTAAAATGGCACACTTTGCATCGCAACGTTGCTATCGGAGATATTGTCTGGTTGTGCGACCAAAATGCAGTGAGGGGCCAATTCAAGCTAGGACGGGTGGTGAGCGTCAATCCAGATGCTAAGGGCATTGTTCGAGACGTGAACGTCAAAGTGGTCCAAAGTTCCTGCCTTCCTGTCACAAGACCTGCACTAAACCGGCCATCTGCCAAAGTCCTGAAAGAAGCTACCCAAACCACGGTTCTGCACAGGGATGTTCGACGACTGGTTGTTTTACTACCAGTTGAGGACCAAACTCGGAGCTGACCGGCAGTAAGCAGGTGCTGATTTACGATCTTTCCATCGGTTCCCGTGGAAAGATCGAGTGGGAGGTGTGCTGACAAACTGCCTGGGAGCTCCTCCTCCCCTTCAATCAGTGGTGAACCAGGTGAAACAAATCTTCCAGGCAATCAGTGCCTTGCTCTGTTGTGTCTTTAGTCCGCAGTGGAAGGAGCATTTATAGAACCACAAAACGAAGGAAACTTCATCTTTGTCATCAAAGTGATTGTGCAAGACTAAGCCCTCCACAAAACTGTGAAGGACAGCCGGTAAGCGCCATATTGGCCATGTTTTGGCTAGATTGACTTGATGCTCTGGAAAAACACAGACTCTTAACTTTTGTTGACTTATAGTTTTGATGGATTTTTTGTAGTGGTAGTTGCAACTTCTAACGTTCAAATATACTTCAAATGTACATTTTGAAAATTAAAATACCAACTGATTTGTTTTGGTATAACATATCTAGTTGTGTGGCTACAATGATAATTTATAATAATCCTTTACTAGAAATATACGGCTTAAAACTAATGATTAGAAAGTAAGTTGAATTTTTTACTACTAAAAAAATATTTTGTATTGCATTTGGCTAAAATGTGAATTTGACTAAAGACATATATTAATTCTGATCATTTGTTTTAAAATGGTGGGTATTTTTTGGATAACATTTGCTTATAAACCTTGTAACTTATAATGACAGTAATGTGTTTATCTGAGTTAAATGTGAATAAATGTATTTATTTTGACTGTCAACTCAGATAATAACTTGAACTTATCTCTCTTTTGAGGTTTTTCACCTGTTTACTGCCCATCAAAGAATGGTTAATAAAAGACAAACAACTGATCCCATGGCTGTTTATTGAGTGAAATCCAGTTAAGATCTTCATGTGGAGGGACTGTCCTTTTCAAGTGGGGAATTGCACAAGAAATAAGTCACAACTTGACAACCACAATGATATGGTAGTGGAATTTAGACTTGGTCTGGATAACTTAAGGAAGGGTAGCAGAAAGTCAACATAACTAGTATATTTGCCAGCGGTATGCATAATTAAAATATATCCCATAATTAAACATGGAAATACACAATTTCTTAATTATAAAATTGTCTGCATTAGTTGTTTTAAGTGCAAATTATCAATGAACCTTAAGGTTTTAATACGTTCAATTAGAGAATGAAATGTACAGAAACAGAGATTTAAACTCTCTAGTTTAACTTTTGAAAACATCCTCTGTGCATTTGATGTACAGGCTAAGTCACACTCAATAATGCAGGTCTGACTGGTAATTGTATAGTTTCCCAATAGAAATGCCTGCATTTTAGATCTAAATTTTTATTGTCATTAGTCATTTGTTGGAAACTAGGGGGCCCTCCTTGTTTGCAACAACGCTAACGACTGGACATAATAAACATTTTGTCCAAAGACCAGTTGCATTGATGCAATGGAGAAAACTATGCCTCAAATCGATTTTATATGTGGAATTTAAAACCAATTGATGTGTGACTATAGCTATGCACATGTTCTGTGCACATCCGCATTTACATACAGGACATTGACAAGGCTGTAATGCTGCAAAATGATTGAAAAGAAATTATTAAAATAATTTCCCTTGTCCTATATGTATGAAGGTGAATGATGTATTATAGATTTGCATGATGTGAGTAATTTTGGCCTGGATAGTCTTATGATCTATGCCAGGTAGAGATGTTCTAAGGTTGTCGTAGTGATGGTGTGTATTGTGTATGTTTATGTATAGGAGATGGGTGGTGTCTATCCTACCATAATCTGTGTTGCATAATTTAGTTCCGGTGCTACACCGGGAGGCCACATACAGTATACTTCTGTAGTGCTGTGAGGTGTGAGTGGCCCTTGAAGTTTCTCCACCCCCATCTCCTACATGTCAAGTTGTGTGTGTCCTGCTTGATGCAGGCGGGTCCAGACCCTTCTGGAATCTGGTTCTGAAGAAAATCAGTTGTCGGCCTGTAACGGAAATAGATCTAGAGAGAAAAACACAGTTTAATCTTGAGCCTTTACACAAATTTCATTAAGATATATGGTCTATCTCGATATTTCTTTGATGGCCTAAGCCAGACAGTTGTTACTGATGGCTTTGATCTGTTAAGATTTTATGCCATTAGGAGAGAATTTGTTTTACTTTGCAAAGACATGTATCATTATTATGATCATGTTTTTGCAAATAAAAGGTCAATTAAACTGAGTGGTAAGGGTCAGATCTGACTGCTATTGCAGTTGAACTCACACAGTCTGCCGTGTTGTGAGCATTAGGACACCCAGGTCTGCTGGGGAAATCTCTTTACATTATGCTGTTTACACTAGCCAGATCACCAGGTGTGGTGCTGTGCTTGTTTGTTTAGCATTTGGGATTTATGGTGCCATTCAAACACTTGACCATTTGGATCTCTGTGGTCCATAAAGACCGTAGATTTTCTGCCTGATGTTTACATTTCACACAACTTTCCTCACATGTCCAGTAAATACCTACCCTGATCAGATCCCATGTGAGCTGACATTCCCAGAGAGGAGTCTGTTAACACTTGCGCCACTTTGTTTGTGGTTTTTATTGCAAGAGAAATTTAAAACTTGTACCTCCCCTTGTTACTGGGTTAAAGATCTATTAGATCAAAATGAAATCATCCTGTGGCTTTGGATGGATATTCAAGACATGGCAATCAAGTTGATCATTTTAGTTAGTACACACTGGGCATTGTCATTTTTCTCATTAAAGATTCTTGCATAAATAGAAGGTAAAGAAGTTCTTTCTCATTATTATTCCTTTCAGTTTTCTTTCTTAATAGTCATTTCTCTACCCATCCATTGTCTCATTCTTCCCTCCATTTCAACACTAGTACTGTTCCTGCCTTCTTGCTCCCTGCACATTCCCTCTTCATACATTCTGATTCTTTTCATTCTTCTTCAACATCCTTTCCTCTTCTAAACCAATGCTGAATCATCAAGAGATTAAAGCCATTACTGGCCATTATAATATAACATATATTACACCTGGTCATAATATAAATTATATTCTATTAAATTGTATAAATCAAAACTTATTTTATTTACTGGTCTCGGGGGATTCTACTGAGTAATTTGTCCATACTGACTTGTTATCTTCTCCCTGATCTTTTTGAAGCCATTTGGCCCTGCAGCTCCAGCTGTGCTGGCATGAGCATTGTGTGGACAGCAACAAACCAAACTGGAAACCAGTTATAGCTGCTTTGATGCTGTGAACATTAAGTGTACTGCAAGCACTGAGAAACATGGGTCAAATCATTGCTCACTCTAAAGATTTCTGTGTCTACAATATAGAATTGGACACAATTATCTTGTTTTAGGCTGAGAAGTTATCAATTGCATTCTTTTAAGAATCTATTTGAATATGAAAAAAGGGTTGGACAAACAGGTCTGATGGAGGGCGCCAAGAATGTTTTTTGGTTTGTTACTTTTGTCAGGCTCTTTTGAGACCTCGAAAAACATACAAGAGTGCAGCGATTGCAAAGTTTGATATAAAACCAAATTAAAAGCTATGTTTTATAAGACTGAGCCCTAAATGGGGTTGTTTAAACCATATTTTGGGACATCAGTCATGAACTTTTTAGCATTATTGGAATATTTTCAAAGAATAGCAATTCATTTGATTAATTTATATTGTTCTTTGTCTAAATTATCTCATGAGACAAGGACAAGCTGTGCATGTCCTCTGGGGGAAACTATCAGGCCTGGCTACAAGCCTCTCAGTGACACAATAATTGTCATTATATGCATCGGCTTTAACATTTTTTGTATTCTTCCGAATTTCAGTCTCTAGGACTTCTGCATGGCAGCGGTTCTCTAGGTCTGAGAGGTCATTTCCCCAGATCATTTCTTTTGAAATATTCTAATTTCATTGCACTGTTTTGTCCAACTTTATGTTTTGCACACAAAGGATTCAAGTGAGATATTTTAAACTTGTTAGCTCATCAAATCACAAAATCTTTTCACAAGTTAGCGGGATCATTTTCTTATTTCCAATTTTGCAATGTTGTTGCAGCACACCAAACAATCAAATTAAACGACATATTTACAAGTTTTTAGTTTACAGCCCTTTATTGAGTACCAGGATAAAATTTGAATGAAGTTATTCCAATTTAGGTTTCATCTCTTGTTGCGTGGGCAAACAAGGGCGATTTAAAGTTAAAGCGAGGGATATATTTTCTCATCTACGCTATCTCTATCATGTCCCTGGTATGTGGTTTTATCTAATTCTCAAGCCCCACCGGATTTTGCGTTCTCCGGTCTAACTGGGTATGCCGACCCATTCTACAAATGTGTCTATATGAGGTGCGTCTGAATGTTCCCTCAACACTTCTAAAAGGCAAAGAGAATGTACTTACCACAACAGCTGAAGAAAGAGAAGGAGATCCAACCTCTTACTTGTTGCAAGTTCCAATATTGTGCTGAAAAGACACTCGCAATCTGGAGATCACGGAGGGCCTGTCACCACTTTGTAAGGACCACCCATTGGCCCAAAGACGGAATCCAACGGCATGGGCGAAGGGATAATGCGTGTATGTCTTTTCAGCGCTCCAGTGAAGTTCACTTAATTTATTAGAATTTAGTTTCAATATTACTTTAGCTCTACGCTTAATCTGACTCCAATTGTGACTGATAATCAAACTTAGATCGTGTTTCTTATTAGAAAATAATCATAAATATTGATTATGGTTTAATTTAGATCTTTGATTATTCTGAGTATCCCATACTACCAATTATTTATTCATTAAGGGACCCAATGCCGCACAGAGTCACACGCCCCGGGTTTACGTGGATCTCACGGACACAGCCTCGCCAGTCTGATCTTAGTCAGAGGGTGCAGGGTTTGCTAATACCTCTTAAGTCGGTTGCTAACTGCTCACTCATACAAAAAAGTGTAGTTTATTTAGCCACTTCCATACAACTTGCCAAGTCAGTGATAGACAGAAATCAAAAGGTCTTCAGATGACGTGCCTACTGCTCCGTTCATATGCGCCTTTAGTTTGACCTATCCTGGACACAGAGCTGCGGTAGCACCAGCCTCCTCATAATCTACTAAAATAATGATTTCAGAGTACTTCAGAATAACTCAAGATGTAACATTTATTTGTCAGGTAAAAAGTAGCATGCCAATTACACAAGTAATTAACAGCCAATTCAGAAATAATAAATACATGACATCAATTACTCAAAGATGATTCTAAAAGTAAGCAATGCATTCCTGACAGAGACACACAGTAGTGTGTGAGTGCTTTCCACCGGGAAAACACTGACACACACTGCATGGGGGTTTTCCTGGTTACAGGTTCCCAAAGACTGCTCTGCCACTTACCCTTATATACCCAGACCAGAACAAAAGGCTTGTACAAATAGAGTTGTTTTGGGTCTATTCATGTACCCCAGGGGGTAGCACCTGGTTTCAGAGGAGAGGGGAGGATTATCAGATATCTTGAAGAGACACCACCCAAAGAGAAGAACAGGATTCTCCTAAGTGTTCAGTCTTTCTCATCATACCAATAGCTGTATTGAAATTAAGACCATTTTACCAATCGCACTGAGACATTTAAAATGATACCAAACATGAAAAGGAAAAACATTAGATTCACAAGATACATCATATGTGATATATAGGCATTTTCAGTGAACTTTTAGTGACTTCCGGTCAGGGGGAAAGGAATGGAGGAGGGAGAGGGGGATGCAGAGATAAGGAAGGAGAAACGTTTGGACAGGACAATGTCCTGTGCTCTTTCTTTGCGATCTTCTGTCCAGGGTGTGTTTTATTGCTTTATTGCAGGAGTTTTATCTCTTAGCAGGAAAATCAAGTCTTACAGCTCTCTAACTAGTTTCCGCTCTGTGCTGCGTAACAGGGCCATGACTGCCTCTTTGGGTGCATTCAGAGGTGGAGGCGACTCTTTCCAGAGTAGAGGAGTGGCGTACCTTTTTACACCATTCACATCGATCCTGATGGTTTTCTCTTCTAGAAGGCGGATAGCTTCTGCATCCTGTCGTGATCGACTGACTACTTTCTCAGATAGATAAGGAAGGGTATCCAGCTGCCAAAGTTTTTCAACTTGACGGAATAGCTCAGCTTCAGGAGAAACACAAGAAATGAATAAACATTCTTGAGGCTGCAAGTGAGGCTTAATAAAACTTGAGGGACCTTGCAATGTCCAGCCAAGCATCGTATGAACCGCCGCTGGACCTCCAGGAGGACCCAATCTCACTGGCTCCACAGGGGTTATCAAGTGAGGATAATCCGAGCCGATAAGTACCAAGGGCTGCGCTTCGTGGATGTCATGCAAAGGTAAATCATGGAGATGGCGATATCTTCTTTGCAAGTCTGAGATGGGGTAAGTATGTTGAACCAGGGCTAGCTCTTTTGCGGTAAAAGCACCCTTGACCGGGTAGGATTTGTCAGGGTGTGAAACAGGTGCTATGGAGAAAGATACAGATCTACCATGAATGGTATGAACATCCTGTCTCACTGTGCGCAGAGTCAAATCTTCAATTTCACCTTGAAGGTCTAGACGTCGAGCAGCTTCATTCAACAAAATAGTACGCTCAGATCCGTCGTCTAGCACAGCATAGGTTTCTAATGACTTATCACCATTCCGAATGATTACTCGACTTAACTTCAGTAGCACTTGCTTGCCACTCGTAGGCCGATCCAAGTACAGGGTCTGAGAAGCAGGGCTTACTAGGCTTTTCTCCGATGTCTGGTTATTACCTTTACTCATCCCATCAGCGTTGGCATTGACTTCATGAAGAACATCAAGATGCCTCCGTTCACACCGCTTGCACTTCGCCTTTAACGTGCATTTAGATGAAGAATGCCCTCGTCCACAACGCCAACATCTATGTCCCGTTCTAATCCAACTCTCAATCTGCTCCTTAGTTAAGAGTTTGAAGTTGGAGCACTGATTCATGTAGTGCTGAATGGTATTCTGAGTCCATGTATTCAGTCTTTGGGAGCTCTACCAATCCTTCTTTTTGCTCTCTTCCATGTAAAACAGTAGTCAGCTTACCGGGCACAAAACCAGTTCGCTTGCCTTTGTGAACACTATGCTTCACTTGCTCAGGATAGGACCCATACTGCGTTCCTTCTACCTGCACACGAACCTCATACTCCAGCCAGTCTGCGAAATCAATCAGCGTAGGAATAGGGGTCTGAATGGGGTTGATGAATCTCTTTAAGTTAGCTCTTAGGTCGTACGGCAACTTGGCTAAGAGACGAGAAACATGAGAGCCACATTTCAGTTCTGTCCAACCTGTGCTACCTAGCTGGTTTAACATTCCAACCAGTGCTCGGACACGAAGGGCAAATGCCTTGAAAGACTTCACATCCCCGCTCCTAATATTGGGCCCATCCATCAAATTAGTGATCCTTTGCAGTGCCAATTGATGTGGCTGCCCATACATATCAGTGAGCGCTCTCATAGTGTCACTGAATGGAGTGCGACTGTGACTATACGAGTCAGCGACAAGTAAAGCATCTTCCAGCTTAAGGCTGTCCATAAGTATTTGGAACTTAAAAGACTCAGACGCGTCTTCAGGAAGAACGTTGTTTAACGCAAGCTTAAGACGAGCAAATTCTCGAGGATCATCCCGAATGAAATGAGGGATTGTAGGAGTTGGCCCTCGATATTGCATTGGTGGTGGATGCACTGGACGATGAATCCCAGAATGTCCAAGAGAATTGTAAGATGTACGTGACTGTCCATTATCTCGACTGTGCTCTTGCCTCCAATCGATTGGAAAATGATCAAAACGATCCATAGGGGCATCGTTATACAGACGCTCTCTGTCACTTAAGCGGCAATGATAAGGGTCTGTTGCTGGTTGATAAAAACCATCATGAGATCGCATACTGGACCGCAACATTGGTGGGTCATCTGCACATTGCTGACGGGTATCAGACAAATGAGGTAGGTGCCGTGGAACATTAGCATCATAATGAGGATCATACCGTGGCAAGTCATTCTTACTACTATGTGGATCATTATATGAAGGGGTCGACATACCTGAATTAGACGGACTATCACTAAGCCTGCCTGTTCTCTTTAGACTGTCTGTAAGCTCCTCAATGAGATCTCGCTCACAACTGCGAACTGTAAGGAGGGATTCGTCTCTATGTGGCACCAAAGGAGTATGTTCAGTCTGGCCAGAGTTTCCATCACCCTGAAATGACTCCTGCATACTAGTAGACTTTGGTGTAGATGACACCACAGCTCCTTCATTCGTAAGCTGTTGCTCAGATAATGAAACCTGGGAAGCTAGCACAGGAGAGTTAACAATCATATCAGATATACGTTGCATGTCCTGCCTCATTCGCCTGTTTTCCTCCCTCATTTCACGCATAAAACTAAGCATATCAGACTGCTCATCTGCAAATGCTAGCTGTTTGTGAGGATAACTAACCTCATAGTCACGCAAATGTGTTGGTCGTCTTGTTTCTCTACGAGGACGTACAACCTCTGGCTCTACAGCTTCCTCACTAGTTCTGGACATCATCACTAAGGTGGTTATAGATCCGGCTCGAAGGACCATAAAATGTTTTAAAGGCTGTAGAATGCACTGATTGCTATTACGGTTCTAAATCACCTTAGAGTATTAATACACAATTAATGTCCAGTAACTAGGAGAGGAGTCAAAAAACCAGAGCCAAAGATCAAATTCACTCACTGTATTGATTGATACGTTTTCTCACAATGTCAACAAAATGTAAATATCACAATAATCAGCGTAGGCCTACGTAAATAAACAAACAATAAAAATAATGGTTATATTCAAAAGATACAACTATATCAAAAGAAGGCAACAAAGTGGTGGTAATGAGTAAGTGTACTCAGTTTCAAGAAGTCCCAAGTATTCCAGAGGAAGTTCACTTATGAAGAAGGGTGCAGAAACGTCGGTCCTCATACGCGATGCCGTCTGGTCCTGATAGGGTTAATATGATGATGTTCAAAAAGGCCTGTATCTTCGTGTGCTGTGATGTTCAGTGTGTGTTCGTGTGATGGGTTTATGTGATATGGTCAGCTGGACAAATGTAGATAAACGTGTGTGGTTCTATAATAAAACAAACAAACTCAATTAGTTTCTGTTACAATTCTTACGATAAAAATGCTGCGTCATTATCACTTCACGTGATTGAACGTGAAAGACATCACAAACTTGTGGTACTGGTATAATATAGCAGCTGTTCTTTTATGACTGAATAAATATCTTATTGATAAAATAAACAGAATATCAAACAATGACTATTAGACAAAATAAATGTAAGATAAGCACTTACAGTCTGCAATGACGCACGCTTGAGTATTCTCCACAGAAATCCAACAACCTCAGAAGCGATCACACAACATCATCCGCCCATCACATATGAAATACCAAACTGCTCACCAGCTATACTGTCGATCTATAACTTTATGGCCTTTTTATGCACCTTGCTGCATTTACTCACGATACAACTCTCTTCTGCACCACATCTTTTCTTTCTTTCCTCTATTGCCGGGTATATGTGATCTCGCGTCATCTCACAGAACTCGCGAGCCTTCCGATTCAAACTCTGCCTACTCAGCAGACGCAACACTTCAAAGGAACACTGAACAACTATATTATACTATAGTAAGAACATAAATATAACAGGACCATGGCCTTTTGCACAAAATGACTCGAATAAAAATTCCTTCATTAATAAAATGATCCGAATTTCCCATCACTACAACATAAATAACTAATACTTAATCAAATGATCTTCACCACGTACACAGCAAATTAACAAAAGGGGTGTGACCAAATACACTCAAAAGCCTATAAATCATAAATAAAAACTCGGAACTTCACAAAAATTGGTGAGCATATGTGACATAACATCATTAACAAGCATGCAAAGTGTCATGGAGATCAGACAATAGGTGGCGCTATAACTGTTAAAAATCTTAAAAACCATTTATTCCCTATGGTAAATTGCCAGTATTGACTGTAAATGGTTTGTTCCATCTAAGATCATATAATTTTCATATAATTTTCATATAATAACGTTCAAAACCAGTGCAGTACAATTCTCTGGACTCTCTAGAGCAATAATTATCAGAAAAGGTTGAACTTCTGCATTTTGATGGCTATAATAGGGTCACTTCAATGTGTAGCCTTGACCAAGTGTGCCCGAAAGCCTATATCTCTTCAATGAATGCTCAGATCTTATTAAAAACAAGTCTGAACATGTGGGCCATGACTCTAAATAATCATGAAAATTTTCTGACAAAATATGCCTGTATAACAGTTAAAAAGGTGAAAATTATATGAACATAATGGCCTATTAAGCCAATAAGTGGTATTTTACTGCCCCCTGCTGTGTAAAAAAAAGTCATTTTGTCACACTACTCAACTATAATTAATATTTAGACTTTATAAATTCACTATTTTAACATTTTCCAAAACATTTAGTCAAAAATCATCTATTGAAGTGACAATTGAGTCACATTGGATCCTGAAGTTCCAAATGTCTCTATCTACAGCAGAATGAGTGTGTGTAGATTAAATGATATGAAAAACATGGCATATTGTATAAGTAGGCTGTAATAGCACTGTTGTCCACTAGATGGAGCAGCAGCATTAGACATTTTTAATCTTTTTATCAGCTTTCAGCATTGGCTAACAAACAAATGCTTAAAGCATTTTCTTTAATTCGTTTTATATTATTACATTGCAAAGTAATATGTGAAATGCTCATATACCATTAAAACAGATTTTCACAATAACATAAAAGTGTGTGTGTGTGTGTGTGTGTGTGTGTGTGTGTGTGTGTGTGTGTGTGTGTGTGTGTGTGTGTGTGTGTGTGTGTGTGTGTGTGTGTGTGTGTGTGTGTGTGTGTGTGTGTGTGTGTGTGTGTAAGCATGCATTATGGAGTTAACATGATAAAAATGGTTTGCTTCAGTGCAGAATACTGGACAAACAAAGTAGTTGAAAATGAAAGTGAGCCAATAAGTGGTCTTCTACTGCCCTCTGCTGGCCATTCTTCTTATTAATAGTCTTTTCACATGTGCTTTTGCATTCATATGCATATAGACACTATAAAATCACTTATATAAAAATTACTATTAAAACACATTCATATTCTGTCAGAGTGTATCAGTTCATTTGTACTGACACTTCACATCAATGCTAGCAATGTGGTAAATCATGGTAAACAGTGTTAGAACATGGCTTTTCACAATAAAAGATCCCAAACGTGTGTGTGTGTGTGTGTGTGTGTGTGTGCGTGCGTGCGTGCGTGCGTGCGTGCGCGCGCGTGTGTGTGTGTGTGTGTGTGTGTGTGTGTGTAAGCATGCATAATGGAGTTAACATGGGAAAACTGGTTTGCTTTAGTGCAGAAAATTTGTGAAACCAAGTAGTTCAAAATGAAAATGAGCCAATAAGTGGTCTTCTGCTGCCCTCTGCTGGCCATTCTGCTTATTAACAGTCTTTTCACATGTGCATTCATATATTTAGACTCTTAAAAATCCCTTATATATTTTGTCAGAGTTTATCACTTCATTTGTTCTGATGCTTCACATAATGGCTAGCCACGTGTTAATCATGGTAAATAAAGCTAGAATCATGGTAAATCATAGTAAATAAGGTAAATAATGCTAGAATCCTGGTAAATCATTCTAGAATGTGGTATATCATGGTAAACTATGGTAAATCATGCTAGATTCATGGTAAATCATACTGGAACATGGTAAATCATGAATCACACTAAATGTGGTATATCATGGTAAATCATGCTAAAACATGGTCTATTCCATCTATGATATCAGTGGTTAAATGCTTGCTACATAAAACTTAATGTCTTTTGATGCTTGTGTGCTTAAAAATCTTAAAGGCCTTAACTGCTTGAACACCGATAAATGCTGCTAGCAGCTTTAATTATTATTATTATTATTATTATGCCTGTGTGTGTGTCTATATGTAGTTAGCTATTTTATGTATGTTTATGTATATGTATTTATTTCTATATATGTTTTTTTAGTTTTTTTTTTAGTTTTTTTTTTTTTACTTGAGTGCTTGTATAAGATTGGATAATTGTTGCACCACACCCACCTAGGCCTGTGGCCAATACCTTGAATTTTGAGACTTTAAATTCTGTATATTGTTGCCATTGACTGTTTGACTCTGAAGAAGACGCATGTGCGTTGAAACGTTGGTCATTTTGCATTATTAAATTTATTAAAACGTTCTGTGCTCCGGTCCTGCTCCTTGGTCCTATAGACCTTGGGTCCTTTTTCTCAGAACATTATACAGCTGTATAGAGTATAAAACAATCAAACTATTACATCAATGTAATGTAAGTGTAAAAGTTTTGTACAGTAAAGGTCATTATGTGGACAAGATGAGATGGGGAAAAGCTTGGGAAGTCCCCACTGCAAGAGGCTCTGTCATTCGCAGCTTTAGCACCACACTTGACTCACCGTGAAACATCAGAGGTGAAACTTAAAAACTGACCTGCTGTTTGCAAACTGAGTTCTGGAGAATCACATAAAAAAAAAATTAACAGTTTCATATCCATCTATGAAGCTAATGTTGCGTACACACTGCAGGAAACAATAGTCCAAAATAATAGCACTGTATCAGACATTACACTTCAAAAAGTTTTTAGTTTTCTTTGAAACACACCCGCAGTCCAGTCAAAACGCATCCCACCAGTTAAGCACTCCTTTACACTGCTTCAAAATCACTGTCACCTGAACTCTCATAATCAACATGTTCCGGTATCTCAAGCTGTAACCTGAGCATACGACTGCAACTTCTCCTTCACATCTGCAAGCCTTTTCTGAAGAAGACACAGTAGCCTGCGATGACCCTCTTCACCTACACTGCCTAGAAGGAAAAATAAAAAGCGAGGCATGACAATACTTCCTTTGAGTTAGTGTTGTTGAGCTATTCATTAACTGACTTTACTAAAGAACTACAGACCATTTAGATCCAGCCATAGTGTAACACTTGAGGATCTCACAGTGAGTGGGGTTTCATAGCATCCCCAAAAGCATTACAGCAAGAATCTAATAAAAGTTAGCTTCTTACCACTGTTTCTGCCAGAAGACATTTTGATGATATCCTTATCCATGTTTCCAGCCAGCTTTTGAAATGTACACCTCAAAAATCTTCTTCTTGGTGAGAATGTTACTGGATTCTGAAGTCACACAAATAACATACAAACTTGTTTTTTTCAATTTTTTTCGACGCAAATGTCGAATTTTGTTTGCCGTCTATAAAAATAGCAAAACAAAGAAAACATGATGCACAAGCATGTGTATGCAGATATCAGAAAGTTATAATACTTATAACTGACTAAAGAATTAATAAATTAAAATGTAAAAGAATCGAATTACTTAAAAGGCGTAAAAGGCCTAATATCTGTAAAATTAAAAAGAAGACATTTTAAAATTAAGGACCTGATAAAACACATTAATACCAAAACAATCCAGATCAGACATCTGCAAGTAATAAAAATGACATAAATATTAGATGAGATGCCAACATACCAGTCTGATTATAAAGGCTCGCTTTTTTTTTTTATGAACACCAAGAAACATTTGTTCAGTAGATTTCTGACCTTAATGTTGGTCATCACATCTGGTACCTACAGAATCTTAAAGCAACAGCAATCTTACAAGTAAATGATTATGATGTCTTTTAGGCTGTAAATTTAAACAGTTTGAAGTTCAAGTTAAGTTTATTTAGAGCCCCAAAGCACTGTTTACAGTCTCAAAGGAGCTTACAAGCCCACAAGTTTATAACAAACAAAACAGGACAACACGTCCTTACTTAATCCTTATGCATGGCATATATATACACACATATATACATACTGTGGCAGTATAGATGTTTGGCTTTGGGCCGCTATTGGTGGTTTTAGGCCTATTTATTAATCCTATCACCGCTAAAGGCGGTGCATATATATCTGCTTTGTAGTGAATCACGTCACAGAGCTTCTTCTCTGCTTTTCCGGTTCGTCTGTTTGGTCCCTCATGTGGCATGTAGGAGATCGAGTGCTGTTTCCCACGGCTGGCGGTCTTGTATAGACTTTCCACAGGTAGGAACGCAGTTGTTTATAGTTTTTATCTTTCGTTTTATACTATAGGGCAGTGGGTGAATTAAAATCCCTCCTGTTCTATTTACAGCGTGCACATTCGCACTTCGGACCGCCGTGACTGGATTCCTTGCACCCTAAGTATGCAGGTTATTTGTAAACGTGTTATGCTCTATGTGATTTCTTTTTAATTATAGTTGTCGTTTCAGAAGTGCAGTATATTCTGCCGAGTAGCGGGGAGGATTCCGTTGCTGGGGTAACCGGTCATTCGCTCGTTTATCACAGAGCGCTGCTGTTTGGCTGCTGTTTGGCTGTTGTTTCAACTAGACATTAAATCAAAAGGATTTGCGTCAATTTTGGTATTCCACTCTGGCTGCGGCCTAACAAGAAACTGTTACCGCTTGTACATGCGGGTTGTCTGGAGGAATATCGCCGCCCTGTAGTTTTAGAGTTTGTGTCTGTGTGTGTGTGTGTGTGTGTGTGTGTGTGTGTGTGTGTGTGTGTGTGTGTGTGTGTGTGTGTGTGTGTGTGTGTGTGTGTGTGTGTGTGTGTGTGTGTGTGTGTGTGCGTGTCTGTGTCGTGGGCGTGTGTGCCTGCGCGCATGTATGTTTACAAGGAGAGTGGTGTGTTTTGTTTGGTAATTGCATTGTATTGTTCCTCAAGTGTTTATTTAGTTGGTTTATTTTCTATTATTATTTTTTACTGTGAATTGTCTATTCAATCATTCTATGTGTTTTGTCGTTATGTCGTTAGGGGTGGAGTGTCCAAAAGCAAAGGGGCGGGGCTTGACTTGTGTTGTGCTGTGCATGTGCACTAGTGTGTGAAGGTGATACTGATTTGGTTTCTTTTGTGTATTTCTTGTGCTACTTTTACAAGTGTGGTGGTGCTCCCCGAGTCCCCTCTGCTGGCCACACTCAGTCCTTTGTGTCTGATTATTTTTGAGTGCTGCCATTTTGACTATGTGTATTTATTTGTGATGTCTGTTAGTCAGTGCTGTAGTATTCTTGTGAACATTGTGTCTTTGTCTTGAATTATTTATTACCTTTGTGTCATTTAATAAAGCAATTATATATTTACCCACATCTCTTGTCCTACTAAGGGAATAAATCTGTGCATCCTATTTATTAGGCTTGTATTCCTGGGTTAAGAATTTCCAGATGGCGTAGTCGTTCCCTTCTCGCCACAATACATACACTGCTCTTCAAAAATTTGCGATCAGTAAGATTTGTAATGTTTTTAAAAGAAGTCTCTTCTGCTCACCAAGGCTGCATTTATTTGATTAAAAATGCAAAACAAACCCAGTAATATTGCGTTATATAATTTAAATGTAAATCAGCTGTTTTCTATGTGAATATATAGTAAAGTGTAATTGATTCCTGTGATCAAAGTTGAATTTTCAGCATCATTACTCCAGTCTTCAGTGTCACATGATCCTTCAGAAATCACTATAATATGATGATCTGATGCTCAAGAAACATTTGTGATTATTATCAATGTTGAAATCAGTTTTGCTGCTTCATATTTTTGTGCAAACCGTGATTAATTTTTTTTTTAAAGAAAAGTATTAATTTCTTAAATAAATAAAAATTGTATTGACCCCAAACTTTTGAACGGTAGTGTGTACATATATGCGTGTGTGTGTGTGTGTGTGTGTGTGTGTGTGTGTGTGTGTGTGTGTGTGTGTGTGTGTGTGTGTGTGTGTGTGTGTGTGTGTGTGTGTGTGTGTGTGTGTGTGTGTGTGTGTGTGTGTGTGTGTGTGTGTGTTTGTGTGTATTGTTTTTGCCCTCACAGGACACTGGCAAACACAGTGACACTACGTCGGATAATGGTAATGCTGATGCTGACCTCTTTTTTAGACACAAACTGCCAAGACATCCATGTTTTTATTTATTTATTTATTAATAGCCAAACCTGGAGTGACCTAAGAAAAAGTCAAACTCAATATCAATTCAGAGATCTTCAATGGACAAATGTTATTGGCAGAGGTATAGAGTCAGTGCAGCCCTACTGTAGCATTGCCTTCAAAAGACACAAGTCAAGATCAAGGGTTCAAACGAAGTGGACGTCGTGTCCACTGTCTGGGTCCTGCACATGTGCAGACTGTCCTGTCTGTGTTGAGATGTCACTGTAACAGATGAGAGGACCCTAAAGCAGCAGTCACCTTTCAGGGAGATGAAGTGTGCCACAGCCTGGAAGAACTGAGACGGAGACCTGATGAAAGACATCATGTCATTAGAGTCCATACTCCTCAACGGCTCTACATTCACAAAATCTTGAACAAATCAACAGCATGGGGTTCGAGTCAGGATGTAGAGATAATGCCCCTACACCTGCCCTGCTGAAAAATATAGCATGGGGACAGCAAAAAAAAACCTAATGAAACCCCGAGTCTTGAGAAGATGGTGGAAGAGAGAATCGATTCTGGAAAACTGCTCCAGGAGCTGCTCCTGCATCCTCGAGGAGTGATGCGACTGTTCCACCAGCGATGTAAAACACATGTTATGTCATAGGAAGCATCATACAGAAAAAAAGGTCCATTTTACATCTATGAGCTGGTTGTAAGACACCCAATGAAGGGAGATGAAGGGTGTTTCTCCAGTTCCTGTGGGAACGCATGTAACTTGTGACCACACCATCTTTTCTTTGACCTATTTCATTAAATCATTCAAAGACTACCATCCATTGTGTAGAAAAACTTCCCAGAGGAGACCAGTAATGATCATGTGTGATGGGTCCCTCGTTCTCCTTCAGGCTGTTTCCCTTATTTCTGCAGAGTATCTCTGGGCCGGCGGCTGCTCCAGATGCACTACGAAGTCGTCACTGGAAAGTTTAGGGATGAGGAATTGAATATGCCCGTTCTGCAGCGTTGCTTGAGCCATGTAATGAAGAATGCCAAAGTCTTCTGTAAGGAACAGTAAGTGTGCACCAGCTAATTTCCTTAAATTTCATAAGCAATAGATCACACACCATATACTATGTATTTATTAAATCTTAACTTATTAAACATAAGTATACAATACTTGAAAACGTCTTTCTGAAAATGTATATGGTAAAATTCCTTTTTTTGCAGTTCTCCACAAAACCTCCGGCTGTCCATGTGACAGAAATGAGAACTGTATGCAAGATGCAAGTAAAAATGCTTTATTAGCAGACGTAGACAGTTGCAGGTCAGGCGAACACAAACACAGATGATAGGTGGTGCTCGACAGGCAACACGGTGATGGTGAACTGTGATCTCAGATGAGAAATGCAGGAATCCAGACTGACGACGACGAACAGAGAAGAATATCCACAACCAGGAAGCCAGGAGACGGGCACAGGAGCACACAGCGGGGAAGCATGAGACACCAGTTACTGAACATATAAAGGGACAAACAAGTGACAACAGCTGGCGTTGCTAATCAGTGGTGATCAGAGGCCACACCCACACACACACACACACACACACACAAACACCACAACACGCAAGAGAGAGACAGTGTATTCATGAAGTGTGACAGTCCATGCTTGTTTTTTCTACATGCTGTACTAATGCTGGGTGAGTGTACTGTGATTTATGGTTCAATAAGTACCATGTCAAGTTGTTGATTTGTCATTTTTAAAGCTTACATATGGGACACTTAGCAATGAATGTGAGGCTGCTCACTGCAGAGCCAATGGTTGGAGATCAGCCTGTCGATGACACACTAACATAGACTTAGATTAACAAATATTTTAAAAAATGCATAAATTAATGAATGAATGCAACTAACTTTAAACCATATCAAACCCTAATCCTATAATAAACACATGTAGTTACTTTAATATTACTCAGTTATTAAATGTATAAGTACAGTGTAACAAACACAACTTAAAACTATATTTTTTTTTTCATTTAAAAATCCTAAAATTAACATTAGGCTGAAATACAACTATTTAAACCAATTAAATTGATTTCAGGAGATTTGGGCCGCCATGGAAGAGGTCCTACATATCAAACTCTCTCAGAGAAATGTGAGCGATGTAGTCTGTCGGACACACAGGTCTGTGCTTCACTGTCTGTGCTTCATTGTTTATACAATGCATCTGGGCCCGTATTCCTAAAGAATCTAAGAATCCTCTCAGAAGACTCTTAATTTAGCTACGTAAAAACTTTTACGTAGGAGTCTTAGCTTAAGAGCGATTCGGGATCGTTCTGAGAGCAACTCTGAGTAAGGAAAAGACAAAAACTTTTATCTTAGTGAGGAGGCGGGGTTGACCCGTTGCTATGTATGACACAATCTTTTGAAGACTGTGATTGGTTGGTTGTCCAAGAAGGAAAAAAAATAGTGATTTAAGTTGAAGGGGGTGGATTGGAATCCACTGCTGCTTCAATGTATATGTAATGATGAGTAATTATAATCAAGGTATTAATCAATATTTTTCTTTCTAAATATTAAATTGAGTTGAATGATTTCTCTAGGCTTGTGAGATTTTACTTTGTTATAGAAGTTACCAGTGTGATTTCTGAAATGTTCTTTTCATGTATTCTTTAATGTATGTATTTGATATCTGAATGCAGTAAAAGTGCTTGCTTATTTATCCCGGCTTCCAGAAATGAAATAGGGACTTGTTTTGTGTTTGAGAAAGGTCTTCAACGTGTTAAAACATATAGGGGTCATTGAAGCCAATAGTTTAAGGGACCATTTCTTTGTTAAAGCCTTAGTTTCCAGTTTGACTAAAGTTGAGAGAAAGAACGCATTATCTTGATGTTTTGAGATGACTCTCATGTTTATAGTTTGAGCCTGGCCAAATCCAACCTTGGAAAAGCTGTGTGTCGGTGTGTGTGTGTTAGTCTTCTTGGTTACAGGTTAAGGAACCACTGGCATTATTGGAGATTGAGTGAATTGTTGTTCGAGACATGCTGGCGCTCATCAAACCCAAATCTGCGACCTGGAAGGTCATGACGTGGGTCCGAATGTGTCCGAATGTGTCAGCTGTATAATCGATGTAGATACGCTTCCGTCTATCTGTATATGTGTGGAAAATTACTGTGTTTATCTATTTCTTCGCCAATGAGAACCATTCAACCTGTAAGCAATGACGTAGCTTAGACCTTGAAAATGGTATAACTGCTGTGATCTTTGTAACTGTAAGCGGGGCGGCCTATGAACTCCTGTGTGAGTATTGAAGCTGACTTCTGCTGATGAAACTGCAAACTATCTTCAGTAAAACTTTTTCTTTCATTTTTTATAATTCTGACTCCGGGTCTTCATTCTTCATATCTGGTTCTGGGTCTTTAAGTGTACACCCCTTACAAAGTATTCAGGTGAAACTGGAAAAAATAGAATATCGTGCTAAACTTCATGTATTTCAGTCATTAAAATAAAAAGATGAAACTAATATATTTAGTATATACAGTGGTGTGAATAAGTGTTGGCACCCATGCTAAAGTTGCCTAAAAAGAGGAATAAAAAATCATCTTTTGGATATTGATCTTAATGCCTTAATTAGAAAAATGAGGAAAACTCCAACCTTTAAGGACACAAATTTTCTTTGTGAATGAATAATGTATCATACATAAATAAATGTTTTTCCTTAAAATACAGGGTGCATAAGTCAGTGCCCCCCTATGTTAAATTCCCATAGAGTCAGGCAGATTTTTATTTTTAAAAGCCAGTTATTTCATGGATCCAGGATAATAGGCATCCTGATAAAGTTCCCTTGGCCTTTGGAATTAAAATATCCCCACATCATCACACACCATTCACCATGCCTAGAGATTGTCATGGGGTACTTTCCATAAGATCATCTTTCAATGCAAATCAAACCAGCTATTAGGCTAACTGAAGAAAAACCATGGCAATCTCTAGGAGGCATTTAGAAAGAGTGTATACTTTATTTGATCTGCTTTTTGCAAATAATTATGCTGTAAAGTGAAAACCTATGTCTTGAGGTGTTACCTGTAAAGAAAAAACAAAACATAAGTCAAAGAAATAGACATGTCAAAGACGACACAAGTGTGAATAAAAAGGAAAACAGAGTAACATACAAAAAATCTCACAACATGGCATCTTGCTCTATCATCTTAGAAAGAAAAAAAGAAAGAAGATAGATAGAAATAAAGAAAAAAAGAAAGAAGATAGATAGACAGACAGACAGATAAAGAAGGGATGGATGTTTGCTTCATGTAATAGGCTTGGTGAGCAGTGGCGGTTCTACATTAAACCTTTTTTTTTTTTTTAACTGCTCGTGCCGCCCCCCATGTGTCATGAAAAAATGGTGCCCCGGGCGGCTGCCCGGTTCGTCCGTGCCCAAAACCACCACTGTTGGTGAGTGAAGTTATATTTGTATTATCTTTCTGTATATGTATAATTTTCTTTAGATTTTCTGTCTAAAAGTGACCAAAAAGACATTTAACTCCAGCTCACCATCGGTGTCGCCAAACTGCTCCATCTCCAAAATGTTTGTACGCATGGGTCAGAGTTTACCTGCATGTGCGCATGTTTTTCCATCAAGTTTGTTTTTATAAATCACAACTTGTGCGTCGGAAGTGGCGTACGCCTAGCCTGGCTCCGCCCTCCTACGCACTTCCGCTCAATTTCATTTTCCTTCAGTACTACGTCTGGGATTGTGCTGTAGACTTTGGTTTCCAGAAATCAAATTTTTGTAGGACCAATCAGCGCACAGAGGGAGTGGCTGAGAACGATGACGTTGATGTCGACTCGTGCAGTATTTTGAGTTGTAGTTCAAAATAAGAAAGATGCGAGCGAAGTCCGTTGTGGCAACGCTGCCGAAAATCAAGAAGTTAAAGCCGGAGTAAGAACAATCTTTGCTTAGTTTTGTGTTTATGGCCATCATCCCACGGGGTTCGGGAAAAGACATATGTCACGACCAAACGTTAGCGATTGGTTATGGCAGATAGAGTGACTCTGGGCAGATCCAATAGTTTTAGACTTCAATAGAGTTCCCGCCTACAAGGAAGTTAATGCTTGTCAATGGAGCGATGCCAGACTCTCTGTACAAATGAAATGTACGAGAGTCTGGTGGAACCAGGCTAGCGTACGCCTCTTTCAGGGCCTGCTTTGTGAGTACGTAACGGTTATATATGAGGCCCCTGGTCATTTCTCCAGCAATAAAGGAGGACGAAGAAGTAGTTGTGGATGCCATTTTATCCTTCAAGAATCTTCAGTTTTATTTCTTTAAAACCACATCAAAGAAAGAAATATACAATATTACAGTAAAAATTATCAATCGAGACTCTTTGAGGAAACAAGAAGTGGCCGGTTCCCCAAAACGTTCTTATCGCTAAGTATTTCTTAACCTATTCCTTAACCTCTCTCTTAACCTTATGGCACGATTCCCGACACGTTCGTACGCTAAGTATATCTTCTGTAAGTCACACTTTCGTAAGGTTGGTCTGGACCATTCGTAAGCTCTCTTAGCGTTGTTTGAGCTCAAGACGCTAGTAGCCGCCACTGTGCACCAGTCTTTAGAAATCAGTGAAGCGCAGTACAAGTCAAACTATGGTATGTTTACAATGTTGTGGCTCAACAATGATTTTATGTTATGGACATTTTAAGACTAATAATAAAATATGTTCGCAATGGATACAGGCCTATTTATGAAGTTGACTTTTTTTGGTATCACAACTAATATAGCCGGTCAGGCTTGATGTTGACTGGTGTATTGGTATACAATATACTCATAAATGTAATAACTTTGTCATTTTAAATGTTTATACTCCATATGAGTCTATTGAGAATGAGGTTGAATATCTCAATAGACTGGCTTTTATAAATGCTTTTATTCAAGACAATAGCATCTCCAGTGTATATGTTGTTGGGGATGTGAATGCTGATATCAATGACAGCAACTCATTATTTGCTAAGCACTTGACCTGCTTCAGTGAAGATAATAACTTCACTCTATCAAGTAGAGTACTGTTGATAGTTATACATACATAAGTGAAGCCTGGCATTCAACATCATGGCTTGACCATTGTTTTAGCCATATAGCCATATAGAAGCCATAGAGAATATGGATATTAAGTATGGGGTCACAATAACAGACCATAAACCTTTGGCCCTCACAATTAACATTGAAGAATTACCATCTACACCCAGAAACAACAATGCTATCAGTGGTAATGTGAGTACTAAACTGAAGAGGATATATTGGCTTATTATACTTACACAGAGCAATATATAAGTAATGTTTATCTGCCCAGAGAAGCTATTATGTGTAAGGATGTGAACTGTCAGATTGAGGAGTATAAGAGTAATCTATGTGCCATGTATGATGATGTTGTCAAGAAGCGGCAGAGTGGCACAACAGGATAAGGAGGGTGGATGACTAGCGAGGGATACCCGGTTCGTGTGAATATATTACTGACAATTTGATCATTTAATTAATAGTCTATATTTTACTGATAACTTAAACTATGTTAAAATAAATGTTACTGTAATAATTTGAGGAATTGTTGGGATGTTTTAAAACAACAAAAGTATATATATATAGCTATTTACAACAGTAGTGGGATTGCGGGAAAATACAAATTAAAAACGTTTGTCAGCAATGTACTCTTAATGTTACAAGAGAAATAACTAGATCATTGAATATTTTAGAGGCTGAGATAGTTGATTTGTACAGTTTGTCTGCATTCACAGGCAAAAAAGGACATATTGAAGCTCTGACATCGAAGAGAATTCTTCAGTATGGAGACAAAAAAATAGTCAAAGCAGAATAATTAATTCATTGGTCTCTGATACAGGACAAGATTTAACTAAAACTTCTGAGATAAGAGAAGTTGCTGTACCTCCTGTTGGAGGAGAGAAAAAAATAGATTTTGAGGGGAAAATATAAATATTTATTTACGGTACTTATTTATTATTAATATATATTCAAATATTTTATCGTCAAATAAAGAAAAATAAACATGATGCGCGTTTTGCCTTCTCTCTGTCAGTGAAGTCCATTCTGAAACGCGTCCGAAAAAATAACTGTAACTCTCTCTCAATACTTGTCACAGAGATATGAGAGATTTCTCTTTATGAAGCTGAAATTCCCTTCTTTTAAATAAAGTAATTTACAAAAAAAAAATAAAAAAATTCCAGTTTATGTAATCCGTTTGAAACCAAGGAGAGATACCGTTCCCCATCGAGGGGAACTCAACTGCGTCATCGTTATGACACTTTGGGGAATGCCCCCAGCGTAGCGCATCTGAAGAATGAATGAAATCTGTCCAATCCTGATTGGTGCTGCGTCACGACGTAGTAGATGACGGCATACCCGGAAGATACAAAGGGACGCCGGCAACAACACATATCAGCTTTTTGCTATTCAGCAAGCGCTCTGTGTTGTCTGAACCAGTTTGTCTTATTTTGCAAATTAGAAGTGTGTGTTCCCATGCCTTCGTTTTATCACGGCGGGGGACACACACGAGATGTGTGTGTCATGTCTGGGAACGCAGCACGCTCAAGCAGCCCTCGAGGGTGCTGCTTGCGGCCACTGTGAATCTCTTACTATAAGAGTGCTGCGTTCCCGCCTGGCCTTATTTAGTAATGATGGTCAGATGCGCGCTCCCCGCGGATCAGGTCCCGCATCTGCTGAGGCAATGCGGCGGCTTAGATCGTGGGGCTCGCAGAGAGAGCTCTCAGAGGAGATCGGGACTGCCGAGGCACTTTCCCGATCTTCATCTGAAAGCTGCAGATTCCCCTATCCCCCGTTCGGGAGCCCGCCCCGCGGCTTCTCCCGTTCGGGATGTAGACCCGGTGTTACAGCTGTCTGATTCCGAGGAATTGGACGTGCTCAGCATCGCGGAGGAGAATCTGCACGAAGCGCACACACACACACACACACACACACACACACAATTTGCAGTAAGATTCTGTGGCTGGGATCTCGCGTCTGCCGAGGCAGCGCGTAGGTTTAATGTTTTAATGTTTGCCTTGCAGTTGCAATACAGAATCTAGCTCGGATCTCGCGTTTGCCGAGGCAGCGCTTAGATTGCGAGTGTTTTTTCCAGTAAGATTCTGTGGCTGGGATCTCGCGTCTGCCGAGGCAGCGCGTAGGTTTAATGTTGCCTTGCAGTTGCAATACAGAATCCAGTAGCTCAGATCTCGTGTTTGCCGAGGCAGCATGTAGGTTACGAGTCTACTTTGCAGTTTGCTGTGTGAGTACGAGGCATGAACAGTCAGCTCCTGAGGGTGCTTGCTGTGTTCATTGAGAAAAAAAAAAAAAAAAATAACTCGCCGCACACGTGCGTTTCGGGTGTCTCAGCCTCGCGCCTGTTGACTTTCTTCTCGAGAGATGAAAGCCAAATATATTGTACTACTCGGATCTCGCGTTTGTTAAGGCAGCGCGTTACGAGTCTACAATAAAAGGGACACACGCGATCTGATAAATAATACTGTTTAGGTGCGAGGAATTCACAGTCAGCCCCTGAGGGTGCTGGCTGTGTTCATTGAGAAATATCCTGATGCGTACAGCCGTGCGCTGTCAGTTGTTTCAGTCTCGCGCCTGTTGACTTTCTTCTCGAGGGATGAAAGCTAAATTATAACGGCTCGAATCTCGCGCTTGCCGAGGCAGCGTGTAGGTTATGAGATCGTATTATTAAATATAAAACAGTATTCTGGTGTTTATGGCTGCATTTATTTCCTACAGCCTACCATTCAGACCGTGTTTCACTTATCCAGTGTTATGGCTGCATTTAATTCCTAGGAGTTAAAGTAATTAAATATTAATTCAGCCTACCATCTGAAGGAGAGTATCGCTTTGAGGTCCCCCTCAAAAAAAAAAAAAAAAACTGACTGAGCTTGGGACTTTAGGCAGTGCTCTTACCCAGAGCCTCCTGAGAAGACGGATCTGAGGACCGTCCTTCAGTCCAGGAAGGCTAAGGGAAAGAGGTCCTAACTTTACAAGACCTCCAAGGGCCCGCCCCCGAGAGACAGCGATTGCGGTCCCATCTCTCGCTGGGCCCTCGGGAAGCTGGCGTCAGTATCCCGCCGTCTCTGACGTTTCGGGACACGCTAGCTTCCAGCGAGCACACACTGGTCTGTCTGCCCCAAAGGCTTGCAGTCAGTCAGTGTTCAGGTTCGCACACTGTGACTCGTTGTCGGTCTTCCCCTGCCGGTCCTCCGCTTCAGGGTGCCGTCAAGGACTCGCACAAAACACCGGACACCAGCCCGGAAGGGCTGGTTCCCTTGGCGAATTTTGCAGAGGCATGGCAAAACCTCGCGAATATTTCTCCATGGGTCCTGCGCACTGTAGAAATCGGGTACAGACTGCAGTTCCAGGTCCGCCCACCAAGGTAAGTATCAACGGGGTGGTCTGGACTTCAGTTCACCCAGAGCAGAGTCTGGTGTTGGAACAGGAAGTTCACTCGCTGCTGGGAAAAGGGGGCCATAGAGCATGTTCCCCCACCAGTCAGGGAGTCCGGGTTCTACAGCCGGTACTTCATAGTTCCCAAGAAGGATGGAGGGCTGCGTCCTTTTTTAGATCTTTGGCATCTGAACCGGTCTCTGAGGAGGTTCAGGTTCAAGATGCTCACTATTTATATTATCGTGAGTCAAAACCAATCCGAGGATTGGTTTGTCATGATAGATCTAAAAGACGCCTATTTTTACGTCTCCATCCTTCCATCTCACAGGAGGTTCCTGAGGTTTGCTTTCGGGGGCGAAGCTTACCAATATCGGGTTCTTCCATTCGGGCCTGGGGCTGAGACTCAACACAAAAAAGAGTGTGTTGACGCCCTCCCAGAGGACTACATTCCTGGGGGTTATATGGGACTCCACGACGATGCGGGCACAAAGGTCTCCCGCACGCGTGGAGTCCATTCAGGCGATGGTCTCCAGAGCAAAGCTAGGCCACAACCTCACTGTGAAGCAGTTTCAGAGACTGCTGGGGCTCATGGCAGCAGCGTCCAGTGTCATACCTTTTGGCCTGCTACACATGAGACCCCTACAGTGGTGGTTGAGAGCCAAGGGGTTTTCCCCGAGGGGAAATCCGTTCCGTATGATCAGGGTAACGCGCAGATGCCTTCGTTCTCTCGTCATATGGAGGAAACCTTGGTTCCTGTCCCAGGGACCGGTGCTGAGAGCATCATGTTGCCGGAAGACCGTTTCAACAGATGCCTCCCTCACTGTTTGGGGCGCGGTCATGGACGGCCGCTTTGCGAGAGGTCTGTGGGAGACCCAGCATTCTCCCTGGCACATCAATTGCCTGGAAATGCTGGCGGTCTACAAAGCTCTGAGGAGTTTTTTCCCGGACCTCCGTGGCCACCATGTCCTGATACGCTCGGACAATATGTCGGTAGTCGCGTATCTGATTCACCAGGGGGGTCTGAGGTCGCGCCCTCTATGCAGACTGGCACACCAGATCCTTCTGTGGTCCCAGGGGAAACTGTCGTCTCTCAGAGCGATGTATGTTCCCGGGGATCAAAATCAAGGGGCAGACGTCCTGTCGAGGCAGGGGCTGAGGCCCGGGGAGTGGCGACTCCACCCCGAGGTGGTGGAGGCCATGTGCGTGAGATTCGGCCCAGTGGAAGTGGATCTGTTCGCGTCTCAAGAGACGTCCCACTGTCCATTGTGGTTCTCTCTCAGGTATCCAGCTCAGTTGGGGCTGGATGCTATGACGCAGACGTGGCCGAGGCTGCGGCTGTACGCATTTCCCCCGATCGCTCTGCTCCCGGGAGTCTTGGAGCGGGTCCGTCGGGAGGGGATCAGCCTACTTTTAGTAGCACCCCACTGGCCGACCCGGATATGGTTCTCCGACATTGTAGCACTGCTAGACGGCCTCCCGTGGCAGGTCCCTCTGAGGAGGGATCTGCTGTCTCAGGCAGGGGGCACAATATTTCACCCCCGGCCGGAGCTGTGGAACCTCTGGGGCTGGCCCCTGAGGAGGCTCAGTTCTTAGAGGCTGGCCTGTCAGCAGGTGTTGTCGAGACCCTACTCAGCTCCAGGGCTCCTTCCACCAGGAGACTGTACAGCCTGAAGTGGAATGTGTTTTCCACTTGGTGTAGAGAGCGTGAGGTGGACCCAGTTAACTGCCCAGTGGCTTCAGTGCTGGAGTTCCTCCAAGATCGTTTCTCCGCCGGTCTTTCCCCATCCACACTTAAGGTGTATGTGGCTGCCATTGCGGCTTTCCACTCACCTATAGGTGCTGGGCCTTTGGGAAAACACCTTATGGTTGTACGTTTCCTCCGTGGGGCTCGGAGGATTAGGCCTGCGGCTCACTCCAGAGTTCCAACTTGGGACCTGGCGGTGGTTCTTGAAGGGTTGGCTGAGGCCCCCTTTGAACCACTGGAGTCGGCTGAGGCAAAGAACCTGACCTTCAAGGTGGCTTTTCTCCTTGCCATCACTTCTCTGAGGAGAGTGGGGGATCTCCAGGCCTTGGCTATATCACCAACCTGCCTGGAGTTTGCCCCTGGCGGAGTTAAGGCCATCTTGCATCCTAGACCGGGACATGTGCCCAAGGTGCCGTCTAGTGCGGCACGGTCAGTGGTTCTTCAGGCCTTCCATCCTCCACCTCATGGGACGGCGGAAGAGGGGAGACTTCACCTGCTCTGCCCAGTCAGAGCCCTAAGGGTTTACTTGGAGAAGTCTTCTCAGTGGAGGAAGTCAGACCAGTTGTTGGTGTGCTTTGGTTCACCCAAGAAGGGGCTGCCTGCATCTAAACAGACAATCAGTAATTGGATTGTCCGGGCTATAGCCACGGCTTATCAGGTGCGCAATTTGCCTTCACCTATGGCCGTGAGGGCGCATTCCACCAGGAGCATGGCCTCCTCGGTGGCCCTCCTTTCTGGCGTCTCGCTTCAGGAGATCTGCGAGGCGGCCGGGTGGGCCACCCCGCACACCTTCATCCGTTTTTACAGTCTGCAACTCCCC
Organism: Chrosomus eos; assembly: GCA_036326025.1. NCBI lineage: Eukaryota > Metazoa > Chordata > Actinopteri > Cypriniformes > Leuciscidae > Chrosomus > Chrosomus eos. The sequence continues at coordinate 48,959,231 of CM070822.1, forward strand.
GTGACGCCTGGCGCCAGAGTGCTCGCCTCCTAAGTGTGCCTGGTCTTCCAGCTTCACACTAGGGCGGTCGTGATTACGGTGTGGCATAGTGGGTATTTCGTTCCCCAAAGTGTCATAACGATGACGCAGTTGAGTTCCCCTCGATGGGGAACGTCTCGGGTTACGACTGTAACCCTTGTTCCCCGAGAAGGGGAACGAGACTGCGTCTCGTCGCCACACCTATCACGGGCAGAGCGCTTGCTTCATCGCAAAGGAGCTGATATGTGTTGTTGCCGGCGTCCCTTTGTATCTTCCGGGTATGCCGTCATCTACTACGTCGTGACGCAGCACCAATCAGGATTGGACAGATTTCATTCATTCTTCAGATGCGCTACGCTGGGGGCATTCCCCAAAGTGTCATAACGATGACGCAGTCTCGTTCCCCTTCTCGGGGAACAAGGGTTACAGTCGTAACCCGAGACGTTTTTCTGATCTCCCTTCATTATCTTGAATTAGCTGAGGCCGCCACGCCCCCAGAGCTTTTGACATTGTAAATAGGCGATCTATGTATCGCACCCCGATCAATGCCATAACAACACGAAGATTCTTCATCAGAGTCACTGATAGTTCATCGCTTTTTGAGGATGTCAGCACGCTACTCCGACAAAGAGGCCCTTCAGATGATTCTGGACAGCGAGGAAGAATCACCTTTTCTTCAGAGGAAGATTGCAACTCGGACGAACGGCTGCATTTTCAAGAACGAATTGATCCCGCGGAGGATACAAGTTCGGAGTAAGTTGTGTAGTGTTACATAATTCCTTTTCTGATCATCAAATGAATTTTCAGACTATATTTTGCATAGTTTTGGTTAGTTTTTGACATAGGAAAGAGTGCCTCACAATATCCCTAACATTCGTGTACGCTCGTGTAAACTTTTTAAATGTGATATTCTCTAAACATATTTGTATATTAGCCTACATATATTTCACTCAGTTTTGATAAGTTTATGACACTGATTATCATGCTAAATAGCCTACTGCCTTATGCTTATGCATTTTGTTTTCGAACTGCTTAGGTTATGATTTAGTGAAATAGCCTCCGGTAAAATATGTGATACTGTCTAAATACAATATATTTTTTTACATATAAATGTTCAGTTTTGGTTAGCCCATAACTACTTATCATGCTAAAATAGCCTACTGCCTTAGCCTATGTGTAATGCATTTTTTTGCAAATAACTGCTAGGTTATATGTGATAGAAATATATTGCAGACTCCGGTAAAATACGTGATAGGCTACTGTCTAAATACAATATATGTTATATATAAATGTTCAGTTTTGATTAGCCTATGACACTTTATCATGCGTAAATACTTGTTTGTGAATACAGGTGTAAATGTTTGAAATGTAAGTTAGTGATGTGTCGTTCATTCGCGAACAATCCGTTCATTGTGTAGCCTATCCCTAAATGCGTGCTGTCTATATGGCCATAGATACTTGCAAATGTTCAGTTTTGGTTAGCCTATGACACTTATTATCATGCTTACTGGCTTATGCACTGTTTATACAGGTGTAAATGTTTGAAATGTAATGATGTGTCGTTCGTGAACGATCCGCTCATTGAGTGAATCATAAATGCGTGCGTTCTATATGGGCCATCAACAGATACTCTGTTGTATACATAATGTATGCAAACAGTTATTTTGTTTTGTTTTTTAGCAATGTGTGCATCACGTTCTCCTTCTCCAGCACCTCGCAGAGGAGCACGCAGGTGTCGTTCAGTTCTCAATGCGATCGAGAATAATACTGAGTAAGTGCATAGACGTAATATTTTACAGATGAAATGTAGCCTAATTGTGTTTACATCGTCATAATGTAAAAGTTCATATTCTTGTGTGAAATTACAAATATGTCTTTTTGTAAATAGTAATGTGTCCAAACTTTTCACCAGTACTATACACACAGCAATGGAAATCAAAAAGAGTAAGTACATATTTATCTACTATTTTTTACCTACTACTGTGGCTTTGCAAAAAATGTGTTATTCATGCACAATATTACAATTATTGATTGGTAATGTTAATATAAAAGAGCTTATATTTTTTTGTTTTATCAACATGCTGATTGCCCTGATAGCCCTGACATGCTGATAGTACTTTGATCAAACTTTTATTAACCTTTATTAATATTATTATTTTTATAGGAATGTGGCAAAGAGGGCCAAGACAAACATTCAGACGAGCAACAAGGAGCTGCCTTTACTTTTGTTTATTTTGCGCACATTTGATTTGCTTAGAGCCCGCATCAACGAGGCATACGCATTTACTGTGAGATACCTGCCTTTACTTTTGTTTATTTATTGCTCACAATTGCTTTGTTTATAGCTGACTGATTATTTATTTATTTTACTCACATTTGATTTACTTAGAGCACATTTAGAACATTTAGTTTCTCCACATAGAGGAACAATAAACAGATTGAAAAACCTTTGAATCTCCTCTCATTCTTTGTCCAGGCTGCCTCACAGCACCTTGATGGGCCATTAGCAATTGGGGGAGTGTCTTTAGTCTTCCCAGGTGTAAATCACATTTAATATTCATGGGCATTCACACTACCCCGCATACAGCAGTAATGACCAAAAACTGACATAAGAAATTTAAATCGTTATATTGTTGTTTGTGAAAGAGTGGTCAGAATGATTTTCACTTCATTTTGAAGTAAAAATTCTAGCCTACAAGAATAGCCTACTCAAAAGTCTTTGGACAACTATTCAGTGTGTGTTAAATGGCCTTATTGCGGTGACATTTCTTTCCCCAAAACGTACTAACCACTAATAATATTTTTTTCTATAAAAGGCAAACATGTACATCCAGTTTGCTCACATATTATTGTAGCAGAGTTTGTGCTGAATACAGCAAATTTATATGTTGGCAAATGGTATGTTTTAAGTAGATGAAATAAGCACAAATGTCAGGGCATGTCAAAACATCTCAAGAACCCCAAAAACACCTCAGACCCCAGAGGGTTAAATAACATTTGAAAAACCTACAGGTAAATAATCTATAAATATTTGTGAGTCTTCATTTTCTTTTCTTTTTTTTTTTGCCTTTTTGTTAAAACCAACTAGATATGTTTATTTTAGGCACTTTTTGTGTGCTTTCACTTTAATTGAGCGTGAATATAGACTTGGCGCTGAAACCCCCGCTTCACTGCTGCTTACGCGGAGGAACCAAGGAACCATCTTGGAGGTGGAGGGGAGGATGGAGGTGAATGGAAGCGTCAGCATCTGCGAACTCAGACATGTGTAAGTACCGGTCTTTTATACCCTTAAGTATTAGACACGATTGAATAGATGAGAAGGTATTAAGTGACATAGCAATTGAGTCTTCTTGGCAGAACTTAACGCTAAAGCTTCCATATCTGGAATGACGGTGGGGGATAAGCTGTTTAAATGCGACTGACTGTCGCTTCTCCTCCTAAAACCCCTCAACGGCATTATTTACAGTGTCACTAAGAGGCCAGACGGCGAAAGTGGGGCATTAAAGAGGAAAGCCCTGTCCTTCTCACCGATGCCCGACAAGTACAGCCACAAATGTCTCTCCATAGTGACGCGGGCCGTCTCCTTGGAGGGCTGAAAGGCCAGGTCCATGGAGCAGGCTTTGCAGGTGGCCAGGGCAGAGCAGGCCGTGCAGGCAACCTGGGTGGATCATGAGTACAGTCGGCCTTCTCGGGACAAGACTCAGGCGTGGTTACCATCTCGGGAAGAGACCCAGGCGTGGCGGCCATCTCGGGACGAGACCAAGGCGTGGCGGCCATCTCGGGACGAGACTCAGGCGTGGAGAACACATTATAACCCTGTGCATTGTATCACATGAAGTTTTCTAATTAACTTTACTCACGTTTGTCTCCGCAATTGAGTCCTCCATTTATCTGAGCTCCTTGACAGATTGGGGATTAGCTACCCTGGATTTATCTGAATCTTTAACAAGTTGGCTTTAAAGCTGTATAACCTAAGCCTAAGGGGGTTATATGAAATGACATCACTGATATGTCAAGATGTTGGCCTGTCCAATAATCTAGTGTAAAACAGTGAGGATGGATGTGACGAGTGTATGTTGTTACACTAGATTATTGGAAGAATTGTTAAAGTGTAAATTGCAGGTTAACCACCACAATCAATTAATGTGTAAATAAAGTGCTCAATATGAATATATTTAAACATTTCTGTCTTAAAATGCGTTAAAATAACATTTATTGGGGTTTTTTCAAAGGTAGCGTGTTTTGTACAGTAACTGTGATGACGTCATACCAGGGAGTCGCAACCTATACTCTGCTAGATTACCACTGTTTGTGGCTTATCTATGGAGAACGGGGAGGTAGAAAACCATCAAATCTTTGATGGACCACAGCCTTATAATTTTTAACTAGTCAGGCGTGAGAGAGGGGAGGAAATTACCAGAAATCATGGCCCTCAAAGAGTAATTAATGCTTGGTGTGTGGAAAATGAGTGGAGGGTTGGTCAGGTGTCCTGGTGAGTAGCTAGAGCTAGCCTAGGTTAGCCTGGAGCTAACCTGGATAACACTAGGGAACAAGCCAAAGACTTTTCAAAATCTTGCCGTCATGTAGAATAGCAAGGAGGGACAACGACTGAAGACATTATTTACTTACATGGTGTTAGTAACGTTAGTCCTAATCAGAGCTGTAGAGATGCACAGACACAATGGCGCTTTTGCTGGCATCTGCTGACAGAACGCGATATATTGCCTGTGCTAAAACGCTACTAATTTGCGATGCTCATTGTCAGAAAGAAACAGAGACAGGTGTTTGTGTGGGCTATGCCACCCAATGGAATCAGCAGTGGAGGTGTGCTGCCGTGAGGTGAACGCGTTTTGGAGTTTAGTGGAGCAGCTCGACCCGCGACCGGCAAATCTGACGTGCCTCACGCAGCATCCTGGTGTTTTTTTACAGTCTATGGTTATGACGCATGCCCGTTTGTTTTGCGAATAGCTTAATCTCATTTCAGGCAGGATCACGGTCCTCATGAAGCCAGCACACACGAGTATGTTTATAATTGAGTTATTTCATTTATCACTGCTGCTGAATCTAAAAAGAAAGCTTGCGTTAGACGCTTGCCGCTTGGAGTCCCTGTTATTAGAGGTGGGCGGATCGATCCTGAAATATCGATACTTGCGATACTACGTGGTATCGAAAAGGATCGATCCTCAAATAAAAATATCGATCCAAATGTGTGTTTTTTAACAGTCATTTTATTAATTTAGAACGAAATTCAGTGCGTAAAATATGCTTCTAAGTGGAAAAATAAGCGAATTTTGTAGGATAGAACTATTTCTCCTAGTCATCTGAATACAAGACGAAACCAATCAATCACAGAGAGCGTTCGCTGGACTGGGGCTTCACTGGCTCACAGTGCGTTTGGGAAACGAAGCCTCAATTCTTAGATGACAGAGAAACAATCAGGAGTTATTTCACAATAAAGAAACTAAACGTGTACATAATGATTCAAAATGTTGACATCAGTAAGTTTTGTTAATGAAATTAATAGTTTTATTCAGCAAGGATCATGCATTAAATTGTTCAAAAGTGACAGTCAAGGGTTTTACACTGTTAAAAAATATATATTTCATATAAATGCTGTTCTTTCGACTTTCATCAAATAATTCTGCATAACATTTACCAGGGTTTTCACAAAAATATGAAACGGTTTTCTACATTGATAATAATAAGAGATGTTTCTTGAGCAGCAAATCAGCATATTAAAATAATGCTGCAAATTCAGCTTTGATCACATGAATAAATTACAGAAAACAGATTTTTTAAATTCTAATAATATTCGTTATCAAATAAATGCAGAAGAGAATTAAAAATCTTACAGACCCCATACTTCTGAACAGTAGGCTTATAATGTACAATAGTGCATTTACTATAATTAGGCTATATAAACAGGCAAGTTGAGAGCAAAAATCACAAAATATTTTAGTGGTCATTAAAATGTATTCAGATTTAACATTAATAATGCATTAGCCTCATAAATCATGACACACTGCTCTAGCACAAGAAAGTACATTTAAGTTCAAGGGCATGCTTTTAAAATTAAAAAGTATTTGGTATCGGTATCGATATCGGCGATACTGACCCTGTATTTACTTGGTATCGGATCGATACCAAATTTTGCAGTATCGCCCACCTCTACCTGTTATGACGTCACGCCCAGCTTAGCGGAAGGGAGGGGGATTGCTAAAAACCACTGTAAAAAGTACCAAATTTTCATATTATATTCAGCATTTTGGTATAAGAAACATACAAAACAATGGTAGGCGGTTCTTAGCTTTAAGCACATTGCATTATCTCATAAAAAAATTAACCTACAATTTACACTTTAACTAATGGTATTAATTTAAGGGCATTTTATTTTGAATTAATTTGTTTTGGAAGAAAGTAGAATCGAGTAATCTATGGTCATGTGACCAAAATCAAAATATGTTGTTAATTTCTTTCTATATATATATATGTTTTTTTTTTTTGTATTTCCGTGTTATTGCCTTTGTTTTACCCTTTTTATAAATGTGTTAATCTGTATAAAAATGTTAAGTAAGCGTCATTACGTAAGTGTACGTGTAAGGATAAAGCTGATGTAATTTCCGGGCGCCCTCTCTCTTTCGCGAGATGTCATGGCGATGAGAGGCACGGACCAGAGATTCTCCTTGTTTGAAGTGTCTGATGGAGTCTGTTATATTTTGATACAGAAACTGAGAGAAGCTAAGACTAAATCACATCACAACTGCATCATCGTGTGGGATCTCTTTTATTAAGAAGAAAACACAACGCAGACGGAAACCCACTACACTAGGAGTGAGAAACTTTACAGATTTGCAGACACGTTTTTCACACATCACTCAAACACAGAACCAGGAAACAGGAAACTCTTCAGTTCAGAGAAACTGAAACTGAAGTGCAGTTGAGCTGTTGTGAATTTGTGTGTCTCAAGCAGTAAAATGTCAGAAGCCCGAATTTCTCAGGATGAGTTCCTGTGTTTATTGTGTCTGGATCTCCTGAAGGATCCAGTGACCACTTCCTGTGGACACAGTTTCTGTATGATCTGTATTACAGGACGCTGGGATCAGGAGGATCAGATGAGCGTCTACAGCTGCCCTCAGTGCAGTCAGAACTTCAGTCCAAGACCTGCTTTAACTAAAAACACCATTCTGGCTGAAGTGGTGGAGAAACTGAAGATGACTAAACTTCCTGCTGACTGTTACGCTGGAGCTGGAGATGTGCCATGTGACGTCTGTGATGGAAGAAAACGCAAAGCCGTCAAGTCCTGTCAGGTGTGTCTGAACTCTTACTGTCAGAGTCACCTTGAACAACATGAGAGTTTCTTTAAAAGAAAGAGACACAATCTCACTGATGCCACTGGACGACTGCAGGAGATGATCTGCCAAACACATGATAAACTCCTTGAGGTTTTCTGCCGTACTGATCAGAACTTTATATGTCTCCTGTGTACGATGGATGAACATAAAAACCATGACACTGTATCCGCTGCAGCACAGAGGACAGAGAAACAGGTATGAAGTTATGAACTATAAAGTAGACACTGATGAAAAAATGTTGACACTATTTATATTAGCACTTATTCACTGCAGACATCAGCAGAAGTGAACAGAAGCTGCAAGTGGACTTTCACTGCTGAGTGCATTTGTGCTCCGCAATGAACTTAACAGAAAATATGGTGAAAATACACCGTTAACATATTTATCAACACAAAAACAGGATTTTTTTTATTTTTTATTGAAAGGAGTTAAGCTATATACAGTGAAACCATTAAAGTTACATTTTCCCTCCTAATTTTTACTATAATAACCCCCCTCACCCCCAAAACATCCCTTGGCAGCTTAAATACAACAGAATAACATAGCGTCTGGTTACAGTCAAAATATAACCATTATGTCACTACACCTTTTCAAGGCATGTACCCATGCATACCAACCGAAACAAAAGTAATGATGATAAAAGTATCATGGTTACAGTATAAATGCATTCATAAAAGAGAGGAGAAAAATAATAATTTTGCCATTCTGTGAGACAAACTACACTTGAGGTCAAAACAGCAAATATAACAACACAGAAAGATGTAAAGAGAGAGATACATGGAAAATAGGTTAATATGACAAAATAGGTTCCCATTTCAAATAAAATCTGTCCACAGATCCCTTTAATGTAAATTTTATCTTTTCTAATTTTAAAAAGAACATCACATCTTCTAGCCAAACTGTTGCAGATGGAGGGGTAGGGGATTTCCAACTTAACAAGATTCTTCTGCGGGCCAATAAAGAAGTATACGCAATGATGTCCCTCTGGGTTGCAGTTAAGGCAATTGTTATAGTGTCACTGGGAAATCCAAAAATAGCTATTGAGGAACAAGGCCGCAGTGTCACCCCAAGGGCCTCACTGATAGTTTTAAAAACCAATTCCCAGTAATTATTTAGAGAGGAGCAAGACCAAAATGTATGTGTCAGACTGGCTGGAGAGAAAGAGCATCTATCACATGCTGCATCTAACCCAGGATATATTCTCGCTAACCATTCTTTACTCAAGTGAACCCTGTGAAGCACTTTAAATTGTATGAGCCCTAACCTAAGACAGGATGATGATGATGAGTGGACCCTTTTACACGCCTCCCTCCAAAAAGCCTCAGACAACATTATGCCCAGTTCACCTTCTCATTTGGATTTAATTTTATCCAGATTGTACCCCTTCAAAGACATGAGCTGGGAATATAATATGGAAATTAATCCTTTATTATTAAAATTGAGAGTAAGACTATCTAAGGGCGAGGTAGGAGGAAAATCAGGGAAAGGTGGAAATTTGTTTTTAACAAAATTACGAATCTGAAGGTATCTAAAAAAATGGCTTTGTGGGAGGTCAAACAGTCTGCAGAGGTTCTCAAACTGTTAAATAAACCTTCAGTATATAAATCTTTTATGCATATTAGACCGGAAGTTACCCACTGTCTAAATGATGAGTCTGTTGTAGAGGGAGGGAATAAATGATTTTTGTAAATGGGACCCAAAACTGATGCTGATGTAAATTTATAGTGACAGCGGCTACGTCCACATTAATCCGGATACATTTGAAAACGGAGTTTTCGTTTAAAAACGCTCTCCGTCCACACTAGCGTTTTCAGGCGTTTTCAGACGTTTCAGTGTGGATGAGAAACTTATAAATTCACCTTACTGCGCATGCGTGAAACCTCACAAAAGCTCACTGACAGATGGAAAAATAAAGAAAGGTATCGCGCAATTCTTCTAACATGATAATTTTATTTAGCAAAATATCTCACCATTCACTGATGCGTCCAGGTCGCACTCAGTCACCATATGTTTGGTCTAAAACGCGACTGCTCTCCTGTATTGCCGGACAGCAAATGTGAGTACATTTTCTGTCATCTGTGCAGTACTGTGATATGAAGAGTGTGCAAAGTAACATATTTTAGCAACAGTGTGAAAGTGAATAGCACATAACAGGCACAATACCGGTAAACATCAGGTAAACATCTATTGGTACTATGGATCACATGACTAAACTTACGTCATCGTTTTCAAATACCTCCGGCTTCACAGTCCACACTACAACGCGAAAACGGAGTTTTCAAATTTATCCACTTTGGAGAGCGTTTTCCAAAAGCTACGTTTTCGTTGACTTAAAACGCCGTTTCAGTGTGGACGGAAGGCCAAAACGGAGAAAAAAATATACGTTTTCAAACAAAAACGTATTAGTGTGGACATGGCCAGCGAAACTGATTAAAGATCTTAAGAGTAGAAAGTACTACAGGGTTGGATGTGAATCGAGAAGCTTTCAAAGGTAGAGAAGAATACACTAAAGCAGGGAGAGAGGAAGCGTGACATGTTTGTGCTTCAATTAGACACCAATTTGTTTCTGGGCAATGAAGCCAAAATAATATTTTCTGAATGTTTGATGCCCAGTAATAATGAGTGAAACTGGGAAGGCCTAAACCACCTGCATCACGGGTCCCCTGAAGAATATGTTTGTTAACTCTGGGGATTTTATTTTCCCAAATGAAAGAGGATATAGTTTGATTAATTGAACGGAAAAAGGATTTGGGCAAAAAAAATGGTAGGGACTGAAACAAATAAAGGAACTTGGAAAGAAATGTCATTTTCACTGAATTTATTCTTCCAGCTAAAGTAAGCGGAAGACTACGCCACCTTTCTAAATCAGCCTTTACTTCTTTGAACTGAGCTTTATAATTGGCTTCAAACAAAGAAGAAAAGGAGCGCTTCATGTGAATTCCAAGATATTTAAAGCCATTTGGAGAAAAACGAAAGGGTAATGATTCTTGTTGAATTTGTAATGCCAAATCATTAATGGGGAAACATTCACTTTTTTGGAAATTTAATTTGTATCCCGAAAAGTTACCAAACCGACCTAATAATTATAGAATTAAAGGACAACTAGATACGGGGTCACTTATGTAAAGCAAAAGGTCATCGGCGTATAAAGACACACGATGTTCAATACCCCCCCTCCTAACCCCCTGGAACGCTGTGGCTGTTTTCAAAGCTATTGAAAGAGGTTCGATCACAATGTCAAAAAGAAGTGGGGACAGTGGGCATCCCTGACGGGTCCCTCGTGTTAATGGGAAAAAGTCTGATCGAGAATAATTAGTCCAAATTGATGCCGAAGGGGAATGATATATTAATTGGATCCAAGACATAAAAATATTACCAAAACCAAACTTTTTTAAGACTGCAAACAAATATGGCCATTCAATTCGATCGAACGCCTTCTCCGCATCCAAGGAGATAACTACCTCCGGATGCGGAGAAGTGTCAGGAAGGTACATTATGTTAGCGAGTCTACGAATATTAGAGAAAGACTGCCGACCTTTAATAAATCCTGTTTGATCGTCTGAGATTATCGAAGGGAGGACATGTTCTAAACGAAATGCCAACACTTTAGCTAGAATTTTAATGTCGGTGTATAATAAAGATATAGGACGATACGATTCGCACCGGGTAGAGTCTTTATCTTTTTTTAAGAAGGAGTGTAATAGATGCTTGAGAAAAAGTAGGAGGTAGGGAGCCTGCCTCCAAAGATTCTTTAAAAACTTCAAAAAGAATTGGTGCAAATTTCTCCTTAAATTTTTTATAAAAATCAATAGGATACCCATCAAGGCCTGGGGATTTACCACTCTTCATTGCCATAATGGCCTTACTAATTTCTTCAATCTCGGGGTCACGTTCTAAATCTACAGCCCTATCTGATTGCAAAGTAGGAATATCCAAATTGTTTTAAGAAATTTTCCATATCTGTTGTATCTGAAGGGAATTAAGAAGTATATAATGAGGAGTAGAAGTTTTTGAAAATTGTATTAATTTCTTTTGGGTTGCTAACTAAAGTTAGATTTGAGTCTTTTATCTGAGAAATAAGTCGGGAGGCAGTTTGACGTTTCAGCTGATGAGTCAAGAGCCGACATGATTTGTTTCCCGTATTCATAGTAAAGACCACGCGTCCTCATTATTAATTGTTCTGCATGCGTGGATAAAAAATTAAACTTTGTCTGCAAGTCAACTCTTTTTTTTGTAATTTAGCTGTGGGAGATTCAGAATACTGTCTGTCTAAATCTAATATGGATTGTGAGAGTGTTTGCAGTTCCTTCTTGCGTTCTTTGTTAGCATACGATGTATAAGAAATTATTTGACCCCTCAAGTAAGCCTTTAAAGTCTCCCAAAGTAATGAGTAAGACACTGTATCTATTTTATTGTATTCCATAAAAGAATCTATACTAGATGAGACAAAGTTACAGAACTTATCATTGGATAGTAATAATGGATTAAATGCCCAGATTGGTCGTTCTCTGATGTTCAAAGGGAAGTGCAGGTCCAGCACCAAAGGTGCATGATCAGATACAACTATAGCGGAGTAGTCAATTTTCTTGACCATTGATATAAATAAATCTACAAAAAAATAATCTAATCTAGAAAAGGAATGATGGACATGGGAATAAAAGGAGAATTGTCTTGTCAATGGGTTTAAGAATCTCCAAGGATCTACACAGCCATTCTGTTGCATAAATAAAGAAAAAGCCATTGCCATATCAGAAACATTACTACAAGTGCTGGACCTATCCAGCTAAGGATCGAAAACACAATTTAAATCCCCAGCAAATAACAAATGATGTGTATCCAGCTTGGGAATTATCGATAGGAGACTATTTGCAAACTGAACATCGTCCCAATTGGGAGCGTAAACATTAACTAAAACCACTGGGACTTCAAATAGAGACCCAGATACAATAATGTAACGACCATTAGGGTCACAGATTGTGTCAGAAGGTATAAACTGTATTCTCTTATTAATTAAAATTGCCACACCTCTTGATCTGCTATTAAATTTGGAATTAAAAATTGGACTAACCCATATCTTACGAATTCTATTGTGGTCACCGAGTCTTAAATGTGTTTCTTGTAAAAACAATATATCTGGTTTGAAAGATTTAAGATGGGAGAAAGCCTTAGCTTTTTAACAGGACCATTTAAACCCCTGACATTCCATGTCATAAGTCTCACAGGGTGACCTCTATCCTCATCACCTATATTAACTGTATGATATATAAAAAATTAAAAAGCATGCATGGTTTTTGATCCAAAGGCAAATTGTAGCCATGAATTGTAAAATGACAAAAATAAGATACAATAAACCAGGAGTAAACAATCCTGCCAACCGCTCCTCCCTTCCTCCCTCCCAACCCCCAGATCTAATTCCCCAACTGAGGCAGATAAAACATAACGAAAAACTTCCAAAGAATGCAAACCAACAAGTTAAGTCACGTACAATGAAAGTGCAGCCCCCTTAAAAAACTAGGATCAAAAGGGTGTCAAAAATGATATACTATCCTACCGAAAAAATAAATAAAATAAATAAATAAAGAGAGAAAAAATAAATAAATAAAATAAAGTAATTAAAAAAAAAAAAAAAAAAAAGGAGAAAAGGAATGTACGACTTTATTACCATAAGTCCAGCGCGACCTCGGGTTGGAACACAGTTGCAGTATGAGTCTTTTTTAATTAAAGTCTATAGAACCATTTGTTTCTCTTTTTTCGAACTCTTCCTCACCCAAGGCAAAAGGAATGTCTTTGCACATTATTCTTCAATCTTCACCCCAATTAGAACGGTAGAACTCGTTGGCTTCTTCTGGCGCGCTGAACAAGTGTGTTTTCCCCTTTCGTGAGTAACCCGGAGCCTCGCAGGGTACAAGAGACCAAATCTGACTCCCTTTTCATAGAGCCGAGACTTCACATCTTTGAACGCCGCTCGCTTCCTCCCCAGCTCAGCGCTAAAATCCTCGTGGAAAAACACCCGGCGTCCGCGAAAGAGCAACTCTCGCTTTTTGCTTACTGAATCTGAGGATGCGATGCTTGTCCTGGAAGTAGTGAAAAAGAACCAGAAACACTCTGGGTTTGGTCTGATTGGCCCTTGCATCGTTGGTTGGGTTGGGCCCGACTCGATGGGCACGAGAAAGAACAAGAGGACTTGTGAAGAATTCTTTCCCCAGTACTTCCTCAAAAAATTCAGTCATAAATTTAATCGGGTCTTGTCCTTCCAACTTTTCGGGGACGCCCACAACTCTCATATTAGATCTCCGTGAGCGTTTTCGAGGTCGTCCAGCTTTTCCTTCAGTGATACGTTCTCTTTCAGTAGCGCATCCATTGAAGCCTCGACATTCACTAGCCTCTCACTGTAGTCATCTAGGCCATCTTCAACCTCGCGAAGTCGTTCGTCATGAGCTTCGTAATATGACTTAACTTGTTCCAATGTCGCGTTCACAGGTGACAGAGCACCAGCCAGTTCTGTTTTTAAAAGAGAGTGAAATACTTGCGTCATATCAGAAAGAAGCACTGTCCGAAGCCTTTCGAGATCTTCAGGTAAAGCCGTTAAGCCCTCGGGGGATGGCGCCATATCGTCGGTCTTGCTCGAAGCTTCACCGTCTTTGTCGCCAGTTTTATTCCGAAGTTGCTTTCTCCTTGTCATTTTTGCTCCACCGTTATTTCAAGTAATATCAGGTGCCAGGCAGTCGATTTGTAGTGAATAAATATCGAAAAAAAATCTAAATGAACGAAAAAGGTCGGGAGCTACACTCACGTGCGTCTACTCACGCCATGCTTAAACCGGAAGTCACAAAAACAGGTTTTGATGAAGCAACATAAAATAATAGAAAATATTCACAGATTGTTTGAAAAAATATGTCTCTTTCAAGAATAACACAATTTAAATGCAGTGACAAACAAAAAAACACTTTCTTTTCAGTAAATCTGACTCAGTCCATATGAAGTCAATTTTTAGCTTTCACTCCAAGCTTTGGCTTCTGTTCTGTTTTCAAAATCAAATTTTGATGGAAATGGGATGCTCATCGTCATGTAAATTAGAATGACTCATTCCCGATCATCAACAGAAATACTGTTACGCAGCAGAAACACTGTCAGTGTGAATCTTAACATAAAAGACATGAAAGCACGCGGCTGATGGAAACATGAATCGCGTGCTACACAGACTACACAACACCACACGCAGACAGAATAGCGTATGACCAGAGCAAACTCATAACCGCATACTCCATACTAACAACATACATAACATACTAACATAACATAACATATAACATAAAGACAGAGCGCAGGAGAACAAGCGAATACTTATCTTGTGCACTCACAACAGAATACAAACACACGAGCATGAATGTCCGAATCCCTGCACAGAACCGAAACCAAACTAGACAGAGTGCCGGAATCCGAACACCACGCTTCAAACATGAAACAAGGCACACAGACAAGAGACCGTACGCTCACACAAAGACAAGACAATACAGGAGTGTTAGGGCTCTGGCACAAAACCAAGAATAAACTAGACCAAAGTGACAGAACCCTGACAGATATGTGACAGCATTATATACTGACATCTCTGTTATTGATTTGTGGTGCAGGAGGAACTCAGAGGTTGTTCCAGCAGAGGATCCAGCAGAGAGAGAAAGATCTTCAGCAGCTGAAAGAGGCTGTGGCGTCTCATAAGGTGAGTCTGGAGAAGAAGAGAAGTTTGAGACGTCTCAGTCAGGAGGACTCACTGAAGCTCACTGTGTGATTGTGATGTGTGTGTGTAACAGCGCTCTGCACAGACAGCAGTGGAGGACAGTGAGAGGATCTTCACTAAGCTCATCCACTCCATTAAGAGAAGCCGCTCTGAGGCGACACAGCGGATCAGAGATCAGGAAAAGACTGCAGTGAGTCGAGCTGAAGAACAACTGGAGCGACTGGAGCAGGAGATCAATGATCTGAAGAGGAGAGAAGCTGAGCTGGAGCAGCTTTCACACACACAGGATCACATCCATTTCCTGCAGGTAACAGAGATCTAGAAGAACAGGGTCATAGTGGACTTGAGAAAGAGACTCAGAGAAACATTTCATGAGAGCAGAATGAGAAGTTGACTACAATGTTGCCAGGAATTCTGTTGTTTTTTTGTGTTATATAATAATAAGGTAGATTCTAATCTGATCATATTGCTTTAAAAATAGACCCCTAATGAAAGCATTTCAGCTCTGGAAATCTCTTAGGAAACATGTTCTAAACTCTTTCTTCTGGGAGATATATTTAGCTGCCAAACTCCACTAGTGCAAAAAACAGTTCAAAACTTCTAGAACATATTTTTAAAACCAATATTTTTTTTAAAAAAATTTAAACCAAAATTTCCCTTCTGATTTCTTAAATCATGGTGAAATTGATGTTATCAATTTTGAGTAATGTTCACCAAAGTTTCTTCAGGTGATCTTCAAACCTGATAGATGTGCAGTTTGATAATTGTGTGACCGTTCCTCTGAGGATCACACCCATGATTGAGTATCTCAATCTAGATCGCATGGTGCACTACCCAGATGACTCTCTGTGTTATATCACGCCGGCCTCAAAGAGCAGACAGAACAGACACCTGCCTGTGGTTCCTCCTTCACAGTGGGTGAAGAGGAGGAGGATCCCTAATATGGTGACCTACATATTCTGGAATGAACTCCTACCCCTGCTCCCACCCTTGAGGTCTCTTCTTCTCCACCGGTCCCAGCAGGCCTAATGGACTTTCTGGTTCTGAATAATTCCCTAGCCCTCCTTTCTCTGCTGGTCCCACCCAGCCTCCTGGCTCCTTTGTGTCCGCTGGTCCCGTCTAGCCTCCAAGCTCCTGCGTTCCAACCATGGAGGTCATCCAAAGCCCTGTTGTCCTCATAAGATCCATCCAACTCCTCCCTTTCGGCTGGCTTCATCCAGCTTCCACCCAGGATTCACCACGGACTTCCAAACCTCTGACAGCGCCTCAGCCCTCCACCCCTTTGGCTCCACTGGGCTCCCATTTTTACTCCGGTTCCTCCTTCGTCCTTGCTCCCACCGGATCTGCCTCTGTCTTTTCTATAATTCTATAGTTTCAATTTACGCAATACAGCTAAGATGATGACTGATGCATTTGATTTAGATAATGGTTAACAATTTATAATACCATTCAATTAAAAGTAATTTTTAAAAGTTATTAGTTAATGATGAACTAATCATTTTCAAAACATGACTATACATCTATAAATGAGTAATAAAAGATAAATGTTGTACATTATCTTAAAAAATAGTAAATTATTTTAAAAAATAGTAAATCATGAAACAATCAAACAGATCATTTGTTGATGATTAATATGTTATTAGTTGATATATTAATCTCTTGCAAATCATTGAAATATTTATGTTAAAATTGTTTTTGTATCATTAACTCAATAAACAATGGGTAATCATGAACAAATTATGAACAAACAATTAGTAAATGATCAGAATATTAGGGTAACCAGCAGGGACGTAGCACCAAATTTTGCAAACCATCTTGCTGGGCTCCCGTACCAAATACCATAGTGATAACAATGGGTGGGGTATTGCATTTTTATCATAAAAACACTTAAAATGTAAACAAAATAAGCCACACTCTGATTAATAGCCTATATTTTTGTTTTATTGTCAAAAGTACTACTTACTGAGATGACAGGTCTAGCAGGTCTGAAACTGAAATATATGGTTTCAAATGTTTGCTAAAATATCCTTTATTGCCACAATACCTTTTTAAAGTGTAGGCTAAGTACAAGTTAATTGATGATTACTTGTCTGTTTAAAATAAATGCAGACTATAGAATCACAAGGTACACTAACCTCCAAACTACTATAGACATTCAGTCGTTGAATTACGTTTTAAAATAAGCCTTGAAAAATAAGCTTGAAACGTGCGTAGAACATGTTCAGTTCGTCATGAGACTCACCGGCAGCAGTAAGTATCCGTGTCTGTGGTTTTTAGTCCGTAAGCCTTTAAATTCCCGCGTGTCTTTATTGCAGTTAAAATGTAGTTCCCACTTTGCTCTCTTGATTGGCCTTTCGGAGATCGTACTTGGCTTCCTGTATGCGTTACCGGATTGAAACGGATCGTGTTACGAGTTTCATCAGAGATCCACGGTTTCTGGTTAGTAAATGAACCAACAGTTTTATTGGGTATACAGTCACTTACACAATACCGAATAAACTCCATGACTACTCTGGTATAATCATCCAGATCAGAAGATGAATCACTAACACGTCCCAGTTCATAGAATCAAAGCAGTCCTGAAGCTTTTCCTCAGCCTCTGAGGTCCAGCACTGTACCGTACGCAGCACAGGCTCCTCTCGCTTTAGTTTCTGTTTGTAAATGGGTAGTAACAGAATCAAGGCATGATCTAATTGTCCGAAATGAGGTCGCGGTAGGGAACGATAGGCTTCTTTGTGTGAAGTGTAACAGTGGTCAAGAGTGTTTCAGTCTCTAGTGGGACACAAGGCGTGCTGATGATATTTTGGGTAAATATTCTTGAAATTGCCTTGCTTTAAATTCCTGGTGATGACAAACAAACCGTCGGGGTGCCTGTTCTCATATTTGGTGATAACATGGTACAGTTCGTTTAGAGCGCTGTGTGTGTGTTAGTGTTGTCAAAAATATTGATATTTCGATAAATATCAATACTGAAATGTCTGAATGGTACCAATACTAATCTCCCGAAGTATTGATACTAGCCGAGCTGTCACTTTCACTTCTCTCCAAAGGCGCGGTGACAAACACCACACACACGCGCACTCGCACCCGTCTCATTCGCTCTGGTTAACTAGCAAAAGTGAAGTGAATGGAAAGATGGCGAGTGCATGCGGCGCCCCCGCGACCAGTTTTGGTTGATAAAGAACACAGCAGGAGTGCTATCTGGAAATATTTTTGATACGTAGCCAGACATCCCAAGTCTCCCGGAAGTTCTGGGAGTCTCCTGCATATTGATAGCGTCTCCCTGATGCCCGCAAATTAGTTAAAATCTCCCGGAATCTATAGCGCACATGCGAGACAGAACATACTGCGCGCATAACATAGATAGCGCACGCACAACATACATAGCGTGCGCATGTGCGCAATGTTGACATTGAGATTGGATTTGATTTTACTTGGAAATACAAAAGATTTTGCACTTTTTATTTACTTGCACTTGGCTTTTGTTTTTTTGCATGTATGGCAATCTGAGAGGCTTTTGAACAAGTGCACTACCTCAGGAGGGGCGTAGCCAGTAATAGGCCAGGGCGGCACTGGCCCACCCACATTACTCACTGGCCCGCCCAGGCAAGTTTGATAAAAATACATTTTTAGTTTATTTTTATTATTTAAATGTATTTAAGAAACTATATTAATATAAACCTGATTTATTGTTGACTGGTGTGTGTGTGTTTAATTTGTTTTCCGAATAAAATGGAACTGTTGAAGCAAGTTGTAGAAAGCCTCCCTCCGGAACGTTATTGGTTGCTATGGTTGCTAGGGGTTCCGACAGGAAAACTCTCTGAGCGGCGCCGGCGGGCTCTAGCTAGGTGCTCTTTTTGCCTATTAACATCACCACAATAATGGCTAAACAACTTTCTTTAATGTGCTATTTGAAAAAAGCAAGAGTAACGTTAGAGGAAGAAGACACGCCACTGCCTTCATCTACCGAGTCCACCCAGCCCAGTTCTTCCGGACAGCAGAACATTTCTACTCACTGTTTCGGACAGGTAGAAGGAGTCATTTCTAATATAACCAGCGCTTGGTTTTCCAAAGTTACTAGCCACACAGCATTTTTACTAGCCACATTTTTGTTGTTGTGAAATTACCCGATTCAAGTTGACTATGGTGTGCTAAAATTTACTTGAACTAGATTTACAACCCTTTTAAATGTAAAACCACTGTACACACCCAAATCAAGACTATAAATGTATAACAATACAGGTCATTATCATTAGCTCTGATAAGGTGTGTGTAAAGCTCCTTTTTAAAAATAAAACCATGTATTAAGATAAAGACATACAAAAGTAGCTTCTTATTGCATAATAAAAGTGGTGCATGGATGTAGAAGATTAATGAAAAAGATAAAAAAAAAAAAATAAAAAAATAAACTGAAAAAAACCTTTATCATTAGAAACACTAAATATCAGAATCAGACCCAGTATTACTTTATTGAGCCCCGATGGAAAAATCTTTGTTACAAGTTGCAATGGAAAGTAGGTCACTCTTGAAACCTCACGAAAAATGCATGCCATGTTTCGGACACCACATAGCTCCACCGGCATCCAACGATGTTAGGCCGGCGACACACTGACTGCGTGGCGTTTCTGTTGCGTGTCAGCTGCGTGGCGTTTTCTGTGTCTTTGCACTATAAAGCAGTGACGTGCGGTCTGGGTAGGCAAGCTAGGCACTGCCTACCCTGCCAAAATGCAAAAATAAAATGTTTATTAAATAATAAACTTGTATTTGTATTTTTACTGTTTATTCTTGCGATTTATATATGCAATATGTGTGTTATTCCAATTGTTTAGACGTTATGGATGGCGCCTTGTACGGCTGACACCGCCGTCGGTGTATGAATGAGTGAGTGAATGGGTGGATGTGAGGCAAATATGTAAAGCGCTTTGGTGGCCATTGGGTCTGTGAAAGCGCTATATAAATGCAGTCCATTTACCATATTGGCTGAAGTGTGGAGGTGATGAGTTTTGATTTCTGTTTTCTATAGAGTCTCCAGTCTCTCTCAACTGCTCCTGAATCTACAGACGTAAATGACAATCCCTTCAGTTCTCTCTCCTCTTTTGATGGTATTAGAGAATCTGTTTGTCAGCTGAGATACAAACTGGAGGATTTCTGCAAAGAGGAGCTGAAGAAGATCTCTGACAGAGGTAAAGTCCTGGAGATTCTGCTCTCAGAAATGATCCTCCATCATCTCATATCATGTAGAAGATCATATTAGAAATGTCTTAGGAACAGATGCAGGGATCATTTTCTCTTGACATGATAATCACACTCTTCATGTCTGTTGATTTCCACAGTGACTTTCACCAGCATTGTTCCCAAGACCAGGAACGACTTTCTACAATGTAAGTCACTAAGAAAACAAGTAGAAAAACTCACCGAGTGTGTTCATGTTCTCCCTGTAGAATGTGAAACTATGTCAAACATAACTCAACATTAAACACTAACAGGCATTTCCCTCAAAAACACATAAAATAGCACTTTTCAACATTTACTCTCCTGTTCAAGACCTATGCAAAGCATGATGGTAACTAAAAATACACTGCCCAGTTTAACCTAATTCAACACTAATTATTCAGATAGTTCAAATGGATTAAGTAAATTTCAGTTTTACATATTTAAGTGGATTTTACACAATAAAAATAGGTAAAGACAAAATGTTCAGTAATTGTGTGGTTTTAACTAATTTAAATGGTTTAACAAGCACAAAAAAATACTTTTTACAGTGTACATTAAAAGATCAGATTCATAAATCCTGATTCTGATGTGTTTTATCTCCATCAGATTCCCATCAGCTCAATCTGGATCTGAACACAGCACATAAACACCTTAATCTGTCTGAGGAGAGCACAGTGATAACTAACACTGGCACTGTCCAGCCGTATCCTGATCATTCAGACAGATTTGATGTGTATCCTCAGGTGTTGTGTAGAGAGAGTGTGTGGGGACACTGTTACTGGGAGATTCAGTGGAATGGGACTGATGTATTTATATCAGTGTCATATAAGAGCATCAGCAAGAAGGGAAAGGGTAAGGAGTGTCGGTTTGGATATAATGATCAGTCCTGGAGTTTGTCCTGCTCTTCCTCCAGTTACTCATTCTGGCACAATAACATAGAGACTAAACTCCCTGTAAAGCCCATCAGCAGGAGAATAGGAGTGTGTGTGGATCACAGTAGAATAGGAGTGTGTGTGTGTGACAGGAGAATAGGAGTGTATGTGGATCACAGTGCAGGAACTCTGTCCTTCTACAGCGTCGACAGAGACACAATGAGCCTCATACACACAGTCCAGACCACATTTACTGAGATGCTCTATCCTGGGTTTAGGGTTTATTCTGGATCATCAGTAAAACTATGTAGATTGATCAGAACAAATTCAAGAGAGATTCTACCCATAATACTTTGAGCTGCATGATAAATCAGCGATGTCACACGCTGGCTTGACTAGATAATCCGAGATAAGTGGCTTGATGCAGAAAGACGATGAACACATATTTAATAAACATCGGGGATAAAAACCAGCAGGAAAACTGAATTTAAGACATTCAAAGATGATCTCAAAAGACAAAGATGCTAAAGTTAGAAGCAACAATTTTAAGAAAATACAGGAACAGAATGTTCAATTCGAGAGAATTAAGACACATATTCAAGAAAATTAATCAATCACAGTTTGTAAATCAATTCCTGTGTATATTAAGGATCTAATGATTCTCAATAGAAATGTGTGTTGTGTGTGTGTGTGTGTGTGTGTGTGTGTGTGTGTGTGTGTGTGTGTGTGTGTGTGTGTGTGTGTGTGTGTGTGAGTGTAGTGTAGTGAGTGAGTGAGTGAGTGAGGTGCGTGCGTGCGTGTGTGTAATTCAACCATACATTTGTGTTGTGCTTTATTTTCTTTGATTTAATTCAAGTTTAATCATTTATTTTTTATGCTTTCTTTTTATATACTGAATGTTTTATTGTACAGCACTTTGGTGCAACTCTTGTTGCTTTTAAATGTGCTGTAGAAATAAATTTGGACTTGACTTTGTCTTCATGTATAAGAGTTCAGAGGAATATAACAGTTTCAGGGTTTTATGGGATGTGGTTGTGAAGCCGTCTAGATTAAACACACTTGTTGTATTTGTGCTGGTTATACTGTTTAGTGATGGGGAGTTGACTACAGATATAATGGAACGACGGCTAATAACAGTGTCAGCTTCTGGTCTTCAGCAAGGGTTCTATGTACCCCGTGTGTCTTATTTGGTGTTGTTTGTCACATTTTCCCTTGCCCGCACTATATGAGCGAGGATGTTTGTTCGATAAAACAGGCCAGGCTCGCGCTCCCCGTGGTTCGGGAATCAGAAATGGAGCTGGCTGAGGGTGTTGAGACCTCTTTGGCCCTTTCTCTGCATTCAGCGGCCAGCTCCACTCCTATATAAATCCGTTCAGGATTCCCTTTTTCACTGATCTCCACACTGAGCTGTAGAGATTTTGAAATAAGCTGTTCTCGTCATGACTTACGAGCCTGAATGTACATGTATTTTACTTCATCTTGGGCTCAAATGAGAACAGTTATGGAGTGATGCTGCGGTTTAAAGCAACAATGGCATTGTATCTCTCACCAGACCCTGTGTCATCCCTTAAGTCTCTGGCGCTGCCCTCCAATTCCTGCCGTACATCATCGGCTTTGGTTGGTAAGGCATATATTGCGTCGAAGTGGTGAGTGCCTGCACACGATGGGAATCATGCAAGCATACCAGACTGACCTACTTAAAGAAATGTACGACAGAGGGGAGGTCGCGCTTTAAGATGTAAAAGAACTATCACGGGCGGCAGACCCATCTCTCTGTGCCACTAAGGAAACGGCCCATGCCATCGGCCGCTCCATGGCAGCATTAGTAGCCACGGAGAGACATTTGTGGCTGAACCTGTCGGGTTTTGGGGAGAAGAACAGGGCTTTTCTCCTCAATGCCTTGCTTTGGCCTTCTGGCCTCTTCGGCAACACCGTTAATTCTGTTGAGAAAGGTTGCAGGAGGCGAATCGACAGTCTGCTTCAGTTCCCGAACCGAGTTTGGTTTTCGGACGTCATAGGACTTCTAGCAGGCCCTGGCAGATTCCAAAAAGGAGGGATCTTCTATCTTAGGCAGAGGGCTCGATACATTACCCTAGGCCGGGGCTGTGGAAGCTAGCAACTCATAAATGCTGGTCTCTCAAAGTGGAATATTTTCACTTTATGGTACAGAGAACATCAGCTGGACCCAGTTAACTGCTCAGGGGCTTCAGTGCTGGAGTTTCTCCAAGGTCGTTTCTCTGAAGGGCTCTACTCATCCACACTTAAGGTCTATGTGGCGGCCATAGCTGCCTTCCACATGCCGTTAAGTAGGGCCAACTTCCACCATGTCGGCTGATCAAGAGAAGCTACATTTACTCTGCCCAGTCCGAGCCTTTAAAGCTTATGTACATAGGTCCTTGGGCTGGAGGAAGTCGGACCAGCTGCTCGTGTGTTTTGGGTCACCAAAGAAGGGTTCCCCTGCTTCTAAACAGACCATTAGCAGGTTGATTGTGGAGGCTATTTCTTCAGCTTATGAGGTGCGCAATGCCTTTGCTCCTGATAAGAGCGGCATCATCTGAAGTCCTTCTATCAGGGGTCTCGGGTTACTACTGTAACCCTTGTTCCCTGAAGGAACACTGCGTCCTGAGTGCCTGAGTACGACTCATTTCGACCTATCAGATGCTGACGCTGTTATGAGCCGGTGTGCCTTTATAGCTTCTGCTACACCGTCACATGTGATGTCATGACGAATACATGCTTCAGACGTAACTATGCTGAAGGCATTCCCTAAAGTGTCATCTTTCGAAGCAGACAAGAAGTTTAACTGGTGCTTTCATCACTTCATCATTTCATGGTGCTTTCACCTGCTGGTGCTCTCATCACTGATTATTGTAATGGACTCCTCACTGGCCTTCCCAAAAAGACCATAAGACAGTTGCAGCTCATACAGAACGCTGCTGCCAGGATTCTGAGCAGAACCAGAAAATATGAACATATCACACCAGTCCTCAGGTCTTTACACTGGCTCCAGTTACATTTAGGATTGATTTTAAAGTATTATTACTGGTACATTAATCATTTAATGGCCTAGGACCTCAATACATTGCAATTTGCTCACTGAATATAAACCCAACAGATCACTCAGATCATTAGGAATCATCAGTTAGAAAACCAAGGGTTCACTCTAAGCAAGGAGAGTCTGCTTTAGCTATTATGCCAGCCGCAGCTGGAACCAGCTTCCAGAAGAGATCAGATGTGCTCCTACAGTAGTCACATTCAAATCCAGACTCAAAACACTTCTGTTTAGCTGTGCATTTACTGAATGAGCACTGTGCCACTGTTTGTCCGAATGTTTGTACTGTACTGTACTGTATTTTATTTTATTTTTATTCTAAACTGCTTTAATTGTTTTGATTTATTTTGATTATTTTAATTTCTTTTATGTAAAGCACTTTGAATTACCATTGTGTATAAATGTGCTATATAAATAAACTTGCTTTGCCTTGCCTTACCCTGTGTCCATAATCCTTAAACTAACCATACATCTCACATCAAGAATAAATACATCAACAAGTGTACATTATTGTGTGTATTTTTGTATATTTCGTATTTATTTGTAATATCTTTAACTAGACTGTCTAAGCACATTTTAACACAATGATGCATTTTAATGCATTTAGCGTCATCACCTGACCGTTATAATGAGATGAATTCATTAAAGAGTATGTCTTCTGTTTATTTAATTCTGACATAATATTCAACCAAAGCTGTTTCTCGTTACTTTTCTGTCTGTAAAATTAGGTATCGGAGCTACTCATCAAGTCAAGGTAATGTCATCGCTAAAATTGGACTAATTTGGATCGTCACTCTTTTTAATAAGGGTATTTTAAGGCTTTGTGTCGGGGGGAAATAAGTTAATTGTGGAAGAACTGCAATCTTGTATTATTTATGACCCTGTTTTTGTGTGAAGTAAATGGAGTCGAGTAGTTGATTCCATTGACACCTGTGGTGGGAGTGTCGACCCTAAAAAAACCTGGAATTGAACACCCCTATGGTCAGATGATGCCTGATCATTGAAACATATACACAATTATACATGATTATTCAAATAAACACTGCTTATTCTTTATTATCGTTATATTTTCTCCAACTACGCTTCTGCTGGGCTTAAGTTTTTCATTCAAAAGTAATGTAAACAGACCTTCTAATTGAAAAGTTATAAGTGATATTATTCAACTTTTACAGCCACATATTATTTCAATGCTGCCAACAGGTGACACTAGTATGGAACCCCGTTTCGCCACAGTTGAGTAAAAAATATAAATCTGTAAGTCATTATGAGAAACTTTCTCATAACTATGACTTATTATCTCATTATATTGAGAAAGTTTCTAATAATAATGACTTATTATCTCATTATATTGAGAAAGTTTCTTATACTAATGACTTAGGATTTCATTATAATGAGAACGTTTTTAGTAATTATGACTTAGTTATTATATATATAGTATATAATAATGAGAAATTTTCTCATAATAATTAGATATTTTCGGTAACCCTTCCTTTTATATCAGTCCCCTAATTACCAGGTATTTACCAGTGTTAATTTTGTTAACGAAAACTATGACGAAAAAAGTTTCTTTCCCTGATGAGATGAGATTAGAGACGATACCCACGTTATTAAACGATAACTGTGACTATATCAACACATGCAATATTGTTGACGAAAAAAGACAAGACTGAATTGTGTTAAAAAAAATACAAACTTGACCAAAACCACTTGTTTTTGTCTCGATGTGTAAGAACTGCACTTGCTTTTGACTCGATGACTCACTCATAAAGACAGTGACTTACCGCCACCTACTGACGATTTTAATTTAATAGTTAAAAGGATCACTTTTTTTTTTTTTTTTTGCATATTGCATATTTATTGAACATTGATTTATTTAAAGCATTATTTATTTTATAAAGGTATTTATAAAGGTAAAAAATAAACTGGAAAAATCGATTAAAGGGGGCAAATATTGTCCCTTAATGGAAAGGGTGTGACTGCAGTTTAAGTGGAAGAGGGGTTACGGCCCTCTAAAAA
>CM070822.1:48985589-49089480 GCA_036326025.1 Chrosomus eos
TACACTGTAAAAAAAAAAAACGGAAAAAAACGGGGAAAAAGCATGGAAAGCACAGGGTCCCAAAACATTTGCCATTAATAAAAATAAGGGTTTTGAAACCCCATGAACGGAAGTAACATGTTTACACAGCAACATGAAAAAAAAAAACATTGACCATACAGTACTATAAAATGTGGGAAAACTTTAATCTGAAATAACTTATTTTGTCTGTATAATTGAAAATTTCATGCATAGACCATTAAATGTAATGGCATTATTTGACTATAAGTTCACGAAAACATTTTTAAAAACCCTTTAAATTTAATAAAACATTTTTTTAACTGTAAATGTAAAAACAGGGTTTTGTAGGAGTTGTTCAACTAAACATGATTTGAATTTTGATATAAATGACATGTTGACACCATTACTTCAAAAAGCATGTTTTGACTTTTAACCTAAAAATCCTGTTTTAATCATTTTTTAACAGAGTTAAAATGAAAATTGAAATAAAATGTATTAAACCGTTATTTGAAATAAATTTTATTGACCGTTTTTTTTAAAAAATTTACTGAAAAACTTAACGGGTAAAGGCCCATCATTTTTGAAAGGCATTTTAACAGCATTTTGATTTTGGTTGCAATAATTTTATATGTAGTTCATGAAATGAAAGTTCTATGTCACACAAAAAGTCATTAGAGAAAAATCATTTGTTTTTTCCCCCCTTTTTTTCTTCTGTAAGAGTAGTTTTTATTGTAAAAAACAACATTAAAAAAAATTTTAAAAAGTGTTTTCAGTACCTTTATCTGAACATTTTCTTCAATGCTTAAAATACCATAGACAATTCAAATTAATTTCATTTATTGCATCTTCCCACAAACTACACTTCGAAAAGAACAATGGTCTCCAATTCAATCTCCATGTTGATGCCCCTTTTAAAAAAAAAGAGAGAAAAGGGGTTAGATATCATACATCACATATCTATTATCATGTTTGATCATGTTATTCTTTTTAGATGTTCTTGCGTTTCTTAAATAAAAAAATATGTTTTTTTTACTAAAAAAAAAATGTTCATTATATATGTAATACACTTACAAATTTTATGATGGTCCACGACACCTCACTTCTTCAGACAGTTTAGTGATGTGACCTCACCCACTGACAAGGCCAAGGGAAGGGTGCACTGCAACAGCAGAAACAACGTAAATACAGTAACACTTGTTGATTACAATTTTATATTTAATATTACATGCCAGCATATTTACCCAGTATGATTACCTCACACTGTTGCAGGAAATTTCCCCTTTTGCTTTCTATCGTAGACATTTTTTGGTGTACGTTTCTGCACTGTTTTTACCTTTCTTGTTAAGTCCCGCCTTCACGCACGCCATTGGTCAAACTGCTTCTCAATCATTGCACTCGGCCTAACGGCATCAGCCAAGAGAGACAAAGCAACAGCCTGTTAACTGCAGGTGGCAGATCATGGCTCCAAAACAGCGTAAAAATGCCTCAAGGAAAAAATCCCTGTGTTTTTGTTTTGGTCGGAAACGTGCTCATTGACATGGCAAATAAGCTAAAACACGGAGCGGAGTTGGGTTCGCTGGAGTTCGTTTGTGACTTTGTTAAGTAGCTTTGTGTGTAAACATGACCGTTTAGACAGCATATTCTGTTGTATGAATGTAATATATAACAGAATGACAATAAAACAATCATGGACCTCGATGTCGAGTGGTGAATGGTATTTAAAAAAAAAAATCTGTTGACGTATCATACAACGTAATTTAAAAGGTAATTGGCAACAGGTGAATAAAATTACAATGGCTAATCACATACCTTTTTAAATCTTATTCTTAATGTTTGATACTAAACAGGTGTCAGAATTGTGTTGTTGTTTTAGAACGTTGCTTTCACAATCATTTAAAAACACCCGCATGGACAACGGATTTCATCTTATGAGGTGTGTTACCTTTAACCAAATGGATGATGATGTATTTGTGCAAATTTTGTGATTGCTCTCTGAAGACAGTTAAGGGATATGTTAATCATCAAATCTTACACAGACATGAAGCAAATACTCAATTTCCATGTTGCTTCCCCGAATGCAAATGTAAATCCTCAAAATACAATTCTCTCAAAGCTCATGTTTTTCGGCATCACAAGAGACCACCAAGTCATTTTGATGATTCGACGGGCACGTTTGGTTTCAACAATACAGACTGTCAACAACAATTTACAGACATGAACAATGTCCTTTCTCATCTCAGGTCACATTTAGCCAAGGGAGAGGTGGTGTGTTGTCCTTTTGAAAAATGTGACAAAAATTTCAGTTTAAGATCAAGTTTCACTGCCCATGTTTCACGAAACCACAGGACTTCTACATTTGCACAATTACGGATTATGGATACTTTATCTGAGCAACCTTCTTCAGCATTTTTTGATGTTACTGAGGATGAGGTTGATGAAAGTGAATTCACAGACTCACTGACGAAATGTAACGCAAAGCCATTGTACATGAAAAATCTCTGCCTGTTTTATATGCAGCTTTAAGCCAAATACCTGGTGCCATCGTCAACCATTCAGATGATTGTGGAGGAATTCAGTGGTTTAAATTATATCTGTTACCTTGTTAATAGACCCAGTGCTGTGGGAGCAGTGTGCCAAACATCAGCATGTAAACTCTTCTGTGTTCTCTGACATCTGTGATGGCTCTGTATTCAAATCCAATGACTTGTTTAAGCAGTCTGAGATTACAATCCAACTTATCTTGTACCAGGATGCATTTGAGATTGTGAATCCCCTTGGGTCAGCTAAAAAAAGACACAAAATGATTGGAGTGTATTTTACACTTGGCAACTTTGAGCCATTTTACAGATCATGCATTGATAACATTCAGTTATTACTTTTGTGTTATGAGAAAGACTTTAACTATTTTGGTCAAACAAAGATTTTTGGCAAGTTGTTGGCAGATGTCAAAGAACTTGAAGAGCATGGATTTGTGACATCTTCAGGTGACATAGTACGTGCAACAATAGTGGCTATTATCGGTGACAATTTGGGGTCCCACTGCATCGGTGGTTACACCCAGAACTTCAGTACTGCCAAGCATTGCTGTAGGTATTGCTTGGTACCTCGCAGTGAACTTCAGAATGTGTGTGTAGACTTTCCCAATCGCACAGTTGAGTCCTATAAGGCGGCAGTGGAAACTCTAAGGACGACCGAAGAAAATGTTGTAAATGGGTTGAAGTTTGACTCCATTTTCAACTCTCTCAAATATTTTCACGTTGCTCAGCCTGGCCTCCCCCCATGCATTGGCCACGACTTGTTTGAAGGCGTTGTAGCTATTGATCTTGCCATTTTCTTGGAATACTTTGTAAAAAGGAAGTGGTTTTCATGGACACAGCTTAACAGGAGACTTGCACAATTCAAATATCTGGATTCTGATGCTGGTTCTGTCCCATCCCAGTTATGTGAAAAAAGAAGAAAGTTAGGTGGTCAAGCAATTGAGAACTGGTGCCTCCTCAGATTTCTTCCTATCATAATTGGAGACAGAGTAGAGTCACAAGACCCTGTATGGCAACTGACTGTCAAGTTGAAAGAGCTGGTCGAGCTAGTGTGTGCTCCCAAGATTACCACTGCACAGATTGCATATCTCAATGTCTTAATTCCAGAATATCTGGAAACAAGAAAGGAGCTGTTTCCTGCTGAAAATTTGAAACCAAAACATCATTACATGCTTCACTATACGTCACTCATTTTAAGTCTTGGACCTTTAATTCGTTTATGGTCATTGAGATTTGAAAGCAAACATTCCTACTTTAAAAGAAGTGTGAGAAGAACACAGAACTTCAAAAATGTATGCAAGACATTGTCACACAACCATCAACTTCTTCAAGCATATCTTCACTCGCGGTCATTTTTTTCACCAAAGCTTAAAAGTGTTGACTTGGTCACATACTCTCCTCATTTGTACAGTGATGCTGTGAGCAAAGCTGTTGAGACAAGCTTGCTTAATGGACCAGACTTTGTTTCAACACGGGTAGAATACAAGGGTACCCTGTACAGGAAAGGAAACTTAATTTGCCTTAAATGTGAAGAGGAGGATTCTATTTTACAGTTTGGACAGATTGAGCTGATTTTCGTGAAAGATGATGAGGTGACTTTCCTTGTGACTCCCCGCCCCTCAGTGTATTTGCATGATTATGGACTTTATGAGATTTTGTCTGCGACAAAGGAATTAATGTGTGTAAACGCTGAGGAATGTCTGGATTATTATCCCTTAAATGAGTACAGTTTTATGGGACTGAAGGTCATTACTCTGAAGCACAGCGTTGTTCATCTGTAAAAAGGATAAACTGTCCTCTCCCAACAGAAATGGATGCATTTTTAATTTTTATTGAGAGTGTGTTCCCAAACCCAACAACATCAAAGCTAGCAATAGAGGGTTTGAACCGCCTAGGTGTGGAGACGATAGATGACCTTCATTTTTTAAAAGAAGAAGATCTAGGTGGCTTTCTTAAAACGATTGAAGCAAGAAAGCTAATAGCCCAAATCCCAAGTAAGTTTTCAAATAAATGGTTCTTTTTACATATATATATATATATATATATATATATATATATATATATATATATATATATATATATATATATATATATATATGTAATATATATATATGTCTTTTTACATATATAAATTGCTTCCACTCTGCAAAACACTGCCAATGATTTGTCTGCTTTATACACTTCTGATGGATCAGGTTCACCTGCTCCTGGATGCTCAATTTCACCATCCAGCTCGTCAAGTGGAAGACGTGAGTAAAACACTGATACAGCATTAAATAATCCACAAACATCTTAGAAGAAAAGGTTCTATATAGAACCTTTAAAAGGTTCTATCAGTGCTACATATTTAGAACCCCTAAAATGTCCTATACAGAACCCTTTTTAAGGGTTCAATAATAAGAACCCTTTAGGGTTCTTTGTAACCAGGAAAAAGGTTCATTATGGAACCTTTTGTGTTCATTCATTATCATTTGTTTTGTCCTTTCCGGATTAAATATTTCATATTATTGACCATATATCAAGACCCTAAAATGTATTTATAAATGCATGTAAATGATCACAAAATTCAAGATATGGGGTTAGAAAATGTATATATTTATATCATTTTATGTGGGTAATCATCATCACACGAAGAGTGCCATTTCAAGTTTTCTCCTTCTGATGGATCAGGTTCACCTGCTCCTGGATGCTCAATTTCA
This sequence comes from Chrosomus eos, assembly GCA_036326025.1. Classification (NCBI taxonomy): domain Eukaryota; kingdom Metazoa; phylum Chordata; class Actinopteri; order Cypriniformes; family Leuciscidae; genus Chrosomus; species Chrosomus eos. Next base: position 48,990,826 of record CM070822.1, read on the forward strand.
CCATCCAGGTCTTCAAGTGGAAGACGTGAGTAAAACAATGATACAGCATTAAATAATCCACAAACATTTTGAAAGCAAAACATGTAATTTGTTCATTCTTGTAATTGATATACAGAGAATTTGCAATGTGAGCATGCCTTTAGCACACCTTTAGCATGTACAGTTCACAGATTCGATTTATGTATATGTACAAACCAGATTCCAAAAAAGTTGGGACACTGTTGAAATTGTGAGTAAAAAAGGAATAGAATAATTTACAAATCTCATAAACTTAAATTTTATTCACAATAGAATATAGATAACATGTCAAATGATGCAAGTGAGATATTTTGAAATGTCATGCCAAATATTGGCTCATTTTGGATTTCATGAGAGATACACATTCCAAAAAAAGTTGGGACCGGTAGCAATAAGAGGCCGGAAAAGTTAAAGGAACAGCTGCAGGACCAATTCGCAACTTATTAGGTGAGTTGGCAACATGATTGGGTATAAAAAGAGCCTCTCAGAGTGGCTGTGTCTCTCAGAAGTCAAGATGGCCAGAGCATCACCAATTCCCCCAATGCTGCAGCGAAAATAGTGGAGCAATATCAGAAAGAAGTTTCTCAGAGAAAAATTGCAAAGAGTCTGAAGTTATCATCATCTACAGAGCATTATATTATCCAAAGATTCAGAGAATTCAGGTTCAGGCATTTTCTCTGGGCCATGGCTCATTTAAAATGGACTAGGGCAAAGTGGAAAACTCTTCTGTGAGCAGACGAATAAAAATTTGAAGTACCAACTTGTTTTTGGAAGCTTTTTTGGAATGTGTATCTCTCATGAAATCCAAAATGAGCCAATATTTGGTATGACATTTCAAAATATCTCACTTTCAACATTTGATATGTTATCTATATTCTATTGTGAATAAAATACAAGTTTATGAGTTTTGTAAAGTATTCTCTTTCTTTTTTACTCACAATTTCTACAGTGTCCCAACTTTTTTTAAATCGGGTTTGTATATGTATGTGTATTTGTATACAAATCTGCAGATTTATTGTACATTTATTGATTTATTGATCCTCTTAAAATTTTGACTTAGTTTAGTTTGATGGTACAGGGCTTCAAAACATTGATTTTGGAAATTGCATGCATTGTGATCCGTGCATGTGCCACTGTGGTGATTACCTGGTAATCCAGGTGCATGAGAAGTGTTCATCCTGTAACCTGTGGACATTGGTTTATCTTCTAGGTGACAGTAGCTGTGAAACTTCGTTTTATGACCATGACTGGCATTATAGTTTTTAAGTTCCATGGCAAAAAATGCCAGCAAGTTTTATGGTAAAGTTGCAAAATGGCGAAAGGCCAAGTTCCTCTGAGAGAAGACAGTTGGTCCGCATTGTTGCTTCTGAGATTCTGGAAGTCAGTAAATGTCCAGCAAAAAAATATGTATCAGAAATAGCCCGACAAATGGTGATTGCATACCCAAAGTCTTTCAGAGATGAGATTAATTCCCAGGTTGTAGGAAGTGGATATGATTCTCTTCTCAAACAACTGGTGTGTAGAATTGACAATGTTAAAAGAGCAAAAGCTATTAGTACACCACTTTGTGGTACTCTAGAAGTATCAACAAAGAAACGAAAATTGTTATATGGTTGTATAAATTCTGATCCACAACTGCTAGTTGGAGAAACATCTGAATTGCAGCAGGAAAAAAAAGAGAAGTTGCTAGTAATGTTTCAAAATAATGAAAGTGATGTAAAGTCAGTCTATGACTTAATGACTTCTACTTACACCTCTCAAAGAAACAACATCCAATCTGGAAAGGAAACCATAGATTTACTTGATGAGTGGCCATATCTTTTTCAGCCAGCAGGAATGAAAGCACACTTTAAAGAGCTCACTGGCATTGACATAAACAACAGCTTTGAAGAATCTGCTTCCTGTAAGTTCAGAAGAATATTGGACTACTTTCAATTTCAGTGCACAGAAAGAGCAAGCAGAGCAGGGAAAATCCTCACAAAGTACAGAGCTGGAGGGGATCATGTTTGTGGGGCAGTGATGTTGCTGCTAACCCATTTCAAAAATGACCAAGACCACTTTCTTGTGATGGTAGAAGACACCTCTGTTCCAAGTGATATATGCTCAGAACAGCTTCCAGCAACACCATGTATAGTAGTGTGTGGTGGGTATTATTTACTATGATCTTGCAACACAATAATTCCTGGTTTTGGGTGACCAGAACTCACATTCTGTTAAATATTATGTCTTCCTGATTTTGTGTTTGTTCAAAGGAGAGAACCCACTGACAGCCAGTGTGTACATGGTAGCAGTAGACCAGATAATTGTAAATGACCATCTCTTGAGTTTTACAGAAGCCCTGTATCTGATGTTCTCTCTTTACTATATATTAAACATCAGTTACCCTGAAGAACTGGGAGCCACACTAGAATTCTTGCAAAGGTAATTCATAGACTGCATTCCTTTGGTTAAGAAGCATACAACAATTATTTAAGGATATTGTTTGTGTTGTGTTTAGGTGCATCTTTAGGATAAATCCTCATAAAGGTACCAAGGTGAAAAAGAGAGAGAAAAAGAGAGCGTATTCTGTCAACCCAGAGCATTGAGTCTGACGTCAAAAATTGCTGCATTTGACTGGGGAGAGTAACAGGTATAGAAGCTCTGTTGTCTTTTATAGTAGAGGTAGACTTTATCTTCTGTGTTTATCATTCATCGATGATAAAGTGCACCAAAGGACAATCATTTTCATAATTAACTCCAATAAATGTGATGTTATTGTCTGTCACCCAAACTGAGTATTTGGTTAAGGCTTGTTGCTGTTTCTGCTTTTCTTTTGGTTTGGGTTTTAATTATAACGTTTGTGTCCCCACAGATTCAGGTCTTTCAGAAGATTGACCTTTCGCTGAAGAACAAGACAGTCCGACTTCAGTTTACTACTTGTGTACTTCAGTGCAGTGCTTTGTTCCTTAAATCATTTTTATTACCTTGTGATGTGATTAGGATTTTTTTATTTTTTTTTTCATTGAACAAATTTGTGTTCTAAAACATGACTTTTGCTGGGAAGTGTTTTTCCATTGTTTGATTTTGAAGATTTGCTCTATAATCAGAAGCTTGATTAAAAGAAAGTTGTTTACAGCAATAATCTGGCATAATTTATTGAGTATTTTTCATTTGTTTTTTAACATTACTTCAGTTACACAGTATACAAATATGTCCCTGTACATTTGGTTTAAAAAAAATAAATTCACTAGAAAAATATTATAGCATGAAAACATGTAAGCCCAGATTTGCTAACTGTTTGTGGCAGTGCACACGTTCTGAATGTGTCAGGGTTTTCAGAAGACATTATAGAAAGGCATGTACAGTGATTATTGCATCTTTATTCGATATGCTTTTGTAGGAAATTTCCTGTACAAAAGCATCCCTCTACCCTTTTTGTGCCTGACCTGGCAGTAATGGTTACTAATTGCACTTATTTTTTATTTGGTCGTTATGGAAGGGAGCTGCTGCAGTTATGATCTTGTACATTGTTACATTTCTACACTCATAGAAAACATTCAAATTCATCCTGAAGTTATCCTGAAACAATTTTAGCACATTTTAAATTGGGATGCTTGCTATTTACCTTTAATGAGATAACAATTAAAATCTGTCTTGTCCTCTCGGGTTGTATACATTAATTTGTCCTGCTAACCATAAAGATATTTTTTTCACTAATGTTTGTAACCAAACAGTTTTTTTCAACTCGTGACATAAGGAATACTGTGTCCGGGTTTAACCCTCCACTGATTTCAATGGAGGATACGATTTTTAATCAGCCATTTATGAGCACCATTTATTTATCTCACCCATTTAGGCAACACCTTTGTAAACTCCGTGTACTCCCGGTTCTCAAAAACTTCCCCCGGCGGCGGGTGCAAGCTGGGGGGTTCAAGCTGAGGAAGTTTGAGAACCACTGGCTTATAGATTTGACTTTTTTGTGATAGATTAAGCTATTTATTTGCAATGAAAAAAGTTGAAAGTAGAAATAAAGTAGGCTACTTTATTACGAGAAGAGTGTTTATTAAAAATAAATGATTTAGTGGGTATGCTTATGGGTCGGTGAGACTCGAACCGGCATTTCTTTGATTGCAAGCGCGACTCTCTAACCATTAGGCTACAACTGTCCTCGTACTAAAATAGTGCTCTAACAGAAATAAGAGAAAATAGATGCCTTTCGCCACTAACCACAGCGGCAAAAAACTTAAAAATATGACTTTATAAACAACAGTCCAGCGCGAGATTGCCTCTTTAACAAACAAACGAACGAAATGTATGACAAGCAGAAAACAATAGTAGGCTAAACACCGACTATAAATCAAGGAAACACCATTGTACATTGTGTCGTATCACCAATGAAGTTTAGAAAAGATGCGCAATTTGTCCTAATGTCTTCAGTGGCACAGGCACTAGTGTGGAAGCCTCGTATTTGATGCTCGTTTCAAAGTCCTTGGTTCGAATCTGTAATTTCTACATTTTGGTATCACAAATCACATCGAAACACAACAAAAATGAAGAAGGCTTTGAAGTAAAGTGTTTAACGAGTGCTGAATAAAACACGTTAGGCCCTTAGCCTATACCATCCTGTTAATGTAGCCTACACAATTACTGAGATGCAAACAGAATCTGCCAAAATATAGAATAGCATCTAATTACTATTTACACTTATTGCAAACTATCGCGACATTTACATTATGTAAATAGAAGCTATTTAGGCTAAATCACAACTGTTGCTTTTTGCACTTGTGCATAGTCACTGCCTAATTCAACTGAAAACAAGACTATTTTGGTGTTAATGTATGCATATTTAGTGGAATTTCACCTTTCTGATGAAAATGTGATATGACTGTGAAATTCTACTGGTTTTCTCTGTAAAACTATTTTTTTTTTCAACTCTGACCAAAAATATACAGGAATGTTTTTTTAAGGACATGTCAGGATAACAATACACAACAATTACTGTTTTTTAAAGGAAATTGAAATTTTTTTGCAGTAAAAATTTTAAATTGTTAAAAAACAGGAAATATGTACATCAGATGTCAAAGTTAGTATTATTATGGAATTTCACAGGTCTGATCAAAATGTCATAATACTGTTAAATTCTACCGTTTTTTTCCTGTAAAAATACATTTATTTTTTACAGTGTACCACTTTGTGGACATACACTGTAAAAAATAATTCTGTGGCTTAGTAAATATTACAGAAATATTTAACTTTATTAACTTAATAAAATCTCTGAATATCGTTAACTTGATTGTTTGAGTTAAACATACCAAAATAATTTAGTAAAAATCCAACAGTTAATTTTATCTAGAATTTACAGATATATTTAAGTTTGTTTCAATAAAATTATTTAGTATTTGACTAACCAATTATTTCTTTATAATACACTTAATATATTTGTGAAATTTCTATCAAAAAATATGAGAATGTTTAATTAAACTGATCTGTTTCAAGAAACAAAAAAATATTACTTAATTCAAATCAATATTATTAATATATTTCACACTCTTAAGAAATTTAGTAAGTTTACTCAATTAAAACAATGCACCCCTCCCCACCCTCTGACGCGACGACAACTCGACGGTTGGTTGAGTGAGCGCGGGCTGTTTGAACTCTCCGGTCTCCAGTACAACATCTCTCTTCTCAGCGTCGCAGATTTGGTGCATTTCCTCTGTGAAATTCAGGTTTGTGTATATATTATCTTATCTATACAATCATTACTGTGCTTTAAATCATTTTATTTAATGCAAAACAACATACAAAGGCGTAATTCGACACCTAAACAGAGTCGCGCCTGTCTTTACAGTAACGTTATGGTCTTTTCGCGTGATTGAAACGCCTTGCATAAACACACGACTTTATTCCTAATGAATATAATTCATTTGGATGATAAAATGTCCTCAGAACTGTCACTGTTTGTTTATTGGCAGGTTATGGAGTCAGTAGCTCGCAGTATCTTTCGGCTATGAGTGGGACGGTATTCAGGACACCGGTCTAAAGTTTGAAGTTCACCCGCAGAGCGCGAGTCCGTCTCTGGGACGAAAACCAGCGCTGATCCGGTGGACATTGGATGACAGACTGGTTGATTACACTTCAATTAGGCTACCTGAATGTTTAAATGTTTCATTTTTACTTCAAAAATGTTTGTTAATTGAGTTTAAATGTAGGCAATATTGTATACATGTTAAAAACAGTGTAAAATGTGCTGTATTGCTGTACTCAATGACAATAAAGGCCAATACCATTTAACATACTAGTTGTTGTATGAAATAGGCTACTATTTTACAAAGGTTTAGAGGAAATAAAAGAGGTTAATATTACTTATAAATAAAAACAGTTAATATTACTCATAAATATTGTTTTTTAAATGTTAAATTATACTCAATTTTATTTCTTAATGTACCAGATGCAGTTACTTCGATTTACTTAATTTTTTTACTTGCATTTACTCAATTCGCACAGTATATTTCATTGATTTCACAGCTTTAAAATTTACTCAATTTTTTTGAGTGTAAAAATGTTTCACCAAAAAAATTGAGTAAATAATAGTTAAACTTTTTACAGTGTAGCCATTGTAAATGCCTTTAATACTCCAACGTCAAATGGCCTGTATGAAGAACCAGAAGCCAATGACACAGAAACAATTCAGATAACGTATCGTTGAGGAACTTACTGTGTTGGTGTGTGCTGATGTTCCTTCATCTCCTCCATCCCACAAAGATGAGACTCGCCAATTACCAGGGACCTTTGCTTCAGACAGGAAGGCGTGAGTGCTTTCAGCCAAAGCGTGACTGCTTCGCTGTTTGTCATGACCAGCACTGACTAAACAGGTCTTAGCGTTTTGCCGGAGACAACAGCATTTATATCACTTATTGTTGTATTTTCTGTTGCAAAGAAGTTATTTTTTAAAATTTTTATATAGAAATATTACTTTTTAATAATATTTAAATTTGTATTGTTCTGTTGTGCAAATAAATCACTTATATACAGTCTTATGGTTGTTTGTATTATTTTATACTGTATATTTGAGGCAAGTAGGTTACTTTTATTGCATAAAAATATTGCAGGAATCTAATTTTTCATAATATCTTCCTCAAATGTGAAATATAAACTGATGAGACTTGTGGCTTTCAATCAATTACCTAACTGGATTCTTCCAGGTTTGTTTTCATTTATTTTAACATGAAATAATAAAATGTTACTTACAGTACAAATTATCTTCAAGACAACCTCAAATTTTATATTTTTTTGTCTGTGTAAGTTTTTTAAAATTTGGGCAATAAAGTGTCTTCTTTTTAAAGATGTTCATTTTAAATTGCAAATTGTTCAGCAACTGCAATTAATTAACTGCAATTCTCAGGAGCTGTATTTATTTTAATTCAGGTAGGTCATTTTTAGCTGTGAGCCCCCAAGTGGGGGTGCAGGTTAAAAGGTGTTAAAGGGCACCTATTATGGAATTATGAAAATTACCTTTCATGTAGTGTGTAACATAAACCATCTAAGTGAACAAAAACATCCTGCAAAGTTTTATATATGAAAGTTCACCATAAAAAAAGTTATTGTCTCTCAAAAGTATGAGTCGACTCAGAGTCAATTTAATGAAACGTTTTTCCAATGAGTCATTTTTCTTTGCCTTGTGACGTCAAGACGAAAAATGATCAAGTTGGCCGTGCCCACTCATTGAGCGTGCCGCGCAGACACCAGGGAAACTTGAGAACATCATGTCAACAACAAGACGCTGTGCTCTGAAGTGCGAATTAAAAGCGACCCTTTTTCACTGCCCAGGGACGAGCATGTGAAGAATCAATGAAATTTGGCAATGATAATTTCCATGTGTTTTTATTAATATATTACAGGTATTTATGTTGCAACCCAGAAAGCCTTTCCTAGCCTTGGTCCATTAAAACCACTATTCATCAGCATGCATTGATTAATCACATGGCATGTAGCAACAAAAAAAAAGGTGCGACCAAATCATATGCTGGTGCGACCAACTGAGAAAGTTGGTAGCACCAGTGCAACCAGTGGAAAAGTTAGTCTGGAGCCCTGTTCGGCTCTTCTAAATCAGATAAAACTTGGTGCTTTTCGGTGGTTTGTAAAGAAATTGAAGAGCAGAGGTGCTGTGCCCGAATTTGGATGGAGAAGGAACTGAACGGTAGGAGGAAAGTGGACACATTTTGAGGGGGCAAGAAAACAAGACTAACATCCGACTGTATTTTGATATAAAGACAGTAAACCAATCCTCAAAATAACCACATAAATAACCATCATCATGTGGTAACACTGATTTTAATGGATATGTTAGTGTAGGCATTTCACTCTTGATGGCAGCAGTGGAATAACTTAAAACGGAATGAGATTAAATTGTTTTTAATGATGAATGCATCATTGTGTGTTCAATGAGTAAGGTTAAATGTAAATATTGCAAGGCATCTACACTGAAAAACATTTGGAGTAGGATTTACTTGAAAAAAGCTAGGCAACTTTTTTCACTCAGAAAATGCTAGTAAATTTACAACGATTTGCCAAGTAAAAACCTACACATATTTATCAGTAGCTTTAATTAGAAATATTTAAGTTAAATTTACTTGGAGTATGGAATTAAGTAAACTTTACTTAACCTAGTTAAGTGAAAGTAACAAAGAAAATAAGACATTTTAACTTGGCTAATAAAAAGGTTGAGTAATATCAATTTAGTTGAAATTTCCTTTGTATTACATTTCACTCAAACATTAATATTGAAATACCAATATGTGCTTTACTTAGAACTTCTAAGTAATTTATACTACATCATGTCAGATGTTAAACATCAGGTGTGAATGCAAAGACCTCAATACTTGGTAGAAAATACACAATGACGGGAACATTTGATGGATCGTTTTTGTGTTTGGATGTGTCATTTTGAGCGGAAAATGTACTCAAAATGTCACAAAATGGCAAGTTACTATAATCCTAACAACAAAAGCAATGATAAAACAGTGTAAATACAGCTGGAAACCAGTGAAAAATCAACCTCATTAATTATTCAAGGTCCAGTGCATGATGGGAACCCCAGCATCAGAAAAGTTGATTAATTTTTACTTAATTTTATTAAGTTGATATTTACGCTTTCATTTCTACTCGCTTGAATTAAGTACTGATATGGAATTTACTTAGTTTTTTTAATTCTTGCCTGAACTAACTTTTTTATGTAAATTACATTTTTTTTTCAGTAGTATTTACTTCACCACAAAATCATTTTTTACAGTGATGTTTGTGACAGTTGCTGGTGGCAAATTTATGAACAATTTTACATTGTGCACTTTTAATACATCTTTTTTTCTAATCTAGAGCATGTTTGATTTAGTTTATCCCAACGTGTTAGTTAATACATTAATTAACAAGCATGTACTAACGTGTAGTTAAGATGGTATATTCATGCAGGAATTCATATGACTCATGTCGTAGTTTAGGTTAGTTCTTCATTAGTACATGTCTTAAGTCATCATTAGTTCATAGTAAAGTAATTATTAATTCAGGTATTAGTACATGATTATTCATGTACTGTAATTGTAAAGTGTTACCCAAATCTCTCTCTCTCATACACACACACACACACACACACACACACACACACACACACACACACACACACACACACACACACACACACACACACACACACACACACACACACACGTCTCTCTCTCTCTTCTCTCTCTCACTCTCTCTCTCTCAATTCAATTCAAATGAGCTTTATTGGCATGACTTGTACAGTATTGGCCTATTACATATGCAATGAACAAATAATCACAAAAGTCAATAAATCAATCAGTAATAAAAAAATGCATGGAAAAAAAAAAAAAAAAAAAAAAATTATATATATATATATATTTGTACCAACATTCAGACAAAGTAAGAATAATTCTGACTTTAAGTTTTGTCCACTCTCTTGTTTAGTCTCTCTCTCTCTCTCTCTAAATCTAAAAATATTGTATTTTATGTTCCACAGAAGAAAGTTATTCAGCTTTTGATCGACATGAGCATATGTACATAGTTCACTCAAAAATTGACGATCTTTTTAGTAATTATTTGGTCAAAAGAGTATAATGTACATGCATTAGCAACGCAAGCAAGACTATGACATGAAACTATTTGATGATGTTTATCTGTCAGTCTATCGGGGAATGAAGTGAGAATAAACCGTGCTTTCTGTGCATGTGTGTGTCTGCACTGATGTAGAGAGCAGAACTCACTGCTGAACGCAAGAAACCTGCTGGTTGAGATTTGGCCAGTTCTCTTACGAGAGGTTCTCTCGTATTGCGTAAGCTAGCTTACGCTACGGGAAAGATTCCATCTTTCTGAGAAATTGAAGCCAAAAATTATCCTATAATTTTGTATCCATTGTCAACGCAGTTCAGCTGCAGCAGACCATGAGAAGGCTAGCTAGCCGCTCATTGGTTCGCTCACGGAGAACTGCTTAAGCCTATGAGGGAGCGCGGATGAACCCGCGACCAATGAGAGTCTGACTCGCTCTCCCTACGTCACCGCCCCCGAAGCGGGCGTGGACGAGGCTATAAATACCCCGAATAGGCTGAATAAAATCTGATTTTTCATCCTTCAGCGACGCACCTGCATCTGCTGATCCTGAGAGAGAAGCCGCCGTCGTTTGAAAAGGCACCTTCTAGCGAGCGTTTGGGAGACTGAGGAAGCCGGCCGTCTTCGCCACCTTCAGCCGTCCTGTGAGCTAGCGCCATCCGACGGATTGTATCCTTTATACTAAAATGCTTCCTATATATTGTTGTATCTAAAAGAGCGAGCGTCTTTTTCAAGATGTCTCGTAAATTTTCTGGCGGCTTTTGCCGCGCTCCCCTCGAGGCTGGGGACCGCCACCTCTTCTGCGCTCTCTGCCTCGGATTGGAGCACGCCGATCTCGCCCCCGCTGTGGCGGCTGCGAGCTCTGCGAAACTATGCCATTGTTGACCCCGCGGGCTCGACTTCGGCCACTAAGATGCGTCCGTGCCGCCTCTGACTTCGCCGCGGAGAAAGAAACGCCGCTCTCAGAGGCCGCCGGACCCCCAGCCGGAAGCGTTCATCCCGCCGGAGCCTCTCGCTCCCGCTCTCCATCTCCGCCGCTTCCGGACATACAGCTGCCGCCGAGTGGCCGCTCTGTTGCCTCCGTTGACGCCGCGGACACCAAGGAGACATGTTCGCTTCTCGCTTCAGACGGTGAGGATTGGTCCGATTCTCACGCCTCCTCGGCCCGAGAATCAACCGGGACCCGCGCAGCTACTTCCACCAGCGTTCGACTCCCGCCGCTAAACGGGCTGCGCCCTTTCTGCCTGATCTGCACGCAGAACTCACGAAGTCCTGGAACGCCCCGCTCTCTGCTAGAACTCGCTCTGACTCTTCCACCCCGCGTCGCGTTGTGGACGGAGCCGCAGAGAAGGGCTTTATCTCCATTTTCCCTGTAGAGGACCTGGTCGCCGCACGTCTATGCCGCCCTCCGCGAGATGGCGCTCATCACCTGTGCTACCCGCTAAAGCCTGCAGTCCGACTTCAAGCTTTCAGCCGCCGGCCAAGCAGCTTCTGCACCCCATGTCTACTACAGAGTGAGCTACTTCGTGAATGGGACGAGAGCGGGGGAAAAAATCCCCCTTCAGTCGCGGATTGAGGATTTCCTGCGAATTTTGTTCTGCCTCGTCGCGCTAGCTCCTCTGCAGGCCGCTCACGTGACCAGCCTCCTGCACGAGCCCCACCCTAGCGCCTAGCTAAACACAGTCAGACTTCTCAGCGACACCAGGGCGGCCGCCCTCGCTCGCTCTGACAGCCGCCACAGACCGCCGCCTCCCCGGGGCCTCGGCAGAGGATCGCGCTGAAAACTGATTACTCGAAGTCTGCCTAGCGTGGTTGAGAAAAAGACGGCGCTCTCCCGCCGCGGCCGGATCGCCGTCAAAGTTTCGCCCTCTGTTAGTCCCCGCTCACGCGGCTACTACAGCAGTGTACCCCGCCATTACCAAGCCGGTATCCCTTCCCGCTTGCATGAGCACAAACGCCGTGTTTACGGCGTCCCAGAGAAATCTCAAAAAGAGCGTAAAAGCCTCTTGTGTAGAAAATGTGCCCACAACACTGTGTTCACTCATACACAAAACGCCGTGTTTACGGCGTCCCAGAGAAATCTCAAAAAGAGCGTAAAAGCCTCTTGTGTAGAAAATGTGCCCACAACACTGTGTTCACTCATACACAAAACGCCGTGTTTACGGCGTCTCAGAGAAATCTCAAAAGAGAGTAAAAGCCTCTTGTGTAGAAAATGTGCCCACAACACTGTGTTCACTCATACACAAAGACACTCCTGTTCCCGTGTCTCACACAGGGTCCACTCTCATAAAGCGGTCCCAACCCGCTCGAGTTTCAGAGTACATAAGCGCGCCCACGAACCCGTGCGCGCGTCCCACCTCTGTTACACGGTCCATAAACTTGTGTAGAGAATGTGCCCACAACACTGTGTTCACTCATACACAAAGACACTCCAGTTCCCCTGTCTCACACAGAGTCCACTCTCATAATGCGGGCCAAGCCCGCTCGAGTCTCAGAGTGTATAAGCGCGCCCACAAGCCTGTGCGCGTCTTACTTCTGTTCACTCTGTTACAGGGCCCATAAGCTCCCTCCGAGTGTACGTCCCGCTGTTGTAAACACTATCAGCGCGCTCACGCAGCCCGCGAAGTGCAGCGACGGGGACCATGTAGCCATTTACCCCCTAGCGTCACGCTTAAAAGCGTGGGAAGCAGTGGGTGTTAAACACAATAAAGCTAGGCTATCGCTTACAGTTTTGCCGCCGCCCTCCTCGCTTCCGAGCGCGGCTAGAAACTACTGTGAACCCAGAAGCAGTGACGCGCTGCTCCGTTCAGAGATAGCAATTCTGTTGTGCAAAAAGGCTATAGAGAGGGTGCCTCTGGCTATGAGCGAGTCGGGGTTTTACGGCCGTTATTTTCTTGTCCCCAAGAAAGACGGCGGTCTCAGACCAATATTAGACCTCAGATCGCTGAACAAAGTTCTCATGAAGAGACCGTTCAAAATGCTCACTATCAGAAAACTCCTCGCGCACGTGCGCCAGGGGGACTGGTTCATATCACTAGATCTGAAAGATGCATACTTTCAGATCCAGATAAATCCCCTTCACAGGCCATTCTTACGTTTCGCCTCGAAGGCCAGGTTTATCAATACACCGCCCTACCGTTCGGCCTATCCCTAGCACCCCGTACGTTCACGAAGTGCATGGACACGGCGCTCGCCCCCCTGCGGAGTCAGGGGCTGCGAATACTGAACTACTTGGACGACTGGCTGATTTTGGCACAATCTCAGAGAGAGTTACTGTCTCATCGTACAGTTCTCCTCGACCATCTGAAAGTTTTGGGCCTCTCTGTCAACTGGACAAAGAGCGTACTACAACCCAGTCAGACTATCTCCTTCTTGGGTATAGAGCTGGACTCGGTCATGATGACGGCGCGTCTGTCAACGCAGCGCGCGCACCGTGTGCAGCGTTTCGCCGCATCTTTTCAGATGAACAGACTCACGCCTTTGAAAACATTTCAGAGAGCGTTGGGCTGTATGACCTCAGCCTCCGCGGTGCTCCAGCTGGGGTTACTGCGCATGCGCCCGCTTCAGCTTTGGTTGAGGAGCCGTGTGTCTCACCGAGCGTGGACCACGGGCCACCAGCTGATAAAAGTAACGCAGACCTGTATCACAGCTCTGCAGCCATGGTCAGTGGTAGAAGGGTTTCAGCGGGGCGTTTCCATGGGGACAGTTTCACGCCGAAAAGTCATCTCGACAGACGCCTCCAACACGGGTTGGGGAGCGGTCTGCGAGGGCTCACCGGCCTTCGGCCCCGGTCAGCTCAAGAGAGCCTCCTACACATAAACTGTTTGGAGAGGTTGGCGGTCGAGAACGCGCTCATGCGCTTTCTCCCGCGCATTCAGGGCCACCACGTGCTGATCCGTTCGGACAATATAGCCGTGGTCTCTTATATAAACCGTCAGGGCGGAGTCAGATCCAGGAATCTTTTCCAGCTGACAGAACGCATCTTAGTTTGGTCTCAGTGTCACCTGCTCTCGCTCAGGGCGACGCACGTGCCGGGACATCTGAACGACGGTCCAGACAGCCTGTCCAGGAACCCCATTCCCCCCGGGGAATGGTCCCTGCATCCTCTTACAGTCCAGAAACTGTGGCGTCTATTCGGCAGAGCAGAGGTGGACCTCTTTGCCTCGGCGGAGAACACCCACTGCCCAATATTTTTCTCAAGGAGCGAGGACGCGCTAGCCCAAACCTGGCCCAGCCGCCCGCTTTATGCCTTCCCCCGGTCTCTCTGTTACCACAGGTGCTTCAGAGAATCAGAGAAGTGCAGCACTCGGTGCTCCTCATAGCCCCGCACTGGGAGGGTCAGACTTGGTTTCCGGAGTTCACGCAGCTGTCACAGACAGCGCCGTGGCCCATTCCAGTCAGAGCAGATCTCCTCTCCCAAGCTCGCGGCTCGATCTGGCATCCCCACCCAGAGCGCTGGGCGCTTCACGCGTGGGTGATCAACAACTACCGTTGCTTTGCCGGAGGGAATGTTAAACACGATCATACAGGCTAGAGCGGCTTCTACCAGAAGGCTCTATGCGTCAAAATGGTCTGTGTTCTCGAAGTGGTGCACAGATAGGGGTCTGGACCCGCGGTTATGCGAGGTTCCCTCCTTACTAAATTTTCTCCAAGAGAGGCTGGACAAGGGCAGATCCCCGTCCACTCTTAAGGTATATGTGGCAGCCGTCGCGGCGTTTGCTGAACCCCGACGCGGCCAGTCACTGGGCAAAGACGGGCTGGTAGTCCGCTTCCTCAGGGGAGCTAGAAGGATGAATCCCCCGCGCCCCCCTTCGGTGCCGATTTGGGACCTTTCCATAGTTCTTGATGCTATGAAAGCTCCCCCATTCGAACCGCTAAGCACCGTGGACCTAAAGTACCTGTCGCTAAAGACCGTTTTTTTACTCGCGCTCGCGTCAGTAAAACGGGTGGGAGACCTGCACGCGCTGTCGACCAGCGCGTCCTGTCTTGAGTTTGGACCTAATGACTCATTAGTCGTTCTCAAACCTAGGCATGGCTATGTTCCCAAGGCGTTTGGCACCCCGTTCAGGGCACAAGTTATATCCCTATCGGCTCTGCCTGCTCCGATAGCGAATCAGATTCTAATCTCCTATGCCCGGTCAGGGCTCTGAGATTATATGTCACTCGCACAGCTCCGATCAGACGATCCGAGCAGCTTTTTGTTTCGTTCGGCGGGCGCACCAGGGGGTTGGCCGCCTCGAAACAGTCCCTACCCAGATGGATTGTTGATGCCATTGCAGCAGCATACACATCGAAAGACCTGCCATGCCCTTTGGGCATCAGGGCTCATTCCACTAGAGGCATGGCCTCATCGTGGGCATGGTCCAGTGGGATTTCCATTCACGACATTTGCGTGGCAGCGGGATGGGCTTCCCCCTCCACCTTTGTCAGATTTTACAATCTGGAAGTACCCGCTTTGCAGGCTAAACTACTAGCAGTCTAGTATGTTTCAGCTCTTCTGGTTGAGCTGCACTATAGGGGGTTAATTCACACAGACCGAGTTCGCTCTGTCCCTCTCTTTTATGTGCTTATGTACTACACAATAACCGGCCCGCTCCGATGGCCGTTTGTCACAGATACATATATTCATTCCCACTTTCGGTGTTCCCCGGGATGCCCCGCGGGACTAATAGTGGATGCTTAGCACGCACGGCGTTGACAATGGGTTCCCGTAGCGTAAGCTAGCTTACGCAATACGAGAGAACCTCTCGTAAGAGAACGAATCGGTTACCTAACGTAACCTCGGTTCTCTCTAGATGAGGGAACGAGTATTGCGTTCCTGGCCGTGCTTGTGCTACTGGCGATGTTCGCTTCAGAATTGAAAAAACCAGATTTTATTCAGCCTATTCGGGGTATTTATAGCCTCGTCCACGCCCGCTTCGGGGGCGGTGACGTAGGGAGAGCGAGTCAGACTCTCATTGGTCGCGGGTTCATCCGCGCTCCCTCATAGGCTTAAGCAGTTCTCCGTGAGCGAACCAATGAGCGGCTAGCTAGCCTTCTCATGGTCTGCTGCAGCTGAACTGCGTTGACAATGGATACAAAATTATAGGATAATTTTTGGCTTCAATTTCTCAGAAAGATGGAATCTTTCCCGTAGCGTAAGCTAGCTTACGCAATACTCGTTCCCTCATCTAGAGAGAACCGAGGTTACGTTAGGTAACCGATTCGTTTTACTGTGGGGAACATTGTTCTTACAGCATTTCCCCACGACTGCAATGTAGATGCTCTTTATAAAGGCAAACGCTTGCTGCACTTCTCTGGGTTACAACCCTCCTCTCCATCGTATGATAAAGTCCTGAAAAGAATGGGATTGACTACATGTAATGAGCGCAGATGTTTAAACTGAACTGCAGGCGGTCCGTGAATGAGACGCAGGCTTTTGCATTGAAACACAGCAGGCAAACGCTGCACTACTGTCTTGAGAGTGTTCGTCCCGGCTGTGTGTCGAATTTTCATGTGTGTGAGTTCTACAACAGCAGTGAACAGACTTCATTAACCCTCCAACATCAGGCCTCGTGAACAAGTACAATACACAGTCAGCGAGTGGGTTAAGAAACACAAGATATTCAGAAAAATACCACAAGTTCAGAGCTAATGAACTGTCAATGCGAAAAGTAACACAAATAAAAATCAGGATTACAGAGGGGAGAATGAGAAAAGTGTAAGTCAGAAGCACCAGGAACAAACTGCCCAAAATTCTTTTGCGCTTTAGAGAAGTAAGCGATATTGAGCATGAAAGACCGCGACAAGTGCCAACAAAACACAGAATGATTATCGGGTAGGGGATAAAACAGCTGATTATTAGGAGCAGAGGGCTAAACAGAGACAAGCATATGCCTCCTAAGATCAGAGGAATAAACCAGATGATCAGAGAAATAACACAGCAGATTTTCAGTGAACGATGAGTTCTGTACCAGATAGGATGAGAAACCAGAAGATATCGTTCAAGAGCAACACATGCCATATAATACAGACCCACACTCAAACTATAAAAATATGCAATATCCACCTTCCATGATCTTGTGCTTGCCTCTGTTAATTTACAAATGATCTGAATTAGATCTGAAAAAATCAAATTAATAACAAACACTGGAGTGGAGCGATGAGATTTGATAAGAGCACACAACGCAAACAGAGTTAAGATCATGATTGGAATCTCAATGGCTGAAATGATCCTGATAATTATTGGTTCTGCAAACTCAAGTTTCCAGTAAAAGTCCAACAAACAACGCCGTTCATCTTCACCGTTATAGTAATCTCCACTTGATCCGTTGCCGCTGACGTTTTTGTCCCATTGTTTCATGAAATCTTGACAGACACTAAATATCAAACCAGTCATTAGTATAAAAAAACATGCATTCATTTACTATTGAAATAATATATTTTTTTAGTATAAAAACAATAGGGAAAAATATATGACAAAACTTGTTTTCTGTGTGATTGTTGAAATAAAGTTTCCTCAGTTTGCTTTACATGTTCTTTAGAGGAGATGTGTGTAATGTTAGAAAGCTTGAAATACGTGAAATGTAAGATGTAATGTAAAGTTTGTAAATCCTCCATTTGAACAATATCACAGAAGCAAGAATGCTGTTTGTTATGTGGTAGGATGGAGAACCCAGGCGCAGACAACAGATGCAATTTAACACAGGATTTATTAACACAAACAGGAAAACAAAACCCACGAGGGGGCAAAACAGGATGGGAACAGGAATGACTAAACTAGACTAAGACTTGACTAACAACTAAGACAGAAACAAACACTACTTTAGACAGAACTCTCTATAGATTACCCAAGGCAAGACTCACAGCAAAGATCACACAACGTATGACAATGAATCGCACAGGACAGAAAATACACAGGGGTTAAATAGGAAACACTAATGACGAGGACAGGTGAAACTGACTAGACAATCATCACAAGACGAGGATAACAAGGGGGCAGGGGTTAGAAACGAGACAACACAAGCACATGGCCCTGACAATAGGCCATGCGCTTGTACACAAAACATGGATCTGCCATGATCCTGCCACAAGACAAAAGAAACCAAAGACATGATGGCAGAATCATGACAGAACCCCCACCTTAAGGAGCGGCTTCCAGACGCTCCTCAAGGGGACATCAAACACGGGACAAGACAGACTGAGACATCGACACAAACCAACAAAACATGACAAATAACAGTAACGGCAAACACGAAAACACAACAACAGGGTTAGGATGCAACAATAAAAATAACAAACAAGGAAGAGGTGGCGGAGGAAACAGAGTTCATGGGGGGTGGTCCAGGGTGGATGGGTGTGCTGGGGGTCCTAGGTCGACGGGACGAGGGCTTCGGACAAGGGTTCTGGGCAGGTTTAGATGGAGACACACGAGGAGAGGTCTTGGGGGAAACAGTCCGGGGCTCAATGGTGACAGGGGAAACAGTCCGGGGACAAGTGGAGACAGGGGCGAACGAAGAAACAGTCCGGGGACTCGTGGAGACAGGGACAAAGGGCGAAACAGTCCGGGGACTAGTGGAGACGGGGGAGACCGGGAAAACAGATGGGGATGCTGCATCAGAGGAAGCAGCAACAGGCTCAGACATGGAGGACACAGAGGACGAGGAAACAGGACTACTGACGGGGGACATGGCTGGTGACAGGACAGGACTGGGTGTAGCGCTCACGGCGACAGGCGCGGGTGCAGCGCTCTCGGCGGCAGGCGCGGGTGCAGCGCTCTCGGCGGCAGGCGCGGGTGCAGCGCTCTCGGCGGCAGGCGCGGGTGCAGCGCTCTCGGCGGCAGGCGCGGGTGCAGCGCTCTCGGCGGCAGGCGCGGGTTGCAGCGCTCTCGGCGGCAGGCGCGGGTGCAGCGCTCTCGGCGGCAGGCGCGGGTGCAGCGCTCTCGGCGGCAGGCGCGGGTGCAGCGCTCTCGGCGACCGCAGCGGGCTCGGCGACTGCAGCGGGCGCAGCGGGCTCTGTGACTGCAGCCCTCCTCCTCCTCCTCTTTCTCCTTGGCCGCGGGGCAGAGGCCATGGCCAGAGCTGTGGCTGGTTGGGGAAGCACAGCAGGAACCGTGACTGGCGGTGGAAGGACGGACTCAGGCTGCGCTGACTCTGGTGAGGATGATTCCGACGGAGACTCCCACGAGGTCCGTCTTCCTCGTTTCCCACGAAGACCAGCAGGTGTGGAAGACGCCTCAGGAGTCGAGACGAGGTGAGCTTGGTTGTCCTGCGTGACCACTGCTAATACGCGACCCTCCGGGATTATTGGTAGGCAGGCAGCAGGTGAAGACCACAAGGACGCCGTCTCTGACTCCTCCGGGAGAAACGATCAAAAAGCCGAGCGTAGTTCGACAGGATCCACTCACCCTCTGGTGAGTACGGAAGGTTGACGCTGCTTCTATTGAGGGGAGTTGATAACCAACACTGATCAGAGGGGTCCGGGGATCGCTTGACAGGAAAGCACATCCTGTCTGCTGGGTTCAGTTTTCGGCGATTCATTCTGTTATGTGGTAGGATGGAGAACCCAGGCGCAGACAACAGATGCAATTTAACACAGGATTTATTAACACAAACAGGAAAACAAAACCCACGGGGGGGCAAAACAGGATGGGAACAGGAATGACTAAACTAGACTAAGACTTGACTAACAACTAAGACAGAAACAAACACTACTTTAGACAGAACTCTCTATAGATTACCCAAGGCAAGACTCACAGCAAAGATCACACAACGTATGACAATGAATCGCACAGGACAGAAAATACACAGGGGTTAAATAGGAAACACTAATGACGAGGACAGGTGAAACTGACTAGACAATCATCACAAGACGAGGATAACAAGGGGGCGGGGTTTAGAGACGAGACAACACAAGCACATGGCCCTGACAATAGGCCATGCGCTTGTACACAAAACATGGATCTGCCATGATCCTGCCACAAGACAAAAGAAACCAAAGACATGATGGCAGAATCATGACAGCTGTTGTTCTTAATATTCTGCACGTGTACAACGGTTTATTAAAGTAGGAATAAATCTTGAAGAACTTACGTTATTGACAGGATTGTGTGTTTGGTCTGCAGGTCAAAGCAGAAGTTTGTGGAATAACACACAGACTGACAGATGTTTCACAAGTTTCCACTGCCGTGTTTAAAGAGCTCTTCATTCACTGCACACACTGTAAAAAACACACATCTTAAAGCTTGTGGATCTAATGGAGGAGATTACACACAAACTATTTGATCCAACGTGTGAAACTGTAATTACCTTAAAGACACAAATAACCGACTGAAGTAATGTGAAAATGCTTTATATCTGATGCTTTCATTTTTAAACTTCACTCAGTGTTTTTAACTCTTCCCCCACAAGTGTTTTTTTTTTTAAATTAAAAAATAAAACCCAGCGGTTTTGATCATTTTCACAAAAGTTTTATAGTCCACAGAATATTTTGTTGTGTGAATATCTGAACATGTAACATATCAAAAGAAAGAACCGAAACTCTGTGTAACGAACAGCTCACACGAAGTTTGAGAATCCAAATGCAGTTTTTAATGGGAAAATCCAAGATCATTATCCGTATAACAGGCAGTGGTCAAAGGCACAGGGTAATCAGTCCAAACAATGACAAACAAATCCAGAGGGTGAGAAAGGAACGGGAAAACCAGGACACAGGCAAATAACAAAAACCAGAAACATGGAAAACAGTGGAAACGCTCAGAAATGCAGTGTTACACGTACAAGACTGAGTAGCATCTGCCTGCAAATTGAGGCTGCATTTTCAGGACCCCACTTCTAGGACCCTAGGTTTTTAGTGACAACGCCACCTACCGAATTAGAGGACCAGCAAAGATGGATGACATTCAGAGTGTATCAAATGCAAATCAATTTTTATTTGTTTAACTTTAAAAACAATTGTGATGCATTTCATTGGAAAGTTAACGTTGCCAACGTACTGGTGATTTGCTAAACAGTCTTGAATGCATATAGCCATCATATATTAGCCTCTAATGCTGGAAAATGAAGTGTTAGCACGTTCATTTAACGGAGCCTGTGTTGACTTATTTACAGCACAATAAACTGTAGCATGTTCGTTCTGAAAGCTTGTTAATTACTCATTGTTTTTCCATTTTAAAATTCAGTTAAAATAATCTTAATGTTTGCACTGTCACATGCTCACAGTCAGCCTGTTTAACGTTACCCACAATACATGTTATGTGTACGTCTCTTATTTTGACATGGTTTTATAAAGTTGGTTGAGACATATGACATTTTAATAGTCAGACATATCAGAGAGGCCATTATAATAATTGACTGTTAAAATCCCACGTGTTAGATTGTGTCATTTACTGTATACTGTACTCTATATGAAGTGCTATCAAGGACACAGCTCAGTTTTTCTAACTAAAATTAGAGAGTAGAACATGTTCAACTAAATGTTCCTTATTTAATTCACTTCACTTCTTTCTCTCTCTTAGGAGTCAGTGATGATGTTGTCCATGTGTTTGTCCATCCATTGAAGTTCTGTCTATGTGGTTCACGTCATGATCAAATTTGTTTTTGTGTGTGTTCAAGTTCAGTCTGCTTTTAAACAAACAAATAAAAAAATGTTTTATTCTTACTTCATGCATTCCTTTTTTAACAACACTTAAATGTGGGAAAGTTTAATAAAAAAGCAACATTTTGTGCAAGAATCTGAGAAAATCATGTTTTGTCAAAGACTCCATCATTCAAGTCCATCAACACCTCAAAGCTTCACAGTCTAATAGCATATAACAGTGAAAACACGGAAAGCCGGAAATTTCCGTCAATGGCGATTGAAAGAGATCAAGTTCAATAACAATTAAAAAATGTTCATATCCTCAGTAAAATCATTCCAGGTGTCTAATTTGTGCTGCCTTTCAGTCATTCATGTAAAAATCTGTTTATTTAATTGTTTTTTGGTAAAGCTGCATGTCACTTGTCCTAGTTGTCCTGGCATACAATATTTCGCAAAACCTGTAATTTCCTTAAATCTTTTTAACAGAGGTGACGAGAGTGCATGTTAGCATGACCACAATAGACACGTTCATGGAAAATACCATAGGTTTAAATAAACCACAATTATCAATATTTATTGCATGGCTTGGAAGAATTCCAATGTAGAATGCGGTGTGTCATTTCTTGATAACAGACGCTGCTTAGTATAACACACCGTTGCCATGAAAAACAGAGCGTTGCCATGGACGCAGTTCAGAGACGGAATGGACTATTTTTTTTTAGTGGAAGCAATACAATCATTTTTAAATCAAAAAACTCATTTTTAAATCAATATTTTGAGTCAAATTATTGATTTATTTGGTAGGTAGCCATGTAATAAGCGTGAGGCGGTCGGTATAGCGAATACAAACCCTTCAGACTCCGCTTCGAGCTCCTAGTCAGCCTTTCGGAGTGGTATTCGTTATAACAACCGCCTCGCTATACATTATCCCTTACACAACATACTCTATTACTCGCAGGTTGCTGTATTACCGATAATAAGTCTCAGTTATTAATCTCAGATAATAACAACTCTTTGAGTTTTTGATTGAACTCTGCTCACTGTAAGTGGTGTCGGGCTTCTTCTAATCTCATGTTCAGTGTAACTCTTAAAAGTGGACACTCGTCTAGCTTGATGAGGATAAAGACAAAGCTTTGAAAGGTAAACTGAGAAGTCAATTAAATTCTAAAGCAGATCTATGCAAATTATACAAAAATGTTACACATTGGTTAATTTTAGATAAATCCTTCTTCCCTTTCACAGATCCTGTGATAAAGCAGTCTTCAAATACTAGTGTCTGAACCACAATCCCTCAGTTGCAGAAAATGAGTCGTACTCAAAGAAGTGATCGTCCACTTGAACTCTTCTGTTTCTTTGGTTCAGACATTCGTAGGCCTGGCCTGAGTTTGTAAACAATGCATTATTCACTTCTGCATATTGTATTTGCCGTAACTTTTGCGATGCTTATTTATTTAGTCATGTAATATTCATAGTGTACTTTCCAGTAATACAGTTAAAACAGAAAAACAGTTCTACAAAAAAAATATAAAAATAGCACTGCCATAGCATTTCACTGTATTTCATGTATTATAATGTATTTTGTTCAAGAGATTATATATGCTGCTGTACTTTTTTAATGTACTCTAGGTATTGAAATATTCTTAAAGTACATTCAAATGAAGTTTCAAATGTATTCTAACTGTAGTTTAAGAAATATGAAAGTATATTTTAAATGAACTGTAAAGAAATACACTTAAATGCACTAAATGTACTTGAAGTGGTTCCATTTTAGCACAATTTAATATTAAAATATATTACAAATAGCTTAAATTTGCATATCTTGAAATACACTTAATATATTTTGTACATTAATATACTTAAGTTGTTTCAAAATAATACATTTAGCACGCACTTAGTACAGTATAATTTAAATATATTAAGTATTTTGAAAAAAGTACAATTTGCTTACAACCATAAAGTACAATGTACTAAATACATTTACTTTTCACCTGGGAACTCAGATGATGAAGTTTATGTGCTGATCATATCATCATCAAATGAATCTCAAGAACCTGAAATGGAAACTGGTTCTGACAGGACTTAAAAAAAAGGTTCAGACCTGCTTTAAACAATTCTGTCGTAATTTCTTCTATACATAATCAAGCACACTAGCGAGTCAACAAGCTGAACAACATGTGCTAACGTTTGAATAAAGGCTGAAACACAATAACACAATTTTTCCCACATGAGACGACATGATCTTACCGGGAATCAGACTGAAGACTGAAGATGCTACTCATCAGGAGATTGTGTGATATGAGCTGCTCAGCTTCTTTTATAGCCTGAATTAACTCCGGAAACACCAAACAAAGATGCATTAAAAATCATTTACTGTTAATGCACACACAACCACATCGGCAATCAGCAAACCAAACTACACAATATACAACCATTTAAAAAAGCCACAAGTGTTATAGCCATTAAAACAGTGATATAATATAAAAATGTTGTCATACTGTAAGTTTATCAAATTATGATTATGCAGTAAGGGCTAAATAAAGACAAAATCTTATAGCAACTTTTTCTACTGAAAACATAATCGCTCCATCTTTATTTGCAGTTTCATTCCAATTTAAGCCAAGTAGAAATGTATTTCTATAGCACTTTTAAAAGAAACAGAGTTGCATCAAAGTGGTGTTCAATAAAACATTGAGCATATAAACAGAAAGCATAATAAGAAACCATGCAGCGCATACAAAATATAAACACATTGGGGCTATGGAACAGTCGCCCCTTATCTGTGAAAACGTCAAATTCTGTTTATGTTTAAATCTAAATTGAAATCTTATTTTTTTACTTTGGCTTTTTAAAACTTTGTATGTTACATTTGCTGATTTTATTTTGTATGGTTTATTTTTTTTTCTTTGTTTCCTTGCATTGTTTTATCTTATTTGTACAGCACTATGGTCCAACTGCTGTTTTGTTTATCTGTGCTTAATAAACACAAATACATAAATACAAAATACAATAATAGTAAAATAAAATAAATAAAAAAGACACTGATGTTTGTGAATCAATCTTGTCAGTAAACAAATTAGTTTGATTCTGCACTACGCTTTAATAATGTTCCACTAATCTATGTCAGATTCAAATTATTGACACTTGATGCAGTGATTACTGTAAAGTATATTAACTGTATCCACACGAGAAATGGGCATTTATGTTAAATATTTACAAAATGTGCATTCCAAATGTTAAATTATATTGTGTTAAAGGTGCCATAGAATGCATTAATACAATATTTTAAATGATTCTCTGATATCTACACAAAAGTTATAGGTTTAGGTAAGGGCAAAGATTCTCCAGATGAGGTTTTACATGTTCATTTATAACCCTAGGATTTGCCCCTGGCATGAAATGGGCTGTTATTAACTTATTTGGAAGGGTCATGAATAATAATGTTGAGCTCTGGTCTGATTGGCTGTTTCACAGATTTGTACGCAGGAGCTGTGGTGTATTCTGAAATACAAATGTGCAAAATAATCATACTTCAGTTTTCAAACAAAATATTTTAACAAATTGACCAATGCTTTGTCAAATGACAATCGTTTCAACTGAAGTGGTGGAGAAGCTAGAAGGAGCGAGTGAGCTATCTGTAAGCAACCAAACTAACTTAGTTAGCTCCTGAGTTATGTGTTGTTGATGAAATATAGGCATTATAATACTACCCGGCAAAAGGGATTGACATTGATGCATTTACAGTTGTATGTATTTTTTAGATTTATATGACAACACAGGAAATAATATTAACCTCTGTGTAAATAGGTAGCCATACTATTTAGTTGTCTATGCTCGTTATGCTAGTTAGCTAAGGTTAACGTTACTGTACTAGTATCTTGCGTTCGATCTCGACAACGAAGGGTAAATTATCATTAATGTTGTTAGCTCACTAAGAAACTTTCGATTTAAACAGAAATGGCTTAAACAGTCGAGAATTGGATAAAATCACTAACGTTACTTACCGCTTTGTAATGGAAATATAACATTAGTTATCTCTTCAGAATTATCACAGTCAGTGCTATGTTGGGATTCGCACGTTTTTCAGTGGTCTCTTGCAAACACAAGATTTACTAATGAAGGAGGAAACAGTGGTGTTTGAGGCTCATGGTATGTCAGTTCCACATACAGAACTCTTATTATTCAACTATGCCAAGGTAAATACAGTTTACATCTAACAAGGTTAGATGTTATAGGAAGGAGGTGGGAACCGGCGAACAATCAAAGAATTTAATAACCAAATAAAACAAATACAAAAAATAAAGTAAAGACGGCAGTCCCTCACGGTTGACTACCGCCACACATAAACCAAAACATCAAATAAAATCCAGGCCTGGTCTCTCTCGATCTCCACTGTCATTGCTCCTCCTTTTATGCTTCCACTCCTCCGTGAGAGATACAAGACCGGTGCGTCGCGCAGGTGTCGCTCATCAGTAATCCCGCCATCGGCCTCGCGCCGCTCTCTCACGGCCCTCGGCCTCGTCCTGCTCGCCACAGCAGTTTTCCATTCAATGGCACCTTTAATATTGGTAAAAAGCTAATCCATGTTCAAATAGGGTGAACACTAGACTTGTTTCACAGTATGGTACACTTGAAGAACAATCAAACAGCATATTAGCTTATTGGTAATAATGACAGTAATGAACACTTTCATCAACATGTTCATGGTGAAGACAAAAGTGATGTGATGCAAATTTCACATATGATGATTTAGAAGATTATAATAGCTTAAATGATAAACAATACCGTTTTTAAGCATTCTTTAAAGTGTCAGTCATGAAGGATTTAACCTGAAGAACTTCTACTGAGTATCATAATATATTTGGTTTCTGCCATTAGAAAACACTTCCCTATTAAGTGGATGTGGGTGATTTTTTTCCTCATTTTTCAAAAGCTTTTATTCCTGAATGCTTGTTACTAAGAGATTCAGTAGTGATTGCACATTTCCTCATTTCGCATCAGCATTGACTCATTATGAATCATGCAACAAACCACATCTAATATAACACGTATGTTAAGTGTTTCCTACTGAAATTCTGCACAATATATGTGACAATCTGTGAGTTGTCTGACTTATGTGGACTTAAATCCTGACTAGCATGAATTTTGTCGTTGATTTTACGCCTGTAGTACACGTCATCCACTTCTTTGTCTTGTAACAGGCTCAGGCTTGTTGCCATGTTCTTTTGTACTGAGTGTACTGCTACTACACACCACCAGAGGCACTATGGTACTCTAGTGGATGGTATATAGCCAGGTGGGTAGTAGAGCAAGGCAGATTTGTTGGGCAGAGGAAGCATGGCTTACCTGGGGTGTAGGGATGGGGAAATAAGGAAGCAATGAGGCTATGAAGCAATGAGGCTATGAAGCAATGAGGCTTTCCCCCAACTGTTCTGGGAAAAGGTTCAAAGCTTCGAGAGTTTCGAGAACGGCGCCATCTGGTGCTTATTTAGAATTTAGACTCGGCACGGCACGGCTCGCTTTGCTTTTCCACTGCAGTTAGTACCGCTGCAAAGTGGGTGGGATTATAGACTGATCGTTATAGTTTATCCGCTACTCGGCAACCAAACGTGAGGAACATCTCACTTCGTACACTGAACACGATTCAGCCATTTCATTTTTTCTTTCTTTTTTCTTCAAGCAAGTAGTTTTAAAACAGGTGCTACAGCGGTGGCTGTTACTGGCGATTTAAATCTAGCAGGTTTGATGTCTCACAAATACAATGACGCTGGTATTGACGATTCTGTCTGTCTGACCAATCAGTGATCTGCAGTGTTTTCACGTCACATTTTAGTATCGGTACGGTACGCTTGGAACCTCAACAGAGGTGGTACCACTTAATGCGAGCCGTACCGTACCGTAGTGATGGGGACAAGATTGCCTAGTCCGAGTCAAGATCGAGTCTTTGAAGGGTCGAGTCCGAGTCCAGAACGAGTCCGTTGTTTTTCAAATACAGTCGAGTCCGAGTCAAGACTGAGTCTTTGAGGAAACAAGTCTTTTGCAAAAATATGTTAGTGAGCATAGCATAGTTCAACAAATATATTACTGCACTCACCTGTCAGGATGATTTCTTCTAACGTGGCGGTGGAAGTTAGAAGTTGTGCCATAGGTTTCAGTTATCGATGTGTTGCAGAATTGGCACCGTGCAGTGTGCTTTTTCTTCAAATCTTTTCCGGTAAACGGTTTGTGGTTCTGAAAGGGGAATTTGATGATGGCAGACTCGTTGTTCATCTTGCCGCCGCTCACACCAGGCAGCAACGGAAGACACTGACGGCAGTATCTTTGCATTGCACCATGGGATGTCATTTTCAAATAATGCCCGTCAACATTGCATTTTATTATTATTATGTGTTGTGTGTTTTTTTTTTATATGAACATTAAAAAAATGCGTTGGAAAAAAATTCTCGAGGACTCAGTCTGAAATTACGAGTCCTTCTCCTCCCACTGTGGCCCGAGAGACCGAGTCAAGACTGGAAGGAACAAGTCCGAGACGAGTCCGAGAAAGCAGAAATCGGTCTCGAGGACTCGAGTACTACATCACGACCGTACCGTACCATGCAGTGGAAAAGCGCCACAAGTGATCCGTACCGAGCCAAGCCGTACCGTACCATGCAGTGGGAAAGCACTACAAGTGAGCCGTACCATACCATGCAGTGGAAAAGCACCTAAGCATGCCGAACCGAACCGTACCATGCAGTGAAAAATATGAAATCAGATGAAGCAACCACAACACACTCCATAGTTTCAATGTTATGTGTACAAATAAAAGCCTTACACATTTGTGTTTGATTTGTCCATTAAATAAATTCCTTTACCCATTAAAGTGTGACAATAAAATATAAAAATGAGCTTATATGATTCAATAACTACACACACACATAGTGAATAAGGACATTGTGTGATAGGATCATCTGTTATTAAATGTGCTTATGACATTTGGCAGTGATAGTGCTTATGTAACTGTAGGAATGACAGAAAGGTGATAAAGTTTTTAATTATTTGTATTAAAAAATAAAAATTGTTTCAGTGTTTTTTCTCCTGTTAGACTGTACCACGTGAAAGAGTGTTCTCTAAGGCTGGGAAAGTACTGAGGAGGCCAGGGTACAAAGAAACTGTAATGCCAATCAATGTACAGTCCCTGACAAACATCTTGTCGCTTATCTATTTTGTAGAAACACCTGCTATTAACCTGACTTTTAATTAATCAATTGGTGTTAGAAATAGCTCATATAAAAAGCTAAAACCCTCCTAAATTATGTTTAATGCACTGAAATAAATTAGTTTCACTGAATTGTTTCACTCATTTAAACAAAGACAGAAAGGTCAAATTTTGGCAAGACAAATGTTTTGTCGCCTATACAGAAATTGAACATATTTACTGCAAATACAAAAATATGTCAGCAAATTAAGTAGGGGTGCTGTCATCAGGAATAGCAAAGAAAGCAGTCTTGCATGCCTCCCAGAATTCATCAATATTCTTTGGTTTCGTCTTCCATGCTTCCTCTTTCATCCTACCCCACATATGCTCAATGATGTTCATGTCTGGTGACTGGGCTGGCCAATCCTGGAGCATCTTGATCTTCTTCGCCTTGAGGAACTTTGATGTGGAGATGGAAGTATGCGATGGAGCACCATCCTGCTGCAGAATTTGGCCTCTTTTATGGTTGGGGATATAAGAGGTAGCTAAGATTTCTTGGTATTTTAGACTATTTATGTTGCCTTCCACCCTGCAGATCTCTTGCACAACCCCATACTGGATGTAGCCCCAGAACATGATTTTTCCGCCACCAAACTTCACTGTTTTCTGGGTGAATCTCGGATCCATGCGTGCTCCAGTAGGTCTCCTGTGGTGTAATTCAACAGAAGATTCATCTGAAAAATCCTCCTTTTTCCACTTTTCCAGTGTCCATCCTTTTGGCAGGCTGTGGGCCTTGGCAAATGCCACACGGTTTTTCAATTGTCTTTTGTTTAGTGCTGGCTTCTGGGCACTGATTCGACCATGGAGGCCATTTCGAGACAGAATCTGACAAACTGTTCTGGTTGACACAGGGACTTGGCCAGGGCTGGCCTTGGATTTTCGAGCCAACAATCCGTCCTCTCGAGCATGTATCTTGCGGGGTCTGCCTGACCTGGGCTTGTCAAAAATGTCTCCAGTGTCTTCAGATGTTTTTTTATCCTCTGTACTTGACGCTGAGACACATTGAAGGTGTCTGCCACATCAGTAGTGGATCTGGTCTTCAGCCTCTTGATAATCAAAACTTTAGTTTTAAGGTGAATCTTAGGCATGTTTGCAGAGGTCTAGTTGCAGTTGATGTGAAGGTCTAGTTTACTGGGGTTGTTTTTATACACACCTGAGACCTAATTGATCCATTATTAGTCACAGGTGAAGCTCATATGACAAGGCGACAACACTTATGTATTTGCAAAAAAATTACTCAATGGGCTTACCAAGCTGTGAATATTAGAATACTTTTTGCACAGTTTCGTTTTGCACTGAAACATTATTACAAAAGCTGTTAGGATTAAAATGAGCCATTTCTTGTAAGGAAATCTTGATTAGAAATATATTTCAGCGGCACTTCAGGTCAATGTGTACACAAGCGACAAGACTTTTGTCAGGGACTGTAGATACAGTAGGGATTGTGCATCTCCATAGCTGAGGCCGATGCGAAACACATCTAGATGCATAGCCAACGATTTGATAAATTAAAGATACATATAAGCAGCTACCGATGAAGTGGTTTCAACTTTTCTGTAAATAACTTCGCAGAGATCTTTGATTCAGAAACAATTAGACTTTATTCTGGAACGGCGCTCCAACAAAGCCGAGTGACTCCTGCATCACTCTAACGCTCTGGCCATCCGGCCCACTGGCACTCCCGAGTCTTTTTGGGTTCAGAGTTAAATACATACATTCATCTTCCATAGAAGGTAAAACATCCTATAGATGGGTGAAGGTCCTGTACCATGTGACATCTTAGAATAGAGTTGACTGCTGCCTCAACCTTTAAGGTCTTGTTACAGGCACACAGAGGAAATCCAAAGTCAAACACAGAGAAATAAATAATTGTGTATTCTTATAAGGCTAAATTACTTGTTTTGTAAATAATAAAATCTTCAACACCGATGCGATGCGATTCACTACTATTACGATGCGATCCGATTTCGATTTGATTCAACGCGATGCGATTCAATGTAATACGATGCAATGGAGAAAAATATGATGCTATGCAATTCAATATTATATAGATATTAACTTTTATTTCTTTTTTTCAGACATAGGCTACAGCAAATCATAAAGTAGCTTAAGTGCCATCTGACCTTTAACGCATGGCTCTTTCACAGACAAAAGATTTGGTTTTCACAAAACCAAAGGATTAGGCTAAATAAAAACAGATATTATTTTCCTGTCCTGTCTCCAGTTAAATGTTTAACAGCTCACACACTTAACAGTGAAACAATCTAAGGATGCTCAGGGATAAACAAAGAAATGTTCTGTAATTGCCAGCAGGCTAATGTGATTTCAGCAGGTAACAGTGACCAGAAAGCAGGAGCTGTTTTAACAAACAATAATACAAATAAAAAAAACTTTCACAAACAGGTATTTCATAACTATATTCAAATGTAAAATATATATGAAAAACTATCATTTGCAGTCACAGGCTTCTGTAAACCAGATTAATTTAAATGTCCTACTTTAAGGTTTAAAGGTGACGCTCCTCTAAGCCCACCCGATCCAGAAATAACAATATTCAATTTGAATTTGAATTTATTTGTATAGCGCTTTTCACTATACATATTGTTTCAAAGCAGCTTTACAGAAAGTGCATTTCAGAACTGTACATAGAACAATACAGTTAGTTAATCATGTATTAATTTAGGGCATAACATAATCGCCAGCATTGAGTCGTCTCTTCACAGGCGTCGAGTCATCTCATCACAGGTGTTGGGGCATCTGAAGTCTCCGTGAGAGGATAGATACAAACTGGACCTGACGAACGCTATTTACCTCGGGACTAGCGTCACAAGATAACAGCAGAAAAGCAAATGTGAAATTGTCACAGGATGGTTCAAAGTGAGACGAGGATACAATTGCAGAGTACGATGGGGTTTATTAAATAATAACAAAATAAAGACAAACTATAAACAAAACTACCCAGTGGGGTAAAACAAGAGAGGATTCAGGCAGAAACAGGAAACACAAGGTAACAGGAAACTTGGACAACGAACCAGCACAGGACTACAAACACAGGGAGGCTAAATCGGCTCTATGCACGGCAGTATTTCCGGTGAAGGTCTAAGGATGCTCGATAACTTCCGCCGATCGTAGACTCCAATGCAATACCAAGAATTTATATTGAATTTTATACTCCATGGTTATACTAAAGAAACGTTATTCACAAAAACAGACAAAACAGACACCCCTCATTTTGTTTATGCTTCTTTTTAAAATTATATGAAATAAACATAACTATATATAAAATGACATCTAAACATATGAAAGTTCCGTTTCAAAGACGGGAGGACAGTACATTTTGAAGACTCTGCCATAATCCCGTTTTCCTCGGTTTTCCTCCGCTTTAATCTCCCAACCGGAAACGGAAGAGCATCCTTGCGTCAAATGCGGAACTTAAGCGTGCATATAGCCTATAGGGGAACAAACAAAGGAGGGTAACGAGAAGGGCAGGTGTGACAAATTAACAATAATCAGATAACAAGATGGGAGGGGCTAGACAATAGACTGGAGAGCACATGGCACAAAGGAAACACATGACAAGCCATGTTGTAACGTTCAGCCTTTAAGGCAGGATACACCACAAAAATAAACGTTCAGAACCCTTTATATCAGTGGTTCTCAACTCCAGTCCTCGGGACCCGCTGCTCTGCACATTTTGTATGTCTCCTTATTTAACACACCTGATTCAGATCATAAGCTCGTTAGGAGAGAC
This sequence comes from Chrosomus eos, assembly GCA_036326025.1. Taxonomy (NCBI): domain Eukaryota; kingdom Metazoa; phylum Chordata; class Actinopteri; order Cypriniformes; family Leuciscidae; genus Chrosomus; species Chrosomus eos. The sequence goes on from CM070822.1 coordinate 49,023,483, forward strand.
TCCATGAACTGAACTGAGTGTGTCAGATAAGAGAGTTGAGAATTGAGAACCACTGCTTTATATGGTATTGAGTTGTTACAATCGTCCATATAACCACAAGCAAGATGGAAAGATAACCCAGAAGTGTATTTAATAGCAAACACCAACAATCAATACAAACAATACAAAATGTCCGGTATGTGTGGGTGTGTGTTTCAGTCCAATGCAGTGTTGTTTTTGGCAGCCCTTTTAGTTTTAGTCTAAGGCTACGTTTACACATAGCCGGGTATTTAGAGAAACGAATATTTTCCTCCCCTCCGTTTTCAATAATAACATCGTGCACACACCCGCATAAATACGCCGCGAGCGCCATCATAACTATGCCAAACCGATGGGCGGCAGTGTAGGGAGAAGGATAAAGCGAATCAGAATCCTCAGAATCGACACGAGAGAACCTAAAACCCCGTTTCTCCCAGTTGACACGGCAACACATAACCGGCGTTTTCAGAAATCTCCACTTTGGCCGGAGTTTTTAGAAATAATCGTTTTCTGTGATAAAAACGGGGTTTTCGTGTAAACGAGAGGCCAAAACGCAGGGAAATATATGCGTTTTCCCTTCGTGTAAACGGGGCCTTAGTCTTTTGGACGAAAATGCTTTTTAGTTTTAGTCACATTTTAGTCACTTATAAACGTAATAGTTTTAGTCAAGTTTTAGTCGACGAAAACGCAAAAAGGTTTTAGTCAAATTTTAGTCAATTTTAGTAAAAAAAAAAGAAAAAAAAGTCTTTAAAAATAGAGAAAATAAAAGTGCAGCTGTGTCACACAGCTCTCTTTACTTAAAAAAGTGATTTTTTTTTAAATAGATAAAATAGACATAACATAGGCCTACTGTGTTTGATATGGGGATTAAAATGGTGGGCAGTGTATGGGCAGTGTTTAAGATATAAACTAATGATTAATTATTGTAATATTCCTTTGTTCCAATCAGAGCATGTGAGCGGAGAGAGAGAGCGCATTTCTGAATATTCCTGCGCTTGCTCATTCCGCTCAGGGTCGCGCGCTCAACCCAGATGGCCTGCTGGTTCGAGAATATGTGGAATGTGGAAGGTGGAATGTGGAAGGGCTGCCTCCGACTAAAGTTTTTATTCTAGTCGACTAGTAGTTGTTCATTTAAACCACAAATCGCCCCTTTATATTAATTCAATTACTTGAATAGGCTATACAGGATCATGAGCGTTATAAGCCGCACTCAAGTGCACGGCCGCACGCATAAAGCTTCCCACAAAGAACCGGCAAAAGTAATGGTTATGAATGTGTAAAAAAAATAGCAAGGAGACATTTAATTGTTTATTAATAAACTTGTGTTTTCGGTGTCGCTGCAAAGATGAAGTTGACGATGCGGACTCGCCATGAACGAATAAAGATATAAAACACGGAAAATTTCCTCTCGTTTGTAGTCGACCTGTCACGTCTGTCACGCCAGTGGGGCGCGCCCCACACTTTGAGAACCGCTGGATTATACTGAAACTGAAAGTATGTCCATAAATCATCTTGTCGTTTTCCGACCACTTAAGCCCGTTTATTGGCTTCGCCGCCATTCTTCGGAAGATGTGTGGTGGGTGACTAGCCGCAGCCGCAGGCGTGTTGTTGTTGTTGTGTGGAATCTGGTGCACGCACGGCATGGGTGGTGGCCGTACCCAAAGCAGCAGCATTGCTGATACATTTTTAGCTCAAAACAGACAGAATTCAAATGCAAAATAGGCAGAATTTACATGCATTGCAAACGTCAGATTTAGCCTATAGTCATTTTCGTTCCGTCTCGTCTCGTCAACGAAAACTCGAAAACGTCTCGTCATGTTTTAGTCACCTTAGAGCCATTTTTAGCTAGTCATCGTCACGTTATCGTCATAAAAAAAAAGTTTGTCAACGAAATCATTTCGTTATCGTCATCGTTGACGAAAGCAACATTGGTCCAATGTATGTGGGTGATTTGAATCGGCCGTCAAAAGTCCGTGCACGCAAAGAGGTACTGCCCTGTGTAGCGATCTCCAAGGAGAAATAATCCACTTTGTATAGGCCTACATCCACGAAGAGTCAAACAAACACAGTCACTGACAAGTCACTGGTGAAGTGCAATCGATCGCCAGTCCCCAAAGAGCAATGTTTGTGTTGCTCTCGAACACCGATTTCCCGGCACCTTTACAAGGAAGTACAGTCATTCCTTCAGCTGATTAGACTGACGTCACCGGGGATTCCCTTGAGCTTCCGAGGCTTCTCGGGAGAGTAAAACGAGAACACAACTACAAGTCCATGTGGGCATCAAACACGGTAAGAATAATTATACCATGGCAGCTGTCTAATAAGTATAACTTACATAATTAACAGCCATAAAAATATTCATACATTATGTGGCCTGGCTACAATGTGCTCACAATAAACAGAACTAGAACACAAGAACATGACAAACCGGGAATGTCAGAGCTCTGTCACCAACTAAGATAAAACCAGACAGAAGTGACAGAACGCTGACAGGAAATAATTAGCATAGCTGCTGTTCATAATATTAATGCATTCGGTCTGATTCAACAGTGGTATAAAAGGTAAGCATTATGTGAATGCTTGGCTAAAGAGATGCGTCTTTTATCTAGTTTTAAACTAGAACAGCGAGTCTGATCCTCGAACAATATCAGGAAGGCTATTCCAGAGTTTAGGAGCTAAATGTGAGAACGCCCTCCCTCCTTTAGTGGACTTAGATATCCTAGGAATGACCAGAAGCCTCGAATTTAGTGATCTTAAAGGACACGATGGATTGTATGGCGATAGAAGGTCTGTTAAATACACAGGAGCTAGACCATTTAGGGCTTTATAGGTCAGTAGTAATACTTTGTAATTGATCCGGAACTTAATAGGTAAACAGTGTAGAGATGTTAAAATTATAATACAATAATAATACTTAAAAACAGCAAACGTGCAAAGATTTTACAAAAATAAAAAGACAACAACAACAACAGAAAATAATACGTAGTTTTGGTTATTTAAATGTAATGTATTGATTAACTTTCGCTCTTTCCGCTCTTTCAGCTTGCCACGCCTTGGTTGACAGGGTGCCACTCGGAAGACATCTGCTCACTCGCTTCATTTTGCATCCTCATCCTGATTACCTGCCTAAGGTACCTTTCTCGGCTGTACATCCGGTCACTCTTGAGGCCTTCTGCCCTCCACCGTTCACAACACTGGATGAGGAGAGATCTCACAGACTATGTCCAGTCCGTACTCTTCAGACTTACGTCCACCGCACCAGCCAGTGGCGTAAATCAGAGCAACTATTCGTTTGTTATGGGGGCAGTTATGTTATTTTGTTGTTATGCTGCCACCACCAAACAGACCATGTCACCATGTACATGTTCGCCAACGGGTCTAAGGGCTCACTCCACCAGAGGGGTCACCTCCTCTGCTCATCTCACAAGGAATAGTGCAATCGGAAATTTAGCAAGAGGAATTCGTTCCCCACAAGGATTTCACCTCAGATTCATTCATTCAAATTCGTGAGCTTGAACATGAGAGTTGCTTTATTGATAAGCTGCCTGATTTGGAAGTGACCTCAGTCTGCATTGCTGCTCGCATCGCTGCATTATTGACACAGGACTCGACGTGATTCATTCTCCTTTCATCTCTGAAAGTCTTCAAGAAAGCTAAGTTTCCTTTTAATATTCATTGTTAAACACTATCAGTGTATTGACAACATGCTTGTTGCTAATGCTATCCTGTGGCATTTGGGCTTATCTTAGTCATTTTCATAAAAATGTTTATGCGAACATATTGGCTACGTGCATTTACTATCTGTTGTCATTGGCAACTGATCGCGCTGCGCACGCTGGCTTTTACCACTATGCAGCACAGATTAAAGCAGCTTGCTGTGATAGGAATGAACAATTCATGGTGCAAACTGCAAATGGAATAATTTCTGCTGTGGCCCAGCTGCTAAAAAAAAAAAAAAAGCACTATTCAGTTGAGTCCCTTCAGCGTTCTCGGACATGCTTGCTCTATCTAATTCTTGGAAACAAGGTGTTCTTAAAGCTATAGTGTATTGTAAACCGTGCTTGCATTTGAATGCATTTTTATGTAAGGGCTTGCATTTTTATATTGCTGACATTCAATATGTTTGTATATTTAAGCTGTGCATATTTAGTAGTAGAGGAAAAAAATAAAATAAATAAACTGTTCTTGAAACACTGCTTGTTCTAAAGGCTAGACCTGTCTAGTGGCTATTGACAACTGCTTGCATTAAATGAAGTTCCTAAACGTAAGTTAGGGAGGAGTGAGCCAATCTAATCTTTCAATCAACAGCCTGAGTATATAAGCAGCCGCTTGCCTTTCCCTAGCATCAGCTGTTCCAGTATTGCCGCACGGAATAATGTCCAACATCCCGGAAATCCAGCTCTTTCCTTCAGACGACGAACTCTGCGTGAGATCGAATCTTACGGATCAACTTCATGAGCGTTCTGATCGAGAAATCCAGCGCTCATATAAACCACGTTCCAAAGGCAACGCTCTCCTCCATCTTCGAGATCGCCAGTTTTAACCGAGCCTCATCCACCTTCTTCTCTCCATTCTTCCGGTGCTAATACACCGATTCCACCCATTTCAAAATGTTCAGTCAACAGCCTACGTCAAGTCCTCCAGCTCCGGAATCTATTTCTCCTGCAGATCATCAAAAGCTCAACTCTACGATCAGTTCTTACAGTTCCAGCATTCCATCAAACACTTCAACATATTATAAACGCAAGACTCGCACCTCTTCTACCTCCGTTTCTCGCCCAGTTCGGCGTTCTGAATCAACACAATCCCAAAGCGCCGATCCAAAGGCCGCCGGCGCCGCCGCGGCTCTCACTGCCTTGTCCGCCGGTATTTCCACCCGGCCAGCAACAGCGGCCGCAAAAAACAGATCCGCTTCTTCTCCAGCTCTCACAAACTTCATGTAGTCAGCCCCACTCCCCAGGCAAGAACCAAACGCATTCCTCAGCACTTCCCTCTGCTTCTCCAGTTCTCTCTAAACTTCTTTATAATAACCCTTGTGCCAGGTCACCCTCACACACAGTTACATTTCTCTCACCCTCAAACCAACCTACTCAAAGAGCGGATCCTAGCGCGAGGTTGCCTTCGCTAGCCATATTCCCTCTTTCCTTCCATTCCAATTCGCCTCAGTCCTTTTTTCCCCTTCTATCTTCCAATTGTTTCCTAATATTCTTTCCAGTTCACATCAGAGCGTGAGGTTGCCTCAGCAAAGGATTTCTACACTTTTTTTCTTTTTTCTTTCCCACAAACCCTCCCCTTCCGCTCACTTCAGGCCATGCCAGCCATCTTGGACACCAGCAGTGTTGGGGAGTAACGGAATACATGTACCGGCGTTACGTATTTAGAATACAAATTATGAGTAAGCCCATCTGTATTCCGTTACAGTTACAATTTAAATAGTTGGTATTTAGAATACAGTTACATTGTTGAAATCAATGGATTACATTACGATACTTCTGTTTCATGAGTTTAGTCACTCTCTAAACAATTCAAAACGAAACAAAACAAAACTGCTTTCTGCTATGATCTGAATCGTTTTATCTGCTCGCATTTCATACTGGCTCGTTCATAGCATACTGCAAAGATCGCAATCATTGCAGGTCACCTCATCTTGCAGAGACATTGTTTATAACAGACAAAAAACCTGTTTAATTAACCCTTTCAAGCACGGCGAGGGCGGCTCGAGCGTGCCGCTTTGACATTTTATACTTTTTGAGCTTTTATACACAAATTTCAACTGACCATCTAAACTATGCTACATATAAAGCTAAAATCGAAGAATCATGTTCTAAACTTGTATTTGTACAATTATCACTGAAGGAAAGGGTAATGACTTTAGCAATGCAAAAGGACATTCAGTTTTGAAATATCCATACACTGAACACGTAATACTATCTTTAATCCTCTTCGGACTTCATTCGTTTCAAATCCTAAACACTTCTCAGACAACGCTTTCCAGATTAAGTCCATCTTCTAAATTATCCACTTTTAACTCATACTAAGAACAAACTAGGGAAACGAATTATATGTATACTATCGATTTTTATGATTTTGACATATCATGATCCATGTTCATTTAAGAATATCGTTCTTAATCCGATATGCCAACACTCAAAAGCCATACTCACACCCGTAGTTTAAACTTCTTCCTGATCACAGAAGTAATTTCCCTTCTCTCTCCTGCAACGGCTGGTTAAACAACCAAACATAAGTGAGTCCCTGATCGCTAGCGCGCTGTCCTATTCAACGGACCTAGGGCTTTTGTACTGGTAAAGCCTGGGTAATCTAATCCAATCGTTTTGAGCCTTTTGATTGACGGGATTGTCACATACAAGATCTTCAGGTGTAAGACTAACGTTCATGCAGGCATTTCAGTCATTCAAATTTCGTAAAGTTTTCCCTCCAGTTCGCCATTTCCAGCCCTTCCAGCAAAACCACTTCAATAGTTAGACCGAAGGAATGAAACAGAACCCATTAACAGACAGTTTGACACATGGAGCTTGCATAATCACGATTTACTCTAAGCTTATATCGGTCACCTCCTTCTGTATATTTCTGACCAAGAAAGATTTGAAGTGTTTTGTGCAGAGCACTAGCAACTTAACCGTTCGACATGCAATCTAGTAAAAAACCTACGCAATAAATTGCATTTCTCAGTTTAATCAAAACTTATGAGTTGCTCAAAATAATTCAGTTTGTAATTGCAAATGTACTAAAACAATTATGTTTTTCTTGTTTATATTTTATACATTAGTTGGAAAATGACCTTCTGCCCATGCTTATATTGAGAAATCACTGTTTTAGTTTCATTTTAAAATAAAGAGACATTTTGCTTAAAATGTCAGGTTGTGCTGAAATCGTGTTTTTTGTGTCGTTAAGAGCATAATAGTTTTGAATTGACGTGACTGTGCTGTGTGTCTTCTTTTTGAAAGTCGGTTGGGTGCCTGTTTCCATTATGGTCCAATTGCATTTTGGAAAGGGAGCTCTAGACTTTCTGAATACATACCTTACAGAAACTACATTTGGGGAGTATCTCCTTCAAATTTGAATCTAAACATGGTCAGACATTCAATTTTATCTTTATGGTGTTTTCAGGCCCATAACATAAAAGTATGATACATTTTTCCCTAAGTGAAGTTAATTCAAAGAAATCGTCAGTCACATTCATGTACATTTTACCTTGTTTTACTCTGTTCCTATGCTACTTTGAGTTATAATGACTCTTAGGTAACAAAGTTTCAAGTGTCTAGTTTAAAAAAAGATCAGAGTTTTGAATGTGGACCATAGGGTTTAAGAGCTACAGACATTTGTATTTGGGTATGTCATTTTCAGAAAATTCTCAAAAAATGGGGCGCTGGTTAAGAGGTTAATAAACAATTAAAATATATCCTTGCTATATTTGACATTCATAATCAATACTTTTGCCGACTCTTTGTGACAGCTTTTAGGTGCTTTATTGGCAGCTCCATCCCTACAACGTGTCACCACCGCATCACCATTCTGCATTCCTACACTAATAAAAGGCAGTTCAATGTGGAAGTAATCCAAGTATTCAGAATGCGTTACTCAGATTGAGTAACTTAACGGAACACGTTACAAATGACATTTTAGGGCATGTATTCTGTAACGAAATACGTTTTGAAAGTATCCTTCCCAACACTGTACACTAGTCAGTAATGGGACCCTCCGATCAACATTCATTTACTTTTCTCAACACTAACACTTCCTCCTCAGGTACAATCCGCTTGCCAGCCCATTCACTCTCAACAGCAGTACATCTTCCAGCTCCTAACAATGCAGTCGCTATGGAACCACCTCCAGTCCCAGCCCATCTCCGTTCCCTAATTCTATCAGGTGCAACTATCGATCTTCCTTCTCTACTGACTTCCGTCCCTCTCAATGAATCCCACCGCTCATTTGACTTAAATCGTTTATCTTACAAATTCCGTACAACTTTCAAAACGAGTTCTCAAACTTGCAGAATTCTGCGTTGCTTTTGCCAGATACACAGAAGTAATTTGCATTTCATTTCCAGCCAGACGCAAGGAATTAAATGACTACCTCTCTATCATAGCAGAGCTCAGTCTCTCTTTCGGATATAGTAATTTTTATACATACCATAAGCTTTTTTCAGCGAAATGCACCGCCCGCATCATACACTGGATCCAGTGTCCTTACTGGGGAGCCTTGGACCTCGTACTATATAACAGAGTCTTCTTAGGCGTTCGAAGCCCTTCTTGCGCCATCTGCAGGTCTATCATTCATTCTACTTCAGAATGTCCCCAAACCAACCCAGATTTTCCAACCCATCCAGCTCCTTTCCAAGAAAAATCCACTTCATATGTCCCTCAATCAAGGAATGACCGTAATCAGATTTTTACCTCAGTTTCAGGCAGACAAGTATGCAACAGCTTTAATTCATCACGTTGCAACAGACAACGATGTCGCTTCCTCCATGTCTGTAATTTCTGTGGCGGAGCTCATGCCCGTTCTATGTGCCCTGTGCGCCGCTCCTCAGCTAACTTTAACCGTCGACATTCTTAGCAGCTGCCTAACCACTCTCCGCTCAGGTCTTTTTCTCCTAACAAAACAAGAACCCTAGACGCCACATTAAATTTGGCTTTCTTCCGATCATCAAATCAAAATGCTAGGTCGATGGTCGTCCCTCGCCATCGAAACATAAGTTTGTTCAGATCTGCATAACATTAGACAAGCACAGCAAACACTAGCATCCCTCTGAGTCTGGACCGCTTCTCCCTACTATTTTGCATCTCCCCACTTACCTAGCCCCGCAGGGCGTGTATTCATCTGGATGCAGTGAGAGCTCTCCCTTTTCAGATGTGCGTGACCTACCACTCCTGGAGTGGGGTCACCCATCTGAATCACCGTGTGGGCTCCCCCGTTCAGATGCATCATAGGCTCTTCCGTTCGACTTGCTGTGTGGGCTCTCCTGTTTTGATCGCCGAGTGAACTCCCTATTTATACATATGGGGGGGCTCTCTCCTTCGAAACGCAGCGGGAGCTCTCAGAGCTCTCGCAGTATGAGCTTTCCGTTCGGGCGCCGTGGGGGCTCTCCCTTTCCAAATCGCTGTGTGATCCTTCATGTTTTTAACCATGGAGGCTCTCTCATTCGGATCGCAGTGTGGGCCCTCCTATCCGAAAAACAGGACTGGAGGTACCAAGGATCGTACGTCCCTCGAACGCGACGGGCCATTATGTCTTTATGTGATCTCCGCCCCCTGCGTCAGAAAGATGGTAGTTCTGCATTTCCTTTGTATACCGTTGGCTCCCTCTTGCTGCGTAGGGAGTTTCGCTTCAGATACTGGTGGTCCGTTTGCCTTTAGGGATGAGGACCTTCTTCCCCGTTTGTGACATCTGGAAGCCCTATGTTCTCAAACTCCATGGAGCTCCATGTCATGGATGTGGCAGGGCGTTCTCCAACCTCGTACTCAAACCTCCAGTCCCAAGATACTCCCGCAGGAGTAATTTCTGAAAGTCACTGTCGCAGCAGTGCAGCGGTGAGATGTACCCCAGTCAAATTTCCACAAGCCCATGTCGTTTCACTCCACAATGAACGCAGGCACACTCTTTCAAACACAGCTCCCATCGGAGCTCCACTCATAGCTTCATCGAGCCCCTCTCCAGTGGACAGCAAGCCAAATAAGTCTTAAAGATTCTATGGGCAAACAAACTCGTTAAAAGCTGTTAGTTGCTATTGGAAACATGTTATTTAGCCTAGTCGTTATTTGGAACATGGCTGTGTTTTAGGTTTTTACCTGGTGTCATTGTCACATGCTGTGCTAAGCTTATCAGGTATCAGCAATATGCTGTCATTTCAGCAACACTGCTATCAGTACTGTTTGGTGGTCGCTAGTGTAATGCTATCGAATATATGCTTGTTACTTAGGCTTCTTGTATTATAGCGCATACTGTCCTTAGCACATGCTGTAGTAATCAAGTGTTATTTTATGCTTTATCTGGTTGCATTAAAGGGTACCTATTATGGCATTTAAAATGTTCCTAATATTGTTCTAGGAGTCCCCAACAACAGTTTTACGAGCATGCCATGACAAAAAACACTTTTGTTGTCTTATAATATGCATTTATTTTTACCTTATTTGCTCACCGACTCCCATATGAATCGTTTAGCGAGTCATTTTTCCAAACCCCGCCCTTGCGTGACGCTAATCTGTGGTGTTACAGGGCAATCCCAAAGTTCAGTGGTAAAAGCACATTCAGTCTTTGTTTGCGTTAGCCCAACGCATAAACATATTGATAATGCAGTACTAAGAGGTAACGTTATAGCTATATTCTTGTAAGTCCTCCAAAATCGATCCAAATACGGCGTTCGATTTGAGGTGAAGGTTTCACACGTGTTTCGTCTTTTCTCATGACAAAGTATTTTGGGTTAAATGCAGTACATTTTCTCATATGTATAAACTCGTTATTCGTTATCTGACTCCATAAATGAAAAGGTTTTAATGATGTCTGTGTATCATTAAGTATACGTTAATGTTTGACTATTCCTTTTAACTCCAATGAAAATAAAGTCAAAGTCTGTTAGAATAATCAAATATAACAATTTATTATGTCAGGTAACTGTATTATTACAATTCCATAATCAATTGAAAGATAATCAATACAAATCATCAAATGTTCTAGAACAAAGAGGAAAATCCTTTACCCAACATTGTATGGCTACGTGAGCCAAGCTCACGGGCTAATCTGAATACAGAAAAACAGCCCTGAGCTCTCGCTGCGTTTCATTATATAGGCTAACCATGGATATTTGCATTCAGAGGTTCACACCTTTTGGGGGTAGGCTAGAGACCACATTCCTTTGTGTTCCAGTTATCTCTAAACTATTAAGACCTTATTAACTTTTGATTTACTTCTTTGGGAATGAGACATTTGTACCAGTCACACTGAGACATTTCAAATAATACCAAACATGTATCAAACTTGATGATATTCATTCATATTTAACCATATATATTCTTATGTGAGTTTTAGGAGTTACTGAGAGAGAGAATGAAATGCAGATGAGGTGAGACTTTTTGTCTCAGGGGAAGAGGGGGGGAAGTCAAATGTAAATTTCCAGCAAGATCCTTTGTTTCATCGACCAGTGGTCAAAGTCTATCTCTCCAACCAGTTTTCCAGTCTTACAGATTCCCTCCTTGATCCCGTGGGTCACATTCGGATGAACACTTACGGGTTCACAGTAAGACGTTTGTTGGAATCCTTGAGATGTAACTCAAATTGTCTTTGCAATGTTATCATCTGTAGAAACCCATAGGGCTGTGTTCACCTGCAGAACACATGGTCTCACCAGGTGTATGTAGCTTGAGTCCAGCAGGTGGATGAGGCGTTCAGGCTTTCTTCTGGTGTTCCAGTGATGTGAGCAAAGTTCATAGAGTCAATCTGGACCTTTTGACTTGTTCAGTTGACGTGTCATTCCTTCATGGAGAAACTTCCGTTTCTCTGGCACCTTCCCCAGGGCGATAATCTGTCCCTTCTTGACCAATCCTGTCACCTCCAGCGGTGCGGTTGTCTGGACAGACCTCAGTGGCTGAAGGGGCTCTTCTTGGCTTCACACTGCCTTGTGTGAGACATCTGAAAAGCATCTTAAATGTCCGCTTTACGATTGAGCACATATGAACTTGAACTCGTGAAGAAATGCATAGAAACGCATAATGCAACAAAACAAAATCATGTCATGTTCAATGTAAAATACCATGTTCTTGTCAGCAAGTGTGAATGGTACATCTGTCTCATATGTTTCTCAAGGTCCTGAATGGTAAGGATGTCTCATATTAAATATCCAATTCTTAAATGTATATATATATTTTTTGGTCTGAATTATACAAAGGAAATGCAGCAAGAGGTCAGTGTAATCAAAGCAATGAAATAGATTCTGTGGATCAAGAAGTCATGTAATAACAACAATACTATTCAATAAATGCATATGTATATAATAATCAGTGTTTGTTCAGGAATCTTCCAATGCAAGCCACTTATGCAGATATAAGGAGTGACTTGGAACATGTTTAGTCATACGAGAATGGAGATTGTTCATTCCTTGCAACAGGTGTGAGAGAGTGTGTGTTTGTGTGAGGGTGTGTGTGCGTGTCTGTGTGTGAGTGTGAGAGTTTGTGTGAGAGAAAGAGAGGGAGAGAGTGTGTGTGTGTCTTTTTTAGCTATAAGTCACAGTCAATGACAGTGTTAAATTGTAAAATTCTGTAATTGATTGAAGCGCTCACACTTCAGATCTATTTGTTATTTTTGATGTTTTTGTTATTAGTGGTTTGTTGAGAAATCATGGGCCCTATGATTTGCCAACCACCCCAATAACAATCAGAAAGTTTAAACATTTTGAAATTTAATAGCAGGTCTGCCTCTGCTTTAATTTTGTTTTTGCATCATTGATTTGTGACTGTAGCCATTTATATGTATATTACAGTGTTTTCACATGAGTTGGCAGAGTGTTGTGAATAGCGTATGCTATGTGTGTCTCTGTTAGACGGTCATCATGGGATCCGCTTTCCCATCCTATGTGTTTGAAGCTATCTGGATCTGTTAGTGTGAAGATGCACAATAGATCTTTAGTGAAGTGACACTTTTGGACTCTACACATCATGAGAAGATAAAGATGACGTAGTGTTCAGCCTGGATAGACTTGGATCTATTCCAGGTGATGATGATGCGAAGGTGTAGTGATGGAGGAGTGCGTTCAGTGTTCATGTCTAGGAGATGGGTGGAATATAATCTATAACAATTGTGTTGCAAATTTAGTTCCAGTTCTAAACTGGGAGGCCATGCTAATGTAGTGATGTGCTACTGTGAGATGTAAATGGCCTCTTGAATTGTCTTTTCACCCATCTCCCGAGTCTCAGGTTATGTTCTAACAATCGTGAGGTCCGGCCCGTCCTGGCATCCGTCCTCCGAGGAATTGTAGAAGTAAACCTGACAGAAACAAATGCAGAGAGAACCACAGTTAATTCTGATGTTTTCAACAGTTTCAAATTCAGACATGTGGAATTCTTTTGCGTGCTCCATTGTCATGTCCATTGCAATTTTAATTCCTGTTGTCACATGAAACCAAGTTTCATTGACCAGGTCTGAATTATTGCTGTTGCTTCAGTGCAGTGTGTGACACCTTAAAGCTGCTCTTGCAGTCGAGCCTTCACAGTCTGCTGTGTCAAAGCATTAGAGATCCCAGTTTTCGGGTTTTACAAGTTGCTTTCATTACAGCCAGATCTGTGGGCATAAATTAGTTCACCTGTTTTGGTGTGGTGTCGTTCACACATTTGGTTAGTGCAGATCTCTTGTGACCTGCAAAAGGCTGTGGTACTTCTGTTCGATGTTTAGTTCACACCCTCCTTGTAAATATGCGTCCTTGATCAGTTTGCTATTACCTGTGCCACACTTCTGAGAGTGTTTTTTAAATGCAAAAAATAAAAGCACACCTCCGTCCGCCCTTTTGGCACTGGGTAGTAGCTCAAGGAAATCAAATTGTAAGGATTAATGTTACAATTCTCGAATTAATGCCCTGCTTGGTGTGGCGATTCCAATATAATGTGTATTATAATTTGAGTTATAATACAATTATATTATATTTAAGAATATAAGTGAAATTATATTATGTCTGGTCTCCGAAGAGTCTCTGCTTGTTGTCATGTCAATACATTTGAATATGAAAAGGCTTTCTGGCTCAGGCTGATAAGATGTACATTTGTCGTTTCCCTTTTCTGTTTGGTAGGTTTCGAATACCTTTTATTTTCATCTAGTCTTTTTAAAGACTATAAGAAAGCCAAGTGGCCATTTTAGCGTTTGTTTATTCTTTTGAACTCTTAATTTTAGTTTTTCCGCTCAGATCAGGAAACTATATCACTTCGAGTTCCTCACAAGGTCTCCGGCACAATCTCGTCAGTTTCCGATTATCAAAACAGAGGTAATTGGCTGAATGTCTGGGATTTGCCGTAATTCACACGTACACAATCGAAGACATATACACAGCCCCCTTGAATGCAACCTCAGGAACTTAATTCAATAATTTACTTTAGTAGCGTGCACTTATCTAAAGTAACATTAAATTAGAACAGAGGTATTTAGACGTACCCAAATCTAGATCAAACAGCATTAGCTGATTCTAGACGGAAACTACCCGTCTCCTCATTCAAGTACACTTGAATCTGATATCAGATATTAGTCGTCACTAAACTCTGACGCAAACTTGTGGAAATATACGAATCCAATAATCCAGGGAGAAAAAAAAATATTTTAGAGTCATTCAGAATTAATTCAAACGTAACCATTTACAAATTTTGTATGTGAAACAGCTCCCATAGAGTGGAGATGTAAAGTCTACGTTCTCTAAAGCTTTGAATATAAAAAGGGTTTTTGCTTCAGGATTAATCAGATGCGCGTTCGCTGTTTCTGATTTTTAAATTCAAATTGTGAATCACATTATAGTCATAGACACACACACGTTTAATTCAGTTAACAGGACACACGGCCTAGAATACAACATCTACAGCCTTTACCTAAGTGATACAAACACACTTACAGTAAAGCAATCCTGTACTTCATGAATAAACTTAAATTTAGCCTATGTGCATGTTGTAGCACAAACAACTAAAGTGTGTTCTATGAGCACAATGCGTTCAGCACAATTCCAAATCTGAGAAAATCAACAGAATTATTTCATGCTTTTTAATCCCATCGGTGTTACCGTGTAAGCTTTCAAATGCCATATAGAGATAATCATGTTTTCAATGTGGCTTTGGCCCACCGGTAGGCCGGTGACACAAAGGGTTAAGCGTTTTGGATGCAGCATGGCCTTAGCATTTAGCATTAGCCTTGAGCATTTGGGATGCAGCATGGACATAGCATTTAGTGTTATCCTTGATATTTTAGTTTTAGCCTGTAAATAATATCGTCCTGTTTTCCCAAAATTTGCTTTTTATAAACAATGCATCAATTTGCCTTTTTGTTTATAAAATCACATGTCTTCCGATTGTTTACAAACTTAGAAATTTCTTTTCTGTTGTTTGCTCATTTCCACCACCATGTGGTGCTAGTTTGTTCAAACAAAGCCAATACAACAATGGAGAAAACATGCTGATTCCAAAACTTTTAGGCTCTAATTTTACAGATCTTCATCGAGTACCAGAATATAATTTGGAAGATGTTTATTCCAATTTTAGGTTTTGTTTCTTGTTGTGTGGGCAAACAAGGATATCTTTAAAATCTATTAACAAGGGTTTTCATTCTTCATCTGCACTGCCGCTAACACGTCCTCACGTATTTCAGTTCCGGACTAAACAAAGGGCTTTCCGACCCGTTACAATGCAAACAACATTTTCTCAACACTTCTCAAAAGGGAAGAAAAAGTTGACTTACCACAGCGGCAGAAGAAAGAGAAGATGTTCAAACCTCGTGTTGATTTTTAAGATCCCCATACTTTGCTGGAAAAGACGTTGCTCGCGAAATCCATCTGTTGCGACATCACGTCCCGGGGTCACCATTTTGTAAGTCCTCCAAAATCGATCCAAATACGGCGTTCGATTTGAGGTGAAGGTTTCACACGTGTTTCGTCTTTTCTCATGACAAAGTATTTTGGGTTAAATGCAGTACATTTTCTCATATGTATAAACTCGTTATTCGTTATCTGACTCCATAAATGAAAAGGTTTTAATGATGTCTGTGTATCATTAAGTATACGTTAATGTTTGACTATTCCTTTTAACTCCAATGAAAATAAAGTCAAAGTCTGTTAGAATAATCAAATATAACAATTTATTATGTCAGGTAACTGTATTATTACAATTCCATAATCAATTGAAAGATAATCAATACAAATCATCAAATGTTCTAGAACAAAGAGGAAAATCCTTTACCCAACATTGTATGGCTACGTGAGCCAAGCTCACGGGCTAATCTGAATACAGAAAAACAGCCCTGAGCTCTCGCTGCGTTTCATTATATAGGCTAACCATGGATATTTGCATTCAGAGGTTCACACCTTTTGGGGGTAGGCTAGAGACCACATTCCTTTGTGTTCCAGTTATCTCTAAACTATTAAGACCTTATTAACTTTTGATTTACTTCTTTGGGAATGAGACATTTGTACCAGTCACACTGAGACATTTCAAATAATACCAAACATGTATCAAACTTGATGATATTCATTCATATTTAACCATATATATTCTTATGTGAGTTTTAGGAGTTACTGAGAGAGAGAATGAAATGCAGATGAGGTGAGACTTTTTGTCTCAGGGGAAGAGGGGGGGAAGTCAAATGTAAATTTCCAGCAAGATCCTTTGTTTCATCGACCAGTGGTCAAAGTCTATCTCTCCAACCAGTTTTCCAGTCTTACATTCTTTATGACAACTCCATTAACAACGACAAACACTTCACATATTTCAATACAACTGACATTGAAGACCTATGCGCTGTGCGTACACAACACACACACATACTTATTGAGCATGATACATAAAACATAAAAGCAACAATTAATATTAATAATACTTACAGTTTGTGATTCGGAGAAGGAAGCTGATCCAAATAAACTCGGTAATGAACCTTCAGTATCAGCCGGCCCGGCTCGCAAATCCATACTTATAGCATTTAGGTTTGTGAAGCAATCATCTTCAAAATGACGCGAACAAAACAAGGTCCGGGCTATACTTCTCTGGTATAGTTGTATATATGAACTGTAGCCACTTAGTCTTCAAATGCTCCTCACTGGGCAGATGAAAAAAGTTTGCTTTTGCGTCGCACTTCAAAACAGCGTCTCGACATGTTAGTTTCCCCTGCGTCTCCGGCAGGGTTGCCAGGTCTGCACAACAAAACCAGCTCAATTGCTCATCAAAACTAACCCAATCATGGTCAAAAATAGTCAAATAGCATTCCCGGGTGTTTCCCCAATAACAATCATGTTCCAGTGGGTAAAACAATCGCGTCAACCCGTGCACTACACAAACAACCCGCGGGAACAGTGCAGGCATACGGACCTGGCAACACTGGTCTCCGAACGCAATAAGTGGGCGTATCTTATTCAAATAACTTGTCAAGTTGACATCAACTAGACAAAGGAAAAGCATCGTTCGTCGAACGATTCATATCAGCGACTCAGAGTCGACTCTTACTTTTGAGAGACAATAACTTTGTATACGGTGAACTTTCATGTTTAAAACTTTGCAGGATGTTTTTGCTCACTTAGATCTATGTTACACACTACATGAAGGGCAATTTTCAAAAATCCATAATAGGTACCCTTTAAAAAATGCTCTTGTCTTTATACCATCCGATTCTTGCAACATTCTGTGTTAAAGTCACCACATGCTTGTGGCTAAAGCTATCTAGATATTGGTAACATACTTAGTACACAGTATATTCACTGCAGAGCTCTGGTATACAACACTAACAACATCATAGCTTGATGGTCCTGTGAAGGAGTGTGGAATCATGGGAGTTGTTATCTTCACTTCCACAGCCGATGAAACCAGTGCGACGGGAGCATAGGGTGACTGGACGTCCCGAAAAATTCGGGACAGTCCTGAAATCTAAGCTGTTGTCCCAATTCCCGAATCCGGCCCTAATTGTCCCGAAAATTATACTAAAGCAAAATCTTGACTAGTTATTAGTCATGATAAAACAATTTCTTTTCGACTGAAGAAAGAAAGACATGGACATCTTGGATGACCTGGGGGTGATTAAATTATCAGCAAAAGTTTTTTTTAAGTGAACTAATCCTTTGAGGCTTTCCGGTATAGTTGGTTACATGCTGTTTCTCAAGCTTTCAGGTATTGGCAACATGCTTGTTGCTATGGCTTATTCGGGTATTGGAAACATACTCGTTTAGGTCATACAGGTAAGGTTAACACACTTGTTGCTTAAGGCTTTCCGGTATTGTTGGTAACATGTTGTTTCTCAAGCTTTCAGGTATTGGCAAAATGCTTGTTGCCTTGGCTCACTCAGGTAACTACAAGCATCCAGATTGCGCTGTCAGTTGGGTTTGGGGGATATTGGCACATGGTTTTGTTTTGAGGGGTTATTGCTGCTCTCCCTGCTCTTATCCATGCTAGGCTGCATGGATGCACAGGGAGTTCTCGCCCAGAACGGAACCATACCGACAATCCAAACTGAATGCTAATTGTCAATCGTATTTGACGATAGTGCTCCTGACAGGAACAGTGTTATATGACACCACAAATCCTTTTTACAAGGACTGTTCCAAAAATATTAGTATTGATGAGTATAGATGAGTATTTATGCATCTTGAAAACCAGTTCAAATGTCCACTAACCTTGCATTACACAGGACAGGACGTTGAGATATTATTGCTATATAAAGACTTAACTTACATATTATTACATAAGGTGTTTGGCCTTGCAGTCTCTAGCTTTTCATATGCTAATTTGAATTGAATTGCTGGAAGTAACAAGACCTATTTTCAATGGAATTGATTGTAAACTATCACACCAAAGTTCTCAAACAAAAACTTTATTTTCTATTTTCCCTCAAAGCACATTTTCACCAATACAGCAAGTACTTGTCTTTGGGACCATAATCACTGATCAGCTTTTTACAATCCTAGCATGATAACACAAATAACGTATTTACAAATTAATATTTACAATTGCTTTGAGTCTTCAATAAACTTTGTGGTTATGCTTTTTGATCACACCATCCTGTTCTGCCATGACACACTGCCTTCAGGAGAGTTAAAGATTGTGCAGAAGAACTCCCTCACATTACAGGTCTCTGTTTCCTCCCATGTTTCTGGTGCCATGCGTCTACCCAGCTACTCTGCCTCATCCAGCAAACTCTGGTTTTCGCTAGGGGCAAGCAGGAAATTGTGTAGGATGTATGCAGCCATCACAAGTGTGTCAACATTTTTTGGTTGCAGGTTGATTCCGTTAAGAAATATTCTCCACCTGGTGGTCAGAATGCCTAAGGCATTTTCAACCACCATCCTGCTCTTGAAAGTCAAAAATCCTCTTTTTGCAACTGAGGTTTGCTCATGGTTTTTATGGTCTCATACATTTACATTACATTTAACAGTGATACAATAGTGTTGACTACAGCAAGTTTAATTTCTCAAAGTGTATTAAAAAGGTGGTAAAGCATATGTATAACGTTCCTATGCATTTTTTATTTTTGCATGGCATAAAGACATTGCAATGAATTTTTTTGCTATTGCTTTTTTATACAGTTCAAAAAGCAACTTAACCCTGCCAAACAGTCTATGTGGAACACAGTATAAGATCTGATTCCCCACTGTCATCAACGATCCAGTACCCCTGGGATTGTGTAAGGAGGTCCATATCTGTATCTCTGGGAGCCCTAGGGAGCAGGCATCCACACCATTAGTGGAACGTGCTACACACACAAAAAAAAAGAGAAGCCACAGAACACAGACATTGGGGAAGGCTGATGTCCTTACTTTAAGAGCCTATTCCAAACCACACATGCCAGATGCTGAACTAGATGAAGCATACCACTTTGCACTAAGCCTTGTGCCAATATTGCACAGATTGGATAAGGACAGGAGGCAACAAGCCAAAATAGAGATCTTGACCACCCTACACAACCTAGAAAAAGCCCAACACCACCAATCTGTCCCCCCACAACATGCAGCTGGTTGGCATCCCCCCACTCAGGATATTAGATGGCCAATTTTCAGCCAATTACCTTCCCTCCACAGGGTACACAATGGGAAGACGAGAGCAATGAGGTGTCTAACTACAGAGACTTAGCCAGTACAGAGCAAAACTGGCTCAATTGTAAATGGGGTTTTTGTTACTTGTTTTTGTTGAGTTTGAGTTGTTCATTTGTTTTAAAAATGCTTATTGTTACTTTTGTTGTTTTAAAAAAAGTGTAATGGTTGTTTAATAAATTTGTTAGTAAAATCCCTTTTTTAATTTAGCTTTTTTTTGTAAAGTTGAATGTTATTAATGTTTATTTATTTATTTTTTTTTAAACTACTTGTCTGAGAATTTTGTATTTAAAAAAGCTTTTTGAGCTTGTGGTCAGCGATTTCTTGTCTATGGCATATGATTTTACCTCAATCAAACAGCCAGCCTCTGCTTGGGTTCTTTAGCAGCTCTGTGATTTGTTGATTGTCTGGTCAGTTCAGGGTTAATGAGGGACAGAAGTTCATCCATCTGCTCTACACTCATCCTAAAGTACTGATGATGGCGTTGGCTGTCTAGCCTCAGTTTAGCCACAAGATGATAAAATGTACTTGTTGTGTCCTTTGCTGATTGAGAGGATGCACCCAATACCATCTCCTTCTCCCTCTGCCCCTCTATAGTCTTTCAAGTAGGAGAACAAATGCCAGTGTTCTCTTCCTGCTCACAGGCACTGTATGTGAAATATAGAAATGAGATAATTGAGGATGCATTTTAAACGACTAAAACACAGCTACAAATATTTTATCCTTGTCTTTCATAACTACCCTAGTAAAAAACCAATACCAAAATCTATTTTAAATACATTAACTTAATTTTTTACTTCAAATCCATATTTATTGACGTATCACTTAATACTTACTCATATAAAATAATAATTCAACTTTCATTCGGATGAGACGTTAAACCGAGGCCCTGACTCTCTGCGGTCATTAAAAATCCCATGGCACTTCTCGTAAAGAGTAGGGGTGTAACACCGGTGTCCTGGCCACATTCCACCCATTGGCCCCTGCCAATCATGGCCTTCTAATAATCCCCATCCACTGAACTGGCTCTATCACTCTCTCTCCTCTCCAACTATAGCTGGTGTGTGGTGAGCGCACTGGCGCCGTTGTACTGTGGCTGCCGTCGCATCATCCAAGTGGATGCTGCACACTGGTGCTGGTTGAGGAGATGACCCCTGATATGATTGTAAAGCGCTTTGGGTGTAGAGAAGTACATATGAAAGCGCTATATAAATGCCTCATTCATTCATTCATTTATTTTGAGTATTTCTTTATGGCACAATGCACATTTCTCAATATTACGCCTAAAACAATATCACTATTTTAATACTCAGTGATATTGTTAAAGAGGAGGCTCCCGTACCACCTCCTCCACACCACCAGAGAGATCCGTCTCCGGTAGGGCTGGGATAAACAATTATTGTTTAAATAATTAATCTAGCAAATTTTTTTTTTTTGATGCATCGATTAATCTAACGATTCATTTTTCAGTCCGATTCGGTTATCGATTATCTCCCCATTAATTGACTAATAGCAATTTATACATGTTGATTTACATATCTGAATGAAAAAACTCCTTAACATTGCAATATATGTTTATTGCTCTTAAAATTACAAAATAAAAGACTATACAAGTTCAAAGTAATGCATTCTTAGTCAGAGGTAGCATTCAATAAAACTTTGAAGCCTTGAAAACACATAGGCCTAGCTTACGTGCATCTTGGTATTCTTCTTTCAGATGAAAATAACAACTTGATGTCTAGCATTCAATAAAAAAAAAATCTATAGATATTTTTGAGTCTTCATTTTCTTTTCTGACATACATACCCTACTCCAGTTCTTGTTAAAACACACCAGACATGCAAATTATGTGCATTTTCGGCACTTTTTGGTTGAAATCATTTTTATTTTGTCCATCAAAAGTGTGCTTTCACTTTAATTGAGCGTGAGCAGCAGCAAAGACTCTGCGCCGAAACCCACGCTTCACTGTTGCTCACGCGCTGCTCCTGCTCCCGGTGTGAATGCATTCATTGATTAACATGCACGCCGGGGGAAAAAAAACCCCGCACTCAGACATCCCAAGTCTCCGCATATTAATAGCGTCTCCCTGATGCCCGCAAATTAGTTCAAATCTAAACAGTGTGACCTTGCTTGTGTCTCTCGCTCTCTCCCTCTCTGCCGTGCGCGCGCTATGTATGTTATGCGCGCAGTATAGTCAACAATCCAGTCAGCTACTACTCTCCGGCGCCGCCATCTTTGTTTTGGGTCTGATGAATCGACGCACATAGTTTGCGTCAACGTATTTTTTGCGTCGACTTCATCAATGACGTCGACGTGTTGTCCCAGCCCTAGTCTCCGGAATATTAAATCATCCTTACCGAACTCCAATTCCCATCATGCCTCTCACATGGGACTGATTGCACACACACCTGCACCTCATTCTCACACACACACACACACAAACAAACACATAAAAGCCACTTCCACACATCACTTCTCTGCGAAGACTTGATTTGCCCTGGCCATCATTTCTGAGCGTTTATTCCCGTGTTTTCTTTGTACTCTGACCTTGGACTGTTTATCCCGTTTCTGATTGTTCTCTGCCTGCCCCGACTTGGATGTTTATTGGACCTTGCTTCTTGCCACCTGCCTCGACCTCTGCCTGTTATCTGGTTTGTCTCTGCATTGTCTCCATTGCCCTGTTTGTTGTTGATTACTCCACCTTCTGACTATTTTTAATAAAAGCTGCAAATGGATCTCACTGAGTCTGACGCTTCGTCACAGATATCTTGTCCTTTTAATAGTAAAGGGGTTTTCCCATAAACATAATAAATACATAGACGCCCCAGTGACCGCTTGGGAACGTTGCTGCGACTCGTCAATGCGTCCGCCATATCGCTCAGTGTCATTTTTAAAGGCAAGCGACTAAGAGGCTTTATGCCTGCCCAGAAATGGGTCTCAGACATCGGCTGGATAAACAGTGACCTGTTCCTGTCAGATGTTTACAGAGCTGTTGCCTCAAAATGACCCAAGACCCCATGTTCTCCTGTTGGATGGCCACATTAGCCGTGTCAATAATTTGTACTTCAACTGATGAATGCCAAAAATGTACATATGATGGCCTATCCGCCTCACACCACACATGCCCTCCAGCCTGCTGACAAAGCACTTTTCAAAGGTTTAAAGCACAATTGGTATGAGAAGGAACGGAAGTGGACAAGGAGGACAGTAGAACAGAAGCTCCCCAAAACACAGTTCTTCTCTCTGGTCAAAACGCCCAGGCTGGATTCAGGGGCACTGGGATGTTTCCTGTTAACAAGAACACAATCCTTGATTATGTATACGAACCCAGCATCACAACAGTGAGGGCTATACTAACCACGTAGAGCAGTGGTTCTCAAACTTTTTACACTAAGTACCACCTCAGAAAATATTTGGTTCTACCATACCACCATAACGACCAATATTAAAATACAGTAGTATAGTCTAGTTCATAAAAGCCAGAGGAGAACTGGCCCCGACTGAGCCTGGGTTCTCCCAAGGTTTTTTTTTCTCCATTGGGTGATCTGATGGGAGTTTTAGGACACCATTGGGTCACTTGATGGAGTTTTTCGGTTCCTTGCCACTGTTGCCTTTGGCTTGCTCAGTTGGGGATATTCAAATTAATTAAACAATCATACCATTGATCAGCTCTACCAAACTTGGATGTCCTTTTTGGATGTCCAGTAATAAACAAACATTGTTGAGTTGTTTTGATTGATACTGTAAAGCAGCTTTGATACAATCTGTATTGTGAAAAGCGCTATATAAATATATTTGACTTGACTTGACTTGAGTAGTAGTAGGCCTAACTATTCAGCTACAGTTATGCACAGGCAGGCTCAAAAACCAGGCATTATAAATTATAAAACCAGTTTTATTTATAAGAACATTTATTATTGTCAGCCACTTTAAACATTGTAACAAGTTTTAAAATCAACAGTGCACTGTGTTGCTAACATAGAGGTTAATACAATAAAAATTAAAAAATGGGTCGCCAGTGATTTAAAAAAAAAAAATATTATTAATATTAATTGTATTAGAAAACGGAATAATGAAACAATGTAACAAACTGAATGCTTCTCCTGACATGCGTGTTGCCCTCTCTCTTACTGCGAACCGGCTTGGGACCAGATTATGCATTACCCTTCTCAACACAAAACACGCGCTCGTTCGCTCCATCCGCAACACACACACACACACACACACACACACACGTTCGCTCAATCGGCAGCAACACACAAACACTCGTCGATCCTTCCTATGGCTGTCAAAATTACTTAAAAATTACGTTAGAATATCCCCTCTAAATAAACAACACATTCGAAATATTCGAACATCTAGTTGTCCATTTTGTCAATGACGCGCATTATTAGGCTATACGTCGATAACAGGACAAATTAATACAAAGAGAGACAACTAGCCTACTCTCACTCGCAGGCACTCTTTCTCTCTCTCGCCCTCACGATCACGCTCTCTGCGCATAACGGTTTAAATGAACAATAACAATAAACAAATGTTGAGTGATGATCAAGAGTTTTGCGCAAGCAATTTAAGGTTGCGACCCTTGTCCCAAATATAGCAGGCTTCATTCAGTGATTGAAACAAATAATATTAACATTAATTGAAGTTTTACAGTAGCTAGAACCGACATTGAACGCTCCGAGCGAGCTGTGCTGTACAGCTGGTGAACATGGAACTTTTCCTTGACATGAAACGGTAAATAATCAAACCAGTGGAAGCATGCAGTACATGGAACTGCTGTATCTAACCTTACTTAGAAAAAAAATAAAATAAAAAAAACTTTCAGCAGTGCTGTGCCAGTGCGACTCCTTTGACCTGTCCCTGATCCCTCAGGCAGCGCTCACTCGCAAAGCAGACAGCCGCGCCTCTGATACCGCCGGCGTGTTTTTCCACATTCGAATATTAATTTTCACCTTCGAAATTCTGTTTTTTTTAACTATTCGAATATTCGAATTTAGAATATTAATAGGCTATAATTCGTACCATTCAGCGTAAAATTTCCAAGCACATTTTTGCGCATGTGAAAAGGATGATTTTTTTCCTGTGAGAGTTACGTGAGCATAATGCCCCTTTTACTTTCGCTTTAAATGATTTCGTTTTGGCTTGTTTATAGTTATTATTATTTTTAATTCTTGTTCTGGTCTGTATATAATGAATATTACATTTAAAGAGTTTGTTGTGGAATATGTTATGTATTTTTTAAGCATGCAGCAAACGGCTATTTATTGGTTAAAATTCCTGTAGGCCTATTGATATAGAAAAATATATCTATATTGAATTGTCTACTTGTAAACAGAACAACTCAAAACGAAAGAAAACGGACTGCTCTCTGCTTAGCCTATCTGTATGAAATGTGCATTTCTCTCTGACGCATTCACTATACTGCGAAGATCGCGAGTCAGCGACGTCAACTTCCTCTTTTTTAATAAACAATTAAAATGTCTTCTTGCTATATTTGATATATTCATAATCATTGCTTTTGCCGGTTCTTTGTGACAGCTTTTAGGTGCTTTATTGGCAGCGCCGCCGCCACTCTTAGGCCTACATCATGTTACGTGAACGCATCATCACCACCGGATCAAAAACATGATTGCGTGATGAAAACATGAAAAATAGCCTAACTGTTTAGAAAGAAAACACACACTGTAAAAAATAAAGCCGTAATTTTTACGGTAAAAAACCGGCAGCTGTGGTTGCCAGAACTTTACCGTCAAAAATACGGTAGCAATGTTATTGGTTTTACAGACTTAACTTAAAATTTACAGTAATAAACCATATTTTTTATTATCTGATATAATGTTAATTTACCGGCCTATTGAAGTATTGATATCTGTTTTGTACCAATGTAATATACTGACAACCAACAATCATCACAGCAGTGATGAAAGACACATGATGAAGCAAAGCTCATCACAAGCAGCTCTTCCACAAGAAAGTTAACACTATTATATAGAAGCTGCACAGTCTCATTCACACAAACACTAAACACCATCATGGTAACACACATGAAATTTAAAAAATGCAATAAACATTAATTTGACAACATTAAGTGTAACATAAACCCCTAATGTACATAACTGATTAGAAAATAACTAAGAAAACGATGAAGAAACAGTTATTTCAACAAAAAATACATAAAATGTGAAGTGTCACACAGGGAATTGTGGGAATGTCAATTTACGGGTTTTCACTGTAAATTATACAATGAGTTGTTCTTTTTCACTTTCAAAAACTGTCAATTTAACGGTATTTTACAGTAAAATTACATTAAATGTACCATTAAATCTATCACAGTTATTTACCGTATATAGTACGGAAACTTTCTGTTAACCAATTAACAGTTTTGCACTGTAGCATTTTTACAGTTTGTTACTGTTAAAATCACGGATATTTTTTACAGTGCAGAACAAGTAGAGTAGCCTAATGCGCATACCTCCATCTCGCGAATGTAGTCTTCTTCATGCCATCTTCACCCATTAGCCGCTTTTCCACTGGCCAACGCGAGCACAGAGGCCGAAATCATGTTGTAAAAATTAAATTGCTATACAAATATATCAGACGCTGCCATTTAGTCTTTATTTACAAACTTGGACACCACACGCGGCTATTGACTGACCACGAACAGGTAACTTAGCCTACTTGCAATTTTTCATTCGTTAATGTCTCGTGGTCTTGGTGTTTTTTTGTGTTTTGTTTTTTTATGCAATTAAAACTAAAACGTACACTACTGCGTTACAGCAAAATAAATATGTTACTGTAATGCATTACTTTTGTAACGCTTTACTCCCAACACTGTTAGTTGGTCAAGTCATACACTCACCGTTCTACTCAAACCGGTGAGATCGAAATTCAGTGATTCCCCTGCGTACCACTAGAGGAAGTCTGCGTACCACACTTTGAGAACCAGTGACGTAGAGGATACACCGATGCTGATTCATCATGACACTGTCAGTGAGGATTCAGTGTATGAAGAAGTCATCATCACATTCCAGGAGGATATGGAGAAGTCCTTATTCCATGTTTTCACTCTTGAGCAAGACACCTCAATCCATCAGGAGGATGAACAACCCTCATATTCCAGGTCTTCTTCAGAGGTCAGCACAAATCCAGTAACCTTCAGTGGCCTAATACCCATTCCAAAAACGGGAAAGGGTATTATAATGTTTGGCTTTTTATTCTCGGATAAGAATTGTAAAGGCGCCCACACTGAGATATCATTTAATTTTCACATTAAATTAATAAAGTCTTCTTATTGTGGAAAATGCTTTTTCTGTCTTTAACCCAATTTTCTTGTGTCCGCAAGAACCCAATCAGCATGGTATGTTTTGAGCGAAGCTAGTGTAATGGATCTAATAATCTAACAGTGAATTAGTCATACGAAAAGTCGTATGACATGATCGTGAAAAACATTTAACTAAATAAAGAGTTTTAGACATCATCTTCAGATTTTAAATATAACATGGTCAGACATGTGGCTTTAGCTGCAGTGATTTCTAGATTCTAGATTCATACAATGCCAACTTCAATTTTATTTTCATTAAGATGTTTCACAAAAATACATTTATAATAACTTTACAAAACTTTGAAGCTATTTATAACTATTTTCATTATGGCAATAATTAATTCTACATTTACAATATACTGCCAGGTGTCAGCTTTCAAATGAGATCATACTTGTGCTTTTAGTACAAATGGTGGTAACACTTTATTTTGATGGACCCTTTTGAACATTCTGGTGACTATAAGTAACTTTGCAACATGTCAACTACCGCTCATTAGAGTATTAGTAGACTGTCTGCTTAATATCTGATAACTCTTTATGGTGATGGTCCTCTAACAGACAGTCTACTGACTATAAGTAACTATGAAACTACATGTCAACTTATTCTAACCCTAACCCTACCAGTCTACTAATACTCTACTAACACTCTAATGAGAGTTGGTAGACATGTAGGTGCAAGGTTACTTATAGTCAACAGAATGTGTTAAAGGGACCATCCAAATGAAGTGAAACCCAAATGGTTCATGAACTGTATCTGTTTCAGTTTGGGCATGGCATTTCTTAGTGATGGCAATTTCAAAACACTGCTTCGTGAAGCTTCGAAGCCTTTACAAATCTTTTGTTCCGAATCATTGGTTCGGGGCGTGTATCGAACTGCCAGAGTCACGTGATCTCAGTGAACGAGGCTTCATTACGTCATAACTGTTTCGAAACACTTCGAAATTTTAATGGTTCACCGCTGCAATGAGCATTATTCATGTGCAACAGTGAACAAGTGTCTGTGGGTTTACCTGATATCTGATCATTTTTATACATTTGTAGATGTTTTAATTAGACATTAGTATAGTTAAAATGAGGTAGTCAATAGTCTTTGTCTGTTTAGCTGAGCCATTCATAGGACAAACAAAACAACCCTAACAACTGATAAAATAGCAAGTTTACACATGATAATCTTATTAGATAATTGCATTTGAAAGATTTTACTTTCAGTAAAAAAATTGCAATAGATTTTAAAAGGTGTTTTCATGCATGTTTGACCCGGGTTTTTGTTGCATTTACTGTTCTGACCACTAGGGGTCACCGTGGAGACGGGTGTCGGTTTGTTTCAAAGCCTCGGCACAACATGGCACATTTGATTCAACTTTCAGTTTTTCACAAAGCCTCAATCTGCACATCCCTACCATTTCTGGGGATTTTCAAAAGTGGGGTTGCAGCCTAACAGGTTAAATAGTGAGAGGTTAACGAGATGATTGATTAGAGCACAGATGAAACTAATGAGTGTCCATGACAACAAACTAACTAAGGTGATGATTGATTAGTGCACAGCTGAAACTAATGAGTATCCATGACAACAAAGTAACTAGGGAAGAACAGTAGGCCTACTGATTGAAAACAAGAGTCCATGTGGTGTGAGGCTACGTCTACATTAATCCGGATAAATTTGAAAACGGAGTTTTCGTTTAAAAACGCTCTCCGTCCACACTAGCGTTTTCAGGCGTTTTCAGACGTTTCAGTGTGGATGAGAAACTTATAAATTCACCTTACTGCGCATGCGTGAAACCTCACAAAAGCTCACTGAGATGATACAGATGGAAAAATAAATAATAAAGGTATCGCGCAATTCTTCTAACATGATAATTTTATTTAGCAAAATATCTCACCATTCACTGATGCGTCCAGATCGCACTCAGTCACCATATGTTTGGTCTAAAACGCGACTGCTCTCCTGTATTGACGCAGGACAGCAAATGTGAGTACATTTTCTGTCATCTTTGCAGTAGGCTACTGTGATATGAAGAGTGTGGAAAGTAACATATTTTAGCAACATTGTAAAAGTGAAACGCACATAATTAACAGGCACAATACCGGTAAACATGAATATCTATTGGTACAACATGGATCACATGACTAAACTTACGTCATCGTTTTCAAATACCTCCGGCTTCGCAGTCCACACTACAACGCGAAAACGGCGTTTTCAAATTTATCCACTTTGGAGAGCGTTTTCCAAAAGCTACGTTTTCGTTGACTTAAAACGCCATTTCAGTGTGGACGGAAGGCCAAAACGGAGAGAAAAATATACGTTTTCAAATGAAAACGTATTAGTGTGGACATGGCCTGAGAGTGTGACAGTATCCATATAGATACACAGTACAATACCGTTTAATTGATTACAGCAGAACAGACAAAATTAACTGTTCAAAAGTACTGTTCTTGAATTGAAATACAGTAACTTGTTGGCAACCGTGCTGCCAGTATTGTACTATAAAAATACAAGTAAATTGTTAACAGTGCACCTTCTCACCCGTCCATGTATGTGCGCAAGAGGTTTTAAAGGGGTAAAGAGGGTTTGCCTTTAACTGGCACCCAAGTTAGGTGCACATGCTAATATTAGAGGCATGTCCATCCATCGTGACACACACCACTCTTATTCCACGCTCATGCAGTTCCTCCAACGCATGCACAATTAAGACCTTGGGCCCTATCTTGCACACAGCGCAAATGACTTTGTTCACTGTGTGAACTCGCGCTCGATCAGCGTAAAGTCCGGCATCCGACCAGCTCGGAAGGTCTCTGCGTGTTATACTGTCTTTTCTCATGGCAAAGTATTTTTGATTAAATTCAATACATTTTCTAATGACTCCATAAATGAAAAAGGTTTTAATGATATCCGTGCATCATTAAATGTGAGCGAATGTTTGACTATTCCTTTTGACTCTAATGAAAATAATGTCAAAGTTAGAATAATCAAATGTAACAATTTATTATGTCAGTTAAACCTTCTTTCACATGGAAACGTGCTAACAATGTTGTTTTCGTCAACGATGACGATAACGAAATGATTTCGTGGACAAACTTTTTTTTATGACGATAACGTGACGATGACTAGCTAAAAATGGCTCTAAGGTGACTAAAACATGACGAGACGTTTTCGAGTTTTCGTTGATGAGACGAGACGGAACGAAAATGACTATAAGTCTGACGTACGCAATGCATGTAATTTCTGCCTATTTTGCGTGAATTCTGTCTGTTTTGAGCTAAAAATGTATCAGCAATGCTGCCGCTTTGGGTACGCCAACCACCCATGCCGCGCACACACCAGATTCCACACAACAACAACAACAACAACAACAACACACCTGCGGCTGCGGCTGGTAACTCGCCACACATCTTCCGAAGGATGGCGGCGAAGCCAATAAACGGGCTTAAGTGGTCGGAAAGGACGAGATGATTTATGGACATACTTTCAGTTTCAGTATAATCCAGCGGTTCTCAAAGTGTGGGGCGCGCCCCACTGGCGTGACAGGTCTCCTCCAAATGGGAGGAATTTTTCCGTGTTATGCTTTATATCTTTATTCGTTCATGGCGAGTCCACATCGTCAACTTCATCTTTGCAGCGACACCGAAAAACACAAGCTCACATGCTCTGATCGGAACAAAGGAATATTACAATAATTAATCATTAGTTTATATCTTAAACACTGCCCATACACTGCCCACCATTTTAATCCCCATATCAAACACAGTATGTTTTCTCTATTTTATCTATTTTTTTAAAAAAATCACTTTTTTAAGTAAAGAGAACTGTGTGCATTGTTCTTCCCTTTGCCACATCATATCTCTGTGAGATGGGCTTTTCAGCTGTTGCTTCACTAAAAACAAAGTACAGATCTCAGCTGAACATTGAGCATGAGAAATTGAGAAATTGTGCATTGCAGCCACTAATGCAGGGATAAATAGACCTGTCTTGCCAAATGGATTTCTATTATTTTCTTTTTTTAACAGATTGCAAAGTGGCACATTTATTTCTTTACTATTTTTGAACTTGATACAAATTTTGACACAGCTGCACTTTTATTGTCTCTATTTTTTAAAGACTTTTTTTTTTTTTTTACTAAAATTGACTAAAACTTGACTAAAACCTTTTTGCGTTTTCGTCGACTAAAACTTGACTAAAACTATTATGTTTATAAGTGACTAAAATGTGACTAAAACTAAAAAGCATTTTCGTCCAAAAGACTAAGACTAAAAC
This sequence comes from Chrosomus eos, assembly GCA_036326025.1. Lineage (NCBI taxonomy): Eukaryota > Metazoa > Chordata > Actinopteri > Cypriniformes > Leuciscidae > Chrosomus > Chrosomus eos. The sequence continues at coordinate 49,054,842 of CM070822.1, forward strand.
TAAAAGGGCTGCAAAAAACAACACTGGGTGCTAACAATGGAAATTTGCATTCAGAGGTTAGACCTTTTGAGAGCAGAGGACCATTTGCCTGAACCCTTCACTAGGCTTGCCACGGTAGTCGGTGTTACCGGTGTTACCGGTGTTCAGGCGCAACAACGGTTTCATCACTTGTCCACCGCAAAATAAAAAAAATAAAAAAATATAGGCTATATATATATATATATATATATATATATATATATATATATATATATATATATATATATATATATATATATATATATATATATATATATATATATATATATATGCATATATATTCAACGCAATTACGCAGTATCCGTGTTTTTCTGTCACCCGTTGACTACCGTTGTATGATCACGCTCTTATTTATGTGAATGATATTAAGCGCGACAAGACTAAAGAGACCCTGTCCTGCCTACACACGTGCGTGGACGCGACCCACAGAAAATAAGCGCATCAGTATAGAGTTTTCTTTCGGGCTTGAACAAACCATAACACACACACACATTATTCCAAAATGTCAGTTTTGTCGAGTGACCTCTTAAGAACAGTCTTAAATGATTTAAATAAAGTCTTAAATTAACTTAGAGATTTGTGAGAATATGGGACGCGTGTCGATCGCGTCTCTGTCAGCAGCAGCTGGTCTTAAAGTGTCATTAAAGTTAATCAAAGAACAAAGGTAAGAGAGTAAATGACTCACTCAGACCCGGAGCCAGGAGGATTATATTGTGGTAGCCTAATAAGCATGAATGCACTCCGCTGGCGCTATCTTTAACACATCTCCGGCGAACGGCTTCTTCACGCAAAAGAAAAACTCTTCATGAAGCGCAGTGATATTCAGCGACCTATGGCGTTGCCGTTTCCTGATGGATCGAGGTTGTTCGTTAACTTAATTTTATACGTGCAACTCACTTAGCCTATAAGGACACTGACAACATGCTGACAGACAGGACCGAGGCGAGCAGGTAATATTTAATGTGAAACACAGTCTCAACTTTCAAATTTGGTCAGTCAAAGAAAATTAAACAATAAATAGGCCTACCGTTTTGTGGCTCTAATGTGTCGTTAGAGATTCCCTCAGTTAAAGACAAGTTCAAATCCACCGACGTTTATCTACTGATAACTCTCCTGACTGCTTTATCAGACAAAAATGGTGGATTTTGATTTGTCAGATCGTATCAAATTCCCTGCGATGGATGAATTGACGCTAATGTAAGTGAATGTGAAGTGCACACTGCTGCACCAGCTTTTTAAGCGATGTAAAAAAAAATTAGTTTCGTTTTCAAATTAGTGCTGATTCAGTGCACTATAACAAAACAGTGTTGCTCCACATGACTACCGTATGCATGCCCGTGCAAACGCGCGCATTTTACATTTGCCTTTAAATTAGCGATTTAAAAGCCACCGCCGGTGATACCGGTATTACCGGTGTTGTCACACGTCGATTAACCGGTGTGAAAAAATCCTCACCGTGGCATCCCTACCCTTCACACTCTTCTGTGTGCAAGATATTTCTAAACTCTTAAGAACTTTATTACCTTTTGGTTTACTTCTTTGGGAATGAGACATTTGTACCAGTCGCACTGATAGATTTAAAATGATACCAAACATGTATAAAACTGTATGATAATTGTTCACATTAACCCTCTGAGGTCTAAGGGCATTTTTTCACTTTTTCCTTCGATTTTACATATCTTATTAAATTTACCTTTTAAAGGCCATTACATAACATAATCCCATATGTTTAATATCAAAATGTGCAGAGAAAACCCAGCTCTCTTACTGGCGAGTTCACCACTTGTCCTAGAGCATTGTGTAAAGAAAGAGAGAGGTAGCCTGACTTCGTCATACTCAAGTCAGAGTGTGAGTCTGATACTGCTTCATAGGCCTTTGATTATGAGGCGTGTCTTAACCGAACCAGGAAAAAAAAAACTCTGCACTCAATTGGATAGACCTACAACCACTCAGAGCAACAGAACTCAACTGCACGCACTCTGGAAAAAGTATTAAAACAATAATGAGTGTTAACGATCTTTGCCGGTGTTGCAAAAATAATTTAAGGATTCGCAGAGTGCTTGCAAACACGAAAAGCATTTTTGAAAGAAATACGTTTGATGACGCGATGATTACGTAACTGCAGATCATCTGTTCATCATCGTATAAAGCCCGCCCTGGCAATTTGATTGGCCTGACGATTTCTGAACCGATCATAGTTACTCCTCAATGGATCAAGTCCAGACCGAACTTCTTGACCAAAAAATGTTGTGGGCGGGGTTCGGGCTGGCATCCAGGCTAAGAGAGAGGGATAATTTGGCTCTAAAAGGTGAAATATATAAGCTTTATGGGATGTGTGCAAATGAAAAAGTAGCATTACAACAGGTCTTTCTTTCAAGCAAACCGTTTACTTTGTGGAAAAAAAAAACACTACTAACAATATTCACAAAATGTACACATTTTCATGTTTTCTTGATTAACATTACATGTCAACTTTTCAACATTTTTTTTCAAACCAAAGATGAACTATATATTAGAAATAACACAGTAACCCACCACTATTTACAATATTTACACAATGTGCATTTTTTCATGTTTCAGTTTTTCAGCTGTCATGCCAGGCTGCATGTAAAGCGCAACACCACACTTTCCAAGGTGTGTCCTTTCTCTGGCCTTGGCTTTGGCAATGCTCACACCTGCTGCGACCTGTGGTGGCTTTTGTGGAAGAATCTGCTGCATGAAAGACAATTGGCACAGGAATATGACCTGCAGGTAATGGGACCGGAGCAGTGTGGAGAGGCTTACCTAGACCCCGAAGCCGCCGCCAGGCGCCGCCATTTGCGCCATTTAGAATTTCAGCCGCCGCCAGCCAATAATTTCGTAAGCCAAATTGAGCCGCCATCTGATAAAGTTTGGCTGAGCCGGCTAGAATTATTTGTATCAAATAATAATTATATCACATAGAGACATACACACACGAAATGTAACAATACACGATATCTATTTCCCCTCTGGATTCATAACAGCACAGTCTTGTGCTCGTTGCTATGGGGTGACATGTGACTCGCGATCTTCGCAGTAGACGTGCAAGAGAGAAATGCACATTTTATACGGATTACATAAGAAGAGAGTAGTAGGCTAGTCTGTTTTCTTTCGTTTTGAATTGTTCTGTTTAAAAGTAGACATGTCTGTGAAGCAAGTAGCCCAGGTTAGGCTTCCTTTATACGCCGACTTTCGGTTCATATGAGACGAGCTCCAGTTCACGCGCTGGCGTTTCGTAATAATCTACCGTCTGCTGTATTTACTTATTATGTATTAAATCCAGGCAATTGGTTGATAAAAAATTGATTGAAATTAAGATACAATTAATACAAAACGAAATTAATTTTAAAGAAAGGTTTTGTGCTTTCTGTTTAATGTTTTTGTGAAAGTTTTAAAGCATCTTTTAGTGCCGCTTTCAGAGCGCTCACGTCCGTAACGGAGAACTGTCATCGTGTACCATTGTTTTTCCCTCATTTAAATGCGAACACTAAAAATAAAATAAAATAAAATGAATATTTTGTTCTGTGGAGACTGAAAGCCAACCCTTCTTCATCCGATGCGTAGCCTAGTATTACTTTGGTTTGCGCAGTGTAATTCACATAATTACTAAACAATATTTTAGGCCTATAAAATTCAGCCCATATAAATGTGCATTTTCTAAGCTTAGAAAATGGACAATATTCATTTAATTCTAATCATAATGTAACATTATTGCGAAATTGATTTCTAATAGGCTATTTGCTATTAGTAGTCTATAGTAAATCCTTATGTTTTTATCCATAGGCTATGTGTGGGCCTTATGTAAAATACGGGACAAATCGCGTCCGTTATTGATTTGATTTTACCCAGACTTTTGTTAAATCTTCAGGGCATGGTTGCACAAACACCTGAATCAAAGATTGATGTTATGAACCAAATATTCAGGAACGGAGAGATTTATAGCACTGGACGTGATTACTGCATTAACAAACCACCGTTTCCACATTGATAATTCACGACGCATGCTTCGGTGTAGGCTATATTGAAGGGAAATGTGCAAAACTTTGTCCAAAATAATAATGATAACAGTGTGTGTTTATATTAAGGCGAGACACGGCAGGCAAAAAAATCGTTTTTTTTTTTTACTGGTCAATTTGCTATTTTTGGATATTTGTCTTCAATAACAGGTCTTCTTTCAGACTTGTGGTGAAAAAAAAAATGAAATGCACATTTAGCTCTTTTAGCCTACTACACTTCGTCTGTTTGCGTCTGTAGATTTCTCATAAATTCAACAAAAGTTTGCGTTCTTAATCAGTGAACTGGCAGCTTCAGCCATTTGCAGCTATGAAAAGTTTGGCGGCTGCAGCAGCCATTTAGGTTTTGGCTGAGCCGGCTAGCCAGCCAATAACACCATCAGCCAGCCATTATTCTCAAAACAAATGGCTTCGGGCTCTAGGCTTACCACAGAGTTCAGCAGTCAGCTCCTCCATGAAAGCTCTGTGTGTCATGGGTGTTGTTTGCTGAGCCAGACAGAGTTCCTTGTGGAGGATGTAGCTGTTGGTGGTGGCGATGTCCAGAAAATGGTAAAACAGGTGTCTGTACCAGCGCATTGTTTTGTGTTTGGGCAGAGTATATTGTAGCTATTATTGTAGCTCTGTGGCTGTCAGAGAACGCATTTGTACACCAGATGTTGAACTTTTGTCGGTATCATTGCATCCCTTTTACCTGCCCCGCGACTTTTTATAACTATAGTGTACATTCAGCCGAAGGCAAATGCTGTCTCTGCCTCTAGTAGGGCTGGGCGATAAAACGATAACGATATGTATCGCGATAGACACGTGATCGATATCAATAAAAAATGTGTTCGATAAAACGTTCGATATTTTTTTTTCTTCGTCGGAAGAGGTTGTGAAGCAAGTTTGGTTGCATTAACAAAGGCACGCACTCTCTTGTAACCTACCTAGCAACGTAGGGAGTGACACGCTAACAGGCAATCATGTAACGGTGTCAGTTTGGTTGCGGCGCGCCATAATGTTGTGTCGTGCTGCTGGATTCCTCTTCAGTAACCGGCGATTGAGAAGCAGAAAATGAGTGCCCTTCATCTGCATGCCATGCAGGCTAGAATTGCGAAACATTATTGGATAATTCGCTCTATTCGCGTTTGATGTGAACACAGCTTAATGAACAGGCTTGCGATGTCAAGATTCCAATGCTGGTGTGTGTGTGTTTGTGTGCAAAGAGAGGAGAGAGAGAGAGAGAGAGAGAGAGAGAGAGAGAGAGAGAGAGAGAGAGAGAGAGAGAGAGAGAGAGAGAGAGAGAGAGAGAGAGAGAGAGGAGAGAGAGAGAGAGAGAGAGAGAGAGAGGAGAGAGAGAGAGAGGAGAGAGAGAGGAGAGAGAGAGAGGAGAGAGAGAGAGAGAGAAGAGAGGAGAGAGTAGGCGCGACTCGCGAGAGAGAGAGAGAGAGGCACGAGAGAGTGAGACACGCAGGCGCGATCTAACAGTGGAGACATAAAAATATACTACGTCATTTTGTTAATACAGAACATCATTCAGTCTGCAAAGTGTTTAATTCTACTTGTGTAGGCCTATACTCGCAATAAAACACAACATTGTGCTTTTTTCACACTGTATTTCTTGTCAAACTGTAACCTACAACTGACACACACACACACGCACACACACGCACCGTTTTAAAAGCAAAACATATTTATCCAACCCCTTTTTAAAACAGTCTGTGTGTTCCATCTTTTATCGCATTGGTTTTCATTTCTTGTCCTCAAAACAGAGCACTAATCTGTTTATTTTTAAGTTACACACTAATTAAAAAAGAAAAAAATCAATTATTTATAAATCTGATGAGAATAAAGTTAGGGTTAATTAAAATTAAGGAAAACAAATATACAGTATTGATCTGAAATATTGCAAATTTTAAATTCATTCAGGTACAATTACCAAACATATCTCAAGGTCTTTTTATTAATTTAATAAACTAATCATATAAAACTATTATCAGTGCACTATCAATAAACTGGTTCTATGCCTTTAAACTTATTTAAAAAATACAAGGCTTAAGACATTTATAAAAAAGCCTTCTATATTTCTGTTTTGCTTTTCACTCCGTTGTACAGAAATCGTACCGAACCGTCTGAACCGAACTGAATTTAGACTTATGTTTACATTTTAATTATTTGAGTTTTCCATAGTTGTGTTGACATTTCTGTCTTGGGATTATAATCAGAGGAAGGTTAAGTTTAAAATAAAATTTTTTAAATGTAATATATTTTTTCTCCTGGTCCTTATTTTAAATGGGTCATAAAAAAATCAATAATTATCGATATCGACCGATATGAAACACTGATATCGTGATACCGTTTTCAGCCATATCGCCCAGCCCTAGCCTCTAGCACTATCTTTGATGTAGTGCAAAAACTACAGTCAGTTTCACCTGATGCACCAAACTTCATATTGGGTGATTTTAATCATGTTTCCCTCAAAAAGACACTCATAAATTTCCAACAATATGTCTACTGTCCAACCAGGCAGGATAATACTTTAGATCTATGTAATGGGTCGGTAAAGGACACTTATAAATCACTCCCACTACCCCCATTGGGCTCTGCTGACTACAACTGTACATTTACTTCCTACTTATAAAACGGTTTTGAAGAGAGAGAAAGCAAAGACAAAGGACATTAAGGACTCTAATGATGAATCTGTGCTATGCCTGCAGGAATGTTATGACAGCACTAATTGGGATATGTTTAAACAGTCATGTGGTGATGACTTGGATAAACTTGCTGATGTAACATGCTCATATGCTGCCTTTTGTAGGGATATGATCATTCCCTGCAAGCAAGTTAAAATCTACCCTAATAATAAACCATGGGTGACCAAATCTTTTAAGCTCAGCATACAGAAAAAGAAACTTGCTTTTAAACAGGGAATAGCCTCAGACATACATATAGCTACCAAAGAACTGAAAATAGAAATATTAAAAGCAAAGCAGAATTATAAATCCGAATTAGAGAGCAAGATGGCTGCAAATAATCTTGGCTCAGTCTGGTCTAGCATGAAAACTATAGGCCTACGGAATCCAAAGACCAGCAGTCGGGTCAACCTAGATGGTTTTAACTCTGATACTGAGAGAATGCTCTTAACCAATTTTATAACCGCTGTGATATATTTGATTTTAGTAATGAAACTCAGGAATTGAGAAATAAACTTGAAGATAAACAGCACTTTGTAATAGACCAAAAAAGAGTGGAAAAAGCATTCCACTCAGTAAAAGTAAATAAGAGTCATGGACCTGACAATATATGTGGTCGCTTACTTAAATCCTGTGCAAAAGAACTTAGTATTGTGTTCCACTTCATTTTTAATAAGTCCTTACAGACACAGCATGTACCCAAGGTCTGGAAGGATGCTGTGGTAGTTCCTGTCCCCAAAACCAGTTGCCCCAAAACCTGTAATGATTTTAGACCGATTGCTCTCACGTCGATTTTAATGAAAATTTTTGAAAAATTAGTAAGGTCAGAAATCCTACTGAAAACTGAGCAAACACTTGATCCCATGCAGTTTGCTTATAGGCCACATAGAGGAGTAGAAGATGCCACAGTTACCTTGCTTAACCTACTTGTTAAACATTTGGAAGGAATTGACCGTTCGCAAAAGCCGCGCCCCCTAGTTATTGTTACTATGCCCGTCAAACAAATGGTCAAACATGACCAGCGCCACAGATTGCCATGACGGGAAGAGGTGCGTGTCAGTGACCTTTTTTAGAGCAATACCTCCGCGATATCCTCCAGATCGAGGCAAAATGGGTTACAGTATGCAGTGGGGGGATATATTCAAAATATAAAAATACGCAATGAAGGAGACATGACTACTATCGAGGCTAATGCTTATACCGGTCTCAAGCGAAATCTGAGAACCCCCATGACCTGTACCTCAAATGCAACCAGCACAGCCTTGAAGAAGATTTTTTAAGCTGTTTCAGTGGCTAATTGTTTGGAGTTAGAAATATATAACTCGCGCTGCATATTTCATAATTTTGCCTCAGACACAGGATTATACATTCGCTTTACCAAAGCAGGGTGTTCATTAACACGGCAACCGCTTGCGTGTCATGCTGAATGCGATTTTCGTGCTTAAAAAGTAACTATACATAAGAGATGGAAAGATGCAGATAATCATACATTATTTCTATTCGTTACGATATTGATATATGAACTGATGTTGTCAAGTAAGCTTCATGCGTTCCCCGTTGCGAACGTCTACAGGTGTTGCATTGCTAGTGACTGCTGCTCATTTCCCCCCGAAAATATCATGTTAACAACAACCCTTTAGAAAACGTACTTGTCACAGTGAAAAGGCGGAAGCAAAGATGCAAGTAACTCTTATTTATTAATATAAATGCAACAGTCCAGAGACACGGGTGGGCTGGTGGCGCAGGGACAAGATGGTCAGCGTGCTGGTGCAGAGTGCAGGTCGTGAAGCTGTGCAGGTGAACATCCAGACGAGACGAACACGGACACGAAGACACCGAACAGGAACTCGACTGGAGACAGGATTGCAGACAGGACACGAGGAACAACACTGTAGACACCAAAACCAAAGCAACGATCTGACAAAGAAAGGAGATAGTGATGAGTCTTTTATGGAGAGGTGAATTGGCAGCAGCTGGCGCTGATGATGAGATCAGCCGGTGCACTGATCAACTGAACGAGCGGTAACGCCCACTCACACGTGCTCATACTCACAGAACAACAATAACACGAGACATGAAGGAAACAGTGAATTCATGAATCGTGACAGTACCCCCTCTCCTAGGGACGCCTCCTGGCGTCCCCAGACTCCCTTACCTGTCGATTGTAATCATCAATAAGGGAGTGATCCAGAATGTCTCTAGCAGGAACCCAACTTCTCTCCTCCGGACCGTAACCTTCCCAGTCCACCAAATACTGGAACCCGCGTCCCCTCCGCCTAGAGTCCAGAATACGATGAACCGAATATGTGGTATCCCCGTCTACGAGTCGCGGCGGTGGGGGAACCGGGACAGGCGGATTAATACGAGAATGAAAAACTGGCTTAATTTTGGACACATGAAAAACGGGATGAATTCTCCTGTACACTGGAGGAAGGTTGAGGCGGACTGCCACCGGACTAATGATTTTGGTGACAGAAAACGGGCCAATGAATTTGGGAGCAAGCTTATTCGAGACGGAACGGAGAGGAATGTTCTTGGTAGAAAGCCACACTTTGGAACCGACGACGTATACGGGAGGCCTCCGCCGGTGGCGATCGGCTTTGGCCTTGGTGCGCGCTCCCACTTGGAGTAGAGTCTCTCGGGCTCTAGTCCAAGTGCGATGACACCTCTGGACAAAGGCGTGAGCGGAGGGAACCGCGACTTCGGGTTCCAGACTGGGAAAAATTGGTGGCTGGTACCCTATGCTACACTCAAACGGAGATAGGCCCGTGGATGATACTGGTAATGAATTGTGGGCGTACTCCACCATTGACAGTTGTTGGCTCCATGAGGAAGGATTCTTGGAAACCATACATCGCAACGTTCTCTCCAAATCCTGGTTGGCTCTCTCAGTTTGGCCATTGCTCTGGGGATGAAACCCTGAGGACAGGCTAACAGTCGCCCCAGTAATCTACAAAATTCTTGCCAAAATTTGGACACAAATTGGGGACCTCTGTCGGAAACCACGTCCGTCGGGAGGCCATGTAACCGAAAGACGTGGTTAACAACTGTTACCGCTGTCTCCTTGGCTGAGGGCAATTTGGGCAAGGGAATAAAGTGAGCCGCCTTCGAGAACCGGTCCACCACGGTTAAAACTACCGTGTTACCCTGAGAGGGTGGGAGGGCGGTGACGAAATCTAGAGCGATGTGGGACCAGGGTCTCGAAGGGACCGGCAGCGGTTGAAGGAGCCCATCTGGGGGTCGATTGGAAGTCTTACCAGTGGCACAAACTGAGCAAGCCAAAACAAAACTGTGAACGTCGCGAGCCATACGTGGCCACCAAAATCGTTGCTTGACTAAATATGTAGTGCGGCTAACTCCTGGATGACAAGCTACATTGGAACAATGCCCCCACTGAATAACGTCGGACCGTAATTCCTCTGGCACAAATAAGCGGTTCGGTGGGCACCCGACCGGAGGCGTTACCCCTTGTAAGGCCGTCTTGACCTTCGATTCGACCTCCCATGTGAGTGTAGAGATAATTAGAGTCTCTGGAAAAATGCACTCGGGAGTAGACGGGCGATCGGAACGGTCAAAAATGCGCGATAAAGAATCGGGTTTGATGTTTTTGGAACCCGGGCGGTACGAGAGAGAAAAGTCAAAACGTCCGAAAAAAAGTGCCCACCGAGCCTGCCTAGAGTTCAATCTTTTAGCAGTTCTGATATATTCCAAATTCTTATGGTCTGTCCAGACGACAAAAGGTACCCCCGACCCTTCTAACCAGTGGCGCCATTCCTCCAATGCCAGCTTGACTGCCAACAACTCTCTATTACCAATATCATAGTTACGTTCGGCAGGGGATAATCGATGAGACAAAAACGCGCATGGGTGCATCCTGTCGTCCGTGAGAGAGCGCTGGGATAGCACTGCACCTACCCCCACCTCTGACGCATCGACCTCCACCACGAACTGACGTGATGGATCAGGGGTAACTAAGATGGGGGCTGAAACAAAGCGGCCTTTGAGTTTAGCAAACGCAGCCTCAGCTGCGTCTGACCACCTGAACGCAGTTCTGGGGGAGGTCAAGGCAGTCAGAGGCGAGGCTAGTTGGCTGAAATTGCGAATGAACCGCCGGTAAAAATTAGCGAACCCAGAAACCTCTGCAGGGCCTTGCGGGAATCTGGACTTGGCCAATCCACCACAGCCTTAACCTTCTCAGGATCCATGCGCACTCCCTCAGACGACACAATGTACCCTAAGAAAGGAACAGACTGTGCATGAAAAGCGCATTTCTCCGCGTGTTCCTGGAGAGAAGAAGAAAAAATCAATATGTCATCCAGGTAGACATATATGAACTGGTCGACCATATCTCGCAGCACGTCGTTGACGAGTGCCTGGAAGACTGCCGGGGAGTTGGACAGGCCGAACGGCATGACCAAGTATTCAAAGTGCCCCCTGGGGGTATTAAACGCAGTCTTCCATTCATCACCCTTCCTGATGCGGACCAAATGATAAGCATTACGTAAATCCAATTTTGTGAAGATTGACGCTCCCTGCAACCTCTCGAAGGCTGAAGACATCAGCGGCAAAGGATACGTATTCTTTACCGTGATGTTGTTCAACCCCCGGTAATCAATACAAGGTCGCAGGGACCCGTCCTTCTTCCCCACAAAAAAGAACCCCGCCCCCGCTGGAGAAGAGGATGGGCGAATGAACTTGGCTGCTAGAGAATCAGAAATATATTTCTCCATAGCCTCCCTCTCTGGAACAGAAAGTGAATATAACTTGCCCTTAGGCGGAGACGTACCTGGCAGTAACTCTATAGCACAGTCATAGGGACGATGCGGAGGAAGAGAAGCAGCGCGAGACTTACTGAACACCTCCTTCAGGTCTAGATACTCCGTGGGCACGTTTGACAAATCCACTGCTTCCTCCTGAAACATAGAAACAGAAACAGACGGACAAGCAGACACGAGACAGGACTCATGACATTTACCGCTCCATTCACACACAGATTTCTGTTGCCAGTCTATTTTGGGGTTGTGTTCAATGAGCCAGGGGTGTCCTAAAACAATAGGTGCAAGGGGGGAGTCCAGGATGTAGAAGGATATGGTTTCAGTGTGGTTGCCAGATACGCAGAGCGTGACGGGTCCAGTGGTAAATGAAATGATGGGGAGAGCTTGGCCGTTGAGAGCGTGAACTGCGATGGTACGGGTGAGAGGCAGAAGGGGAACCTGAATCTTGAGTGCGAATGTGTAGTCCATAAAGTTACCTTCTGCCCCGGAGTCCAGTAGTGCTTGACAGTCATGAGTGTGGGCTGACCATCTTAGTCTTACCGGGAGGAGCGTAGATGTTGATGAGGTCTTCTCAGCGGAGATCCCACCCGACAGTAGCCTCAGATTTACTGCCGGGCTTGCCCTTTTACCGGGCAGTTGAAAGCAAAATGTCCTGCTGTGCCACAGTAAAGGCAAAGGCCCTGGGATCTCCGCCTCTCCTTCTCCTCCCGGGAAAGCCGAGCTCGACCGACCTGCATGGGCTCGTGATCGTAGACGGGGCTGACCGCGTCCCCGCCGCTGGCTCGCAGAGTCTCCACCGCTCCAGACATCCGAGCGGGTAGCCTCCGACGTTCAACTCGAGAGAGTCGGGAATCCACACGGAGGGCCAGTTCTATTAGTCCATTGAGAGTAGTTGGTAAGTCCATGGCATAAATCTCTCGCTGGACGCGGTCAGCCAGCCCATGCAGGAACATGTCCCACTGCGCCTCCTCGTTCCACTGACACTCTGCCGCCAAGGTCCGGAACTCGATGGAGTAATCCGATACAGATCTCTCATCTTGCTTGAGGTCTGCGACAATCCGTGCCGCTTCTCTTCCCGCGACAGCGCGGTCAAACACTCTCTTCATCTCGGCGGAGAGTGTCAGGAACGAGGTGCAGCATGGATCCTGGTTCTCCCACACCGCCGTCCCCCATAACGCTGCCCTCCCAGTCAGTAGCGTGAGCACAAACGCAACCTTGCTTCGTTCATTAGCGAAGGTTCTGGGCTGCAGGGAAAAGTGCATTGAACAACGTGTTAAGAATGCTCTGCAAAAGTTTGGCTCACCGTTGTAACTCTCAGGCACAGGTAGGCGGGGCTCTGACTGGGAGACGTTCTCTGGTGGTACGGGGGGAGCGGGCGGTGCGGGTGGCGCAGTGGGAGCTCGCATAAGTTGGAAATGCTGGGTGAGCCCGGACACCTGCGCCACGAGAGCTTGAATAGCCCGACCCGACTCGTTGATATTCCTCTCCTGGGAATCCATCCGTGTCATGCTGGTTTTGATGAATTCCTCCAAGGACGAGGCGGTTCCACTTGCTGCTTCCATTGCTGGTCAGATCGTTCTGTCACAGTGAAAAGGCGGAAGCAAAGATGCAAGTAACTCTTATTTATTAATATAAATGCAACAGTCCAGAGACACGGGTGGGCTGGTGGCGCAGGGACAAGATGGTCAGCGTGCTGGTGCAGAGTGCAGGTCGTGAAGCTGTGCAGGTGAACATCCAGACGAGACGAACACGGACACGAAGACACCGAACAGGAACTCGACTGGAGACAGGATTGCAGACAGGACACGAGGAACAACACTGTAGACACCAAAACCAAAGCAACGATCTGACAAAGAAAGGAGATAGTGATGAGTCTTTTATGGAGAGGTGAATTGGCAGCAGCTGGCGCTGATGATGAGATCAGCCGGTGCACTGATCAACTGAACGAGCGGTAACGCCCACTCACACGTGCTCATACTCACAGAACAACAATAACACGAGACATGAAGGAAACAGTGAATTCATGAATCGTGACAGTACTTCCTTTGTGGATCCTCTCTTGATCTGCTTTCTCCATGTTTCTTTGACTAATCTCAGTGTCTCAGTCTCAATCACGCAGCACGCGAGTTAACCATGTTCGACACATTTAACTGGGAGTGGGGCCGTCCACACTGTTTTTATCCATTGTAGGGACCGCTCAAGTTGTGTTTTCGGCTTTTGAAACAGAAAGAACAGAACTCCTCCAGACAATCCCTCGGGGTATCTAGTGTCCGATTTACAAACGCCGTGGGCGCACCGCTTCACCATCTTGCTTGGAGTCAATGTTTGACGGACCTGCTTACATAATAACGGTTGCTATGATGTGTGATTGGACAATAGCCGTTTTGGGGGAGGGGCCTGCGAACGGTCAATTGGGTCTCACGCGAAACTTTTGCCTGTTGATTTATCGTCCGCTTTTACTACAATCCAACCACATATTTAAATCAGTAGGTTAGTAGATCAATTCAACCTGAGTAACAATCTTTTGGGTTGGGTTCTCGACTTTTTAACTGACAGGACACAAAGAGTTAAGGTAAATGGAACACTGTCAGACCAAGTCTCCTCCTCAACTGGATCCCCTCAAGGATGTGTGCTTTCACCCCTATTGTTTATCCTCTACACAAACATGTGTCAGAGTAGGTATGAAAATAGGACTATTTTAAAATATGCCGATGATTCTGTTATTGTTAGTAGGCTTCAGGGCAATGAGACCTGTCACGGTCCAGTCATTGATGACTTTGTCACATGGTGTGAGGTGTCCTACCTTCAATTAAACATATCTAAGACAAAAGATATGATTATTGATTTTAGAAGAAATGCCCATATGCATGAAGTCACATCCATCAAAGGTCAGACTGTAGAATGTACCCAATCCTACAAATACCTTGGGACAATTATTGACTCAAAAAGGAACTTTGAAGCAAATTGTGAAGCTGTGTGCAAAAAGGGGCACCAGCGGTTGTTTTGTTTGAGGAAAGTGTCATATTTTAACATTGACAAAACCATGATGGTCTTATCGTGCTTTTATTGAATTAATTTTATCTTTTTCTCTGGTGTCAGGGTTTGGAAATCTATCCTTAAAAAATTATATGTAATCGCAACAGCAAACTTCAGCTGAATAGATAAACGGTTGTTCATTATATTGATAAAACAATAACTATAAAAACGGTATTACGGGTAATTTATTCAGTTATATTAAATGTTTAATCAGGAGAAAACCGTATCTCAAAAGCTTACAAGCAGCAGAAGCATTTTCAAGTAACTGCGTCTCGAAATTCTTATATAATAATAGTTGAATAGAATAGAATAAAATAATTACCATTCAGAAAGGTTTTGTAAGAGCCGTGTTTGGGGAGGTTCTGCTTGACTCTCTTCATTGCCGCTTTCTGGGTCTGATTCTGGTTCAGACTGATACACCATTATTTACATGGAGCACATGCAACTTTCGCCCATAAAGGTAATGGACGTGAAGTTAGCGGACACCGTGCACTACGCAGTTTAGCCAATTACAACACACCGGCCCAACTAACCAATCTGAGCCCATTGCCTGTTTCTGAGGGAGTAGTTTCATAGAATCAGGAAGTCAACCGGTCATTCAAATGACAGAGGAGAAAGCAGATTACAATAAAGGTGAAATTTATGAAAAATAAGGCTTTTTTTAAAAAAAAGAACACACGAAGACATGTTATATCGCACCCCATAAACACAATATAAACTCTAGCCACTGATTCTTAACATGCTCGTCCCTGGGCAGTGAAAAAAATGTCGCTTTTGATTCACACTTCAGAACACAGCGTCTTGTTGTCGACATGATGTTTTCAAGTGTACCCTGGTGTCTGCGCGCGCAATAAGTGGGCGTATCTTATTCAAATAACTTGTCAAGTTGACGTCATCTAGACAGAGGAAAAGCATCGTTCGTCTATCGATTCATATCAGCGACTCAGAATCAACTCTTACGTTTAAGAGACAATAACTTTGTATACAGTGAACTTTCATATTTAAAACTTTTCAAGATGTTTTTGTTCACTTAGATCTATGTTACAAACTACATGAAAGGTAATTTTAAAAATTCCATAATAGGTGCCCTTTAAGGGCGCATGCTTGGCCATAATGTAGCGAGCTCACAACGCGCATACACTTTGCTTCTCTCATTTACACAGATGCAGCAGTTCCCATTTTTGCAAACCATACATAATTACAAGGAAAAATATTACCATTGTCCATGAAGATGTGAAAAAATCATCAATCATACATCTAGCTTATACGTTTATTATTAAAATCAAGCGTAAGGTTAGGGTCAGTTCTGGCAGGTTACATTAGTCGAGCTCGCATCAGCTGACTCTCAGCTGATTCACGTCTACCTATAGGAACATAACACCTATCACTGTATACATATATAAGCTCCTTCAGTATTATCAGCAGCTATCGCATTTCTCAGGAGCTAATTAAATGGCGAAATTTGGCAGGCAAACCACATCATCTCACAAGGAATCGTACAATTGGGAATAGTGAGAGGAATTCGTTCCCCACAAGGATCACCTCAGATTCATTTAAAGGGTTACTCCACCAGTTTTTCTTATTAAACTATGTTATTCCCTTAACTAAGACGAGTTGATACATACCTCTCTCGTCTCAGTGCGTGCACTATATCTCTCTGTATTGCCGCAAAACTGTGTTAGCACTTAGCTTAGCCCATGCATTAAATATGGGCCTTAAATAGAAGCGACCAAACACTTCCACGTTTTCCCTATTTAAACACAATTACTCGAGTAGTGTAACTTGACCTGGGCTGGTGACACAAAATAAAACGTTGCGCCTTTCTAAGCGTTTAAAATTGATGACTATATTGTGTGGCGGAATACCATAGCAAGTGCTTTTGAGCACTTCGACTTGGCGCAATAATATCATCACTTGTGAAAAGTCCTCTTACCGGCTCCCGCTTCCTCTCCCCCTCCCTCTCATTTCCGTCAATACAACCAACGTGACTTTTACTACCTGTGCTATGGAACCTTGCAGTCTCAAGATACAGAGAATCAGATATGTTGCCATTATAACGTTATACTAAGGAGTTATACGGTTTTAGGCTTATACTACATGTTTCTTTCTGAGCTCAGTCCTTATCTAAATAAAACAGTCACTTTTTATTTCCTGTCTCAGAAGCGCACTGATTTCACAGATATGTTACTCAGCTAAAGTTACTGACACTTCCAGGACAACCAAATACCATGCAAAAGTACACTTACAGCGTTGGGTGATGATCCTCTTTCTTGTGTAAGTGATCTGAATATTGTTGGTCTAGCCGCATCCTTTAGGCGTGTTCCTGTGGAGGTTTAGTCCTCCTTTGTGAAATGTTCAGAGCAAACACGCCACTTCTTCAGAGTCATCAATGGTGTTTTGGGATTCTTGTTCAAAGCAGCTAACCAAGCTCTCTGCTGTATGTGGTGTGTTGGAATTCGGTGAAAAATGACAGCACTATGTACATTCTCCTTATTTTCACAACCCTTTACGATGCACGTTTTAACCATGATTGTACACAAACTAGCTTCCAACAACCTGTTACTTCGTCAACTCCGCTCAAACTACTACTACCGGCGCATGTCACGTTGGTTGTATTGACGGAAATGAGAGGGAGGGGGAGAGGAAGCGGGAGCCGGTAAGAGTACTTTTCACGAGTGATGATATTATTGCGCCAAGTCGAAGTGCTCAAAAGCACTTGTTATGGTATTCCGCCATACAATATAGTCATCAATTTTAAACGCTTAGAAAAGCGCAACGTTTTATTTTGTGTCACAAGCCCAGGTCAAGTTACACTACTCGAGTAATTGTGTTTAAATAGGGAAAACGTGGAAGTGTTTGGTCGCTTCTCTTTAAGGCCCATATTTAATGCACTGTGCTAAGCTAAGTGCTAACATAGTTTTGCGGCAATACAGAGCGATATATTGCACGCACTGAGACGAGAGAGGTATGTATCAACTCGTCTTAGTTAAGGGAATAACATAGTTTAATAAGAAAAACTGGTGGAGTAACCCTTTAAGTTTGTGAAGTTGAACACGAGATTCTCCGCATCGATCATAAGCTGCCTGATTTGGAAGTGACCTCAGTCTGCATGGCTGGTCGCATTGCTGCATTATTGACAATAGGACTTGATATGGTTCACTCTCCATTCATCTCTGAAAGTCTTCATTAAGCTAAGCTAAGTTCCTTTTTAATGCTCATTGCTAAAAAGCTATCAGGGTGTTGCCAACATGCTTGCTGCTAATGCTATCCTTGTGCTTGGGCTTGATCTAGTCATTTTCATTAAAATGCTCTTGCTAGGCTTACACGATCACATTGGCAATGTGCGTTACTTATCTGTTGTCATTGGCAACTTCTCGCATTGCACATGATGTGCTTTTAGCACCATGCAGATTCAAGCAGCTTGCTCTGATAGTTAGGAAATAACAATTCATGGTGCAAACGGAATAATTTCTGTTGTGGCACAGCTCTAAAAAGACAGTAAAGAGTCACTATTCAGTTGAGTCAATTCAGCGTTGATCCTGTCGGGTATCAGACACGCTTGGTCTATCTAGTTCTTGGAAACACAGCGTTCTTAAAGCTATAGTGTATTGTATATGTGATTGTTTTATAGGCTATCTAACCTATATGCTATTGAAACACTGCTCGTTCTAAAGGCTATCTAGTGGCTATTGAAAATGGCTTTCTCTAAAAAGCTGTTAGTTGCTATTGCGAACATATTTATTTTTTTACTTTTAAGATGATTTAGCAGTTGTTATTTGGAACATGGCTGTGTTTTAGGCTTAATTGTTTTTATACTCTGAGATTATTACAGTTTTATTTTATGTTATTAGAGAATGTTTGAAGATATGTTGGAATTACATAGAACTGTTGATACCATAGCCTGAGCATAACACATTTAGTGAACCGTTAATTTCTTTTGACTTCATTTGTATAATTATTTTGACAGGTAAATAACTGAGCGGGTTTCAGGGGGCTTCTTCGAATGAATGCAGAGGAGTAGCCCCACTAAATAACCAGACATCACACCAAATGGAGATTGGCCATTACTGCCAAGGAGAGTGAAGGATTACAAATTTATTAAAAGGTTTAATTTAGGTTCCAATACAACAGTATTATTGTATTATCAACTCTGGTATAAACTGAGAAATATTCTGTACATTGAATGTAACATTTAAGGGTGGAATGATGCAGCTGTGAAACAATTTCCAGCAAGAAAGTCCAGACAGTCCTATTTCTCTCTATTGTATTTTAAATTA
This sequence comes from Chrosomus eos, assembly GCA_036326025.1. Classification (NCBI taxonomy): domain Eukaryota; kingdom Metazoa; phylum Chordata; class Actinopteri; order Cypriniformes; family Leuciscidae; genus Chrosomus; species Chrosomus eos. Next base: position 49,073,675 of record CM070822.1, read on the forward strand.
ATCAGATCACTGAGATTCTCACCTTTTAGGCTAGAGGTTGAATCATTTAGGTTGATTGGATTAGCTGTCGGGGGATTTTCACCTTTTGTCTTTAATGGCTCTGGGATGGCTCTTTGAAACCAGAGTTCCTGGCCACTATGAGCATTTGCCTACTTCATTTGCATTCTTTGTTTCAGAGTTTCTTCCCCCTCAATAAACTCCTCCCCCTTAAAAGGTATATGAACTAAAAATGTATACTGGCCTAGCTAGATTTGGGTATGATCTTGGACGAAGCAGACTTGAGTCTCCTGGTCTTCGCTTCTGAGTTTCTACACTTTAGAAGAAAATTAATTCCCAACAAGAGATTGGCAGTAACACTCAGATTTTTAGCAATAGGTTTGTTGTTCATATTGAAGGCTGCTGTGTATATCAAGTTTACTTCTAATTGTTCCTTTTTTTTCCTTTAGGAGAATCATTTGCATCCTTAAGTTACCAGTTCAGGGTTGGAGAGTCCACAATTTCCAAGATTGTGAGTGAAACATGTGAAGCCCTACACAACACTCTTGTCAATGAATATCTGAAGGTAAGCTTATTTAATGTCTAAAAGTCCGCATGACACCAGTTCATAATATTCATAATATTTAAAGGGAAAGTTCACCCAAAAATTTTAATTCTTTCATCATTTACAGCCACTATGCTGTTCCAAACCTGTATGAGTTTTTTTCTTCTGCTGAACACAGAAGTAAATATTTTAAAGATTGATGATAACCATACAGAGGACGGTAGCCATTGACTTCCATAGTATTTTTATCCTACTGTGGAAGTCCATGGCTACCGTCCTCTGTCATTAGCAGATGAAAGAAACTCATGCAGGTTTGGAACAACATAAGTAAATAATGCGATGACAGAATTTTCATTTTTGGGTGAACTATCCCTTTAGGAGAGTGCTGATGTATTGACCATGAAATGCTGATTGTCCAACACAATTACTTGGATGGAATTGACTGTTGAATACATGAACATGTACAGTCTTTTTTTCCTATGTAAATTACCAATATTTACTGGAAACTGTTTGATATGATGTTTTCATTGCTGTTTCACTATTATTTGGTCAAAACTTCAAATTGTGCGATAGTGAAACAGAGGCAGCTCAAGTTTTTTCAGACTGTAAATCATGCGCAGGTTATATGGAATCCACAAACGAAACCTAAAGGATTACTAGGTGGACATCTCAATGTTAGAAGTATTCTACCAAAAATAGACCAATTACACAACTTATTAACCGAATCGAATTTGGATTTCTTATGTGTTTCTGAAAGTTGGTTAAATCAAAGTACTCCAACAAATTTGGTTAATATACCTGGCTATAAGTGCTTTAGAAAAGATCGGGAACAAGGAAGGGGTGGGGGGGTGTTAATATATATATTAGAGATCAACTTAAATGTGAAGAGGTTGCAATTAATGTGAAACTGGAGTGCCTTGTATTACGAATCACTTTGTCAACAACTATGAAATTCAATTTATGTGTTTTATACAATTCACCCTCACATAGCGTGAATTTCTATAATGAATTTAAGAGTTTTCTCTCAAATATGGACTGCTCTGAAAGCTTAATACTGGGTGATTTTAACATTAACTGGATAGAAAAAAATAGTAAAAAGAAATTAAAAGCACTAGTAGATAAATTTAGGTATAAAACAGCTCATAGACAAACCTACTAGAATCACTTGAAGTAGTAAAATGCTGATTGATTTAATTTTTACAAACAGGCCTGAAAGAATAAACAAAAACTTATAACCTTATCACTGGGCTCTCGGATCATAACATGACCTCAATTGTTAGGAAACTGGGTAAAAAACGACTGACTTACTTCAACCAAGAAACAAAAAATACAGAAAATAGGAATTCCAAAAGCAAAACAAAATAACTTTGAAGTAGAACTGAATCAAATAAATTGGGATAATGTTATGAAAGAGTCCAATGTGAATCAAAGTGCTAATATCTTTGTCACTACAATAAGCAACACGATAAAAAAGTATACTAAAACATGGACAAGTAAACCAATTTTGCTATAACACTGAAAACAAGGTAAACGTCCAATGCTGTTGTTATGTCCATATCAAATAAATAAATAAATAAATAAAATATTTCAGACTCCCAGAACAGAAAAGGAATGGCTGGAAATTGCAAAGACTTCCATATAAAGTGGCAGTTTCCCCACTGCATTGGCGCAATTGATGGGAAACATAAACATTCAGCCACCAGCACATAGTGGAAGCTCCTTCCAACATTACAAAGGGCCACCCATGTGCACAGGTAGGGCTCAACCTGTGCAGAGCACATGTCCTTTTTGCCCTTACACTCCGAAGTGCCCTTTTTTTTTTTTTGGTGGGGCCTCCTTAACCCTCTGGGGTCGGGAAACGTGCCGGCACGTTTTGCTCAAATAGACTTAAAATACTCAATGTATTTTTATCAAAACATATTTGATTTGATTACATTAATGTTTAAGTTGAGATCTACAAGAAATATTTTGTTTCTACTGTGTAAAGGGAATATTGCTGGTAAAAAGCACCTTATTTGTTTAACCCTAGCTTCAGCATAAGTGGCTGTAAAACACAATGATACACAATAACAGGAGTGTGGCAAATTTTGAAATTTGCATTGGCGTTTAGTACCACAAATGCAATATTTGTTCCAGAATATATGCAAATAATTATAAATCAGATTTCACATCTTATCTGCAAAGTGCTATTGTGGTTGCAGGTTCTCTTACGAGAGTATCTCTCGTACTGCGTAATATCTTACGCTATGGGGAAACACTCTTTCCTCGAGATATTGAAGCCAAAAATTATCCTTAATTTTTTTAATCATGCAAAACGCTTTTGCAGCAGCAAGCAGACAAGGGCGAAACAGCTCGCGCGCCCATTGGCTGCCTCGCTGGAAAAGCTGCAGCCTATCGAGTGAAGGCACTGCGTGACGTAATGACGAATGAAGACGCTTCGCGCTCATTTCGTCATGTCCCGCCAGTATAGGCGTGGTCTCGCCCTGTAAATACCCCTCGATAGCTGTATTTCTCTGATTTTTCATTCTTCACGCGAAGCTCACGCATCGCGGGATCCAGAGTGAGAAGCCGCGCCGTTGACTTGTAGCCTTCTCAGCGGGACGTGCCATCTTCTGAAGTCGCTGGCCCAGCCGCCTTCAACTGCCGTACCTGCTGCGCTTTCCGGCGTACTATATCCTTTTACTCTGCTAAGTGTGTGTGTGTTTGCTTACGTGACGCAACACCCATTTCTACTGTTCTAAAAGAGCTGCGTCTTTTTAAAGATGCCTTCCTGTGGTTCTTGCCGAGCCCCACTCAGCGACGAGGACCGCCACGTCATCTGCGTGTCCTGCCTGGGTGAGGATCACGCGGCCACCGCGCTCGCTGACGGCGGATGCCATCATATTGAACGCTTGCCCATGGTGACTCTGCGGACTCGCCTAGCCTCGTTCTCCGAGCCCGCATCCCAGCCCGCCGTGATGCCGCGCCGCAAGAAGCGCCACGCCCTGCGCGCGCCCAAGCTATTTCCAGCCCGCCAAAGCTCGCCGGTTCGCCCGCCGGCTTCGCTCGAGTCGCTCCCAGACGGACAGCGGCCGCCGTCTGCCGCCGCGTCCGCACTTGAGCTCGACAAACTTACCGGAGACGGCATTGAAACTGAGCCGATGCGTCCGCTCTCTCAAGCCGTGGATTACATCGGCCTGAATGGTGAGATACATTTGTGGCTAACGCTATCCGAGATGACGGAAGCTGAGCGCTCCGTGTTCCTCGACGTTCTCGCTCTGCTGGACGCCGCCCCCCTCAGCGCGGGCCCCGGCCGAGGATTGAGATAAAGCCCGAGGTCTCAAGGCCTTCCTAGTCTCTCTAGGAAAGCGACGGTGTTCAGTTCCCGCTGCGGCCGGATTTTCACCAAAACTTCTCGCTCGTTCAGTTCCAAGCAATGTGACTGTTCCAGTGTATTTCGCAGTGAGCAAGCTAGGGATGTAACGATTCACTCTACTCACGATGCGATACGATTCACGATACTGGTTTCGCGATACGATTTTCTCACGATTTTTTTAACAAGTGATTAAGAAATTATAAATAAAAAAAGTGTCCCTTTTATTATTTCTCAGACAAAATGCTCCACATTTCTTTTTAATTTTAAAATATATTTGTCAAATAGAAAAACTACATTGAAATAAAAAAAAATCCCTTCAAGGTTGTTTCAACTCAGTCTTTCTGTCTGTCTGGTCAAGAGGATGGGCACTGGTACCTTCGCACACTAAGTAAAAGACAATGTACAATTAGTACCACATTTAGAGGGGTTTTAATTTCGTTATAATTTGTATCATTATTACACTAGCAAGAGTAAAAAAAAAACACACATTTAGAAAAATATGCCATAACCATCAATAAATTATATATATAAAAATATATATATCCATGTACACATTTAGAGAAAGAGATAGTAAAATAAATACAACACCTAGTTGCCACGGAAACACTGATACACCTTGTGATCTCCGTGGCTCTCGCACTTGTCGTGTATTGATGCCTTTTACATGAAAACGGAGGTGACTTGTGCTTCTCACGGTGGTGATTATTATTAGTCTACGGAAAGTCAAAATGCCGCCACACCTCCGATTTGAATGAGTCAACGTCAACATCTACGCTTGCCGTCGCCATGTGTTTGACGGCGCGTGCACACCAGTCTATGGCACACACTGGCGCGGCGCGAGCGGAGCAAACCGAGCGTTTTTTCAGTTTATTCCTATGGAGGTTGAGATTGGCTCACACAAGCTCAAGTTTCATGAATGAAGTGAAAACACTCGCTAGCTTTGCGCCAGTGTGTGCTTGCTGCTATTGTGCCTGTAAAGAGAGGTTCACAAGCTAGTACAGTAAACGGCCCTGCTGTTTAAAACGCGTATCGCGATTCGTTTAACATTTCAACCGACTTGAATCGTCACACATTTGTATCGATTTTCAACCGGTTGCGAGTGAATCGTTACATACCTAGAGCAAGCTGGTTCCACAGCCCGCTTGCCTGCGCACAAAGGCCGTCGTTTCGGCTAACTAGCAGCGCCGCCAGGCCCGAGATCAAACACCGCGCTCTCGCTCTGCTGGACGCCGCCCCCCTCAGCGCGGGCCCCGGCCGAGGATTGAGGTAAAGCCCGAGGTCTCAAGGCCTTCCTAGTCTCTCTAGGAAAGTGACGGTGTTCAGATCCCGCTGCGGCCGGATTTCCACCAAAACTTCTCGCTCGTTCAGTTCCATGCGTTGTGACTGTCCCAGTGTATTTCGCAGTGAAGCAGCCGGTGTCTCAGCCCGCTTGCCTGCGCACAAAAGCCGTTTCTATGGCTACCCAGATAAATCCAATAAAGAGTGCATTTTCTGGTGTTCCGGCCACGGCCGATGGTGTTACGAGTGTTGTAAGAATGCCCACGTCCCAGTGCCCATTCCCACACCCAGACACAGCCCGCCACGGTGCAGGGCTAGCACAAATAAAACCAACTCATGTTGGTTGTGCAGAAAATGTAGTGAACGCGCCATACAATGCCCGCTTACACTACACGATGCGTGTCCCTTGGTTTCTGTAAAAACGAAACTAACACACATTTAGTCGGCGCGAGCCGACAGTGTTCTCAGTGCAGTAAATGTGCCCGCTGTTCCGCATTTCCTCACTGACACGCCGAATCCCACGGGATTCACCCCCGCTCGCTTTCTATGCACAACCCGTCACAGAAAAGCTGAGCGCGGCCAGGCTGCCCGCTGTGATTAGCGCGCACCTCGCACGCTGTGAACACAGCGTTGATTCAGTCGGCGCGAGCCGAGTATTCTCCGTGCGGAAAATGTGCCCGCTGTCTCGCGCCCGCATTTCTCACAGACACTCCGAATCTCACGGGATTCACCCCCGCTCGTCTTCTCTGCACAACCCGTCACAGAGAAGCTGAGCGCGGCCAGGCTGCCGGCTTTGATCAGCGCGCGCCTGCCCGCTGTGATTAGCGCGCACCTTGCACGCTGTGAACACAGCGTTGATTCAGTCGGCGCGAGCCGAGTATTCTCCGTGCAGAAAATGTGCCCGCTGTCTCGCGCCCGCATTTCTCACAGACACTCCGAATCTCACGGGATTCACCCCCGCTCGTCTTCTCTGCACAACCCGTCACAGAGAAGCTGAGCGCGGTCAGGCTGCCGGCTTTGATCAGCGCGCGCCTCGCACGCTGTATACACAGCAGTGATTTAGTCGCGCGAGCTGACAGTATTCTCAGTGTAGTAAATGTGCCGCATTAGTAAATGTGCCCACATTCCCTCACACGCGCCGAATCCCACAGGATTCGCCCCGCTCGCTCTCTGCGCGTCCCGCCATAGAGAAGCTGAGCGCGGCCAGGCTGCCCGCTGTGATCAGCGCGCCCCCGCCTCGAACGCTGTAAACACGGTGCTGTGTTCCCAGTACACAGGGGCTCTCGAGCCGCCGTCCTGCCGCGGCCAGAGCCCAGATTTCATTCTACCCCTAGCTATTCACGCAGATGCGTGGTCAAGGCTTCCCGGGGTATCAGAATGGGTGTTGAACACTATAACGAGAGGCTGTTCGCTACAGTTCGCTCGACGCCCCGCCGTTATACGGCGCGAGTCGAAACTACGGTGTATAGCGAAGTGTTTCATCTACTTCGAGCCGAGATAGCGAAACTACTGAGAAAAGGGGCTATAGAACCTCTATCTCAGGGCGAAGGGGGCTTATACAGCAGATATTTTCTGGTACTGAAAAAAGATGGTGGGCTCAGACCCATTCTAGATCTGCGACTGCTGAACAGAACGCTCGGGAAGCGCCAGTTCAGAATGCTTACGACCAGGAAAATCCTCGCGCAAGTGCGCCAAGGAGACTGGTTCATGTCAACAGATCTGAAGGACGCCTATTTTCAAATACAAATAGCGTCCCATCACAGGCGATTCTTGAGATTCGCCTTCGAGGGCCAGGCATATCAATACACAGTCCTGCCGTTCGGCCTGTCCATAGCACCCCGTACGTTCACGTAGTGCATGGACGCGGCCGTCGCCCCCCTGAGACTTCGGGGCATGCGAGTTTTGAACTACTTGGACGATTGGCTGATTCTAGCTCGTTCACGAACGGAGCTCATAGAACACAGGGCCGCATTACTCGAGCACCTCGAGGAGCTGGGCCTTACAGTCAATTGGGCGAAAAGCTCACTGCTCCCCAGTCGGAGAATTTCCTTCTGGGAACAGTGTTGGACTCGCTATCCATGACAGCACGCCTGTCACCGGAGCGCGGATTGAATATTCAGCACGTCGCGAGATCCTTCCGCCACGGCTCTATAGTCCCGCTCAGAAGGTTTCAGAAAATGCTGGGTCTGATGGCCTCAGCAGCCTCCGTACTCCAGTTGGGCCTGCTCCGCATGTGCCCACTGCAGCTATGGCTAAAAGCACGAGTTCCCCCAGGGCGTGGACCGCGGGTCTATTTCGCCTCAGGGTCGACCTTCAGTGCGTTTCAGCTCTGAAACCGTGGAAAAGTGACCGACTGGTATCAGTCAGGTGTGAGTCTGGGGATCGCCTCGGGTGTGAAGGTGGTGTCTACGGACGCCTCCACATCGGGGCGGGGAGCGCTGCTCGAGGGCAGACCACTAGCTGGCCTATGGTCAGTACGGGAGAAGCTCCTTCACATAAACTGCTTGGAATTAATGGCAGTCGACAAAGCGCTAAGGCGCTTCTGTCCCCAGATAATAGGCCACCACGTATTGGTCCGGTCGGACAACATGTCAGTGGTGGCGTACATAAATCGCCAGGGCGGCATCGGGTCCACACGCCTTTGCAGGCTGGCGGAACCCCTCTTGGTCTGGGCCCAGCGCAATCTCCTTTCTCTGAAAGCGGCGCACGTGCCTGGGCACCTGAATACGGGTCCAGACAAGCTGTCCAGAGACAACGTCCCGACAGGAGAATGGTCGCTGCATCCGCAGACGGTCCAGCTGCTGTGGGAAACGTTTGGCAGAGCGCAGGTGGACCTGTTCGCGTCCCGCGAGAACGCTCACTGCCCAGTATTCTTCTCGAAAAGCAGGGACGCGCTGGCCCATGCTTGACCCAGCGGTCCCCTGTATGCTTTTCCCCCTGTCTCGCTCCTGCCTCAGGTGTTGGAACGGATCAGGGAAAATGGATGCCCAGTGCTGCTTGTAGCTCCGCTCTGGACGAACCAGGCTTGGTTTCCGGTCCTGATGCGGATGGCCAGCACTGCCCCGTGGCCTGTACCGTTGAGGAGAGATCTCCTCTCTCAGGCGGAGGGCTCGATTTGGCATCCTCGCCCGGAACTGTGGTCCCTGCACGCATGGGCCATCAACGGGTACCCGCTAGCCTCCCGGAAGGAGTGCTAAACACGATCGCGCAGGCTAGAGCTCCGTCTACCAGACGGCTCTATGCCTCGAAATGGTCGGTGTTCTCTACTTGGTGTCGAGCCCGTGGCTTTTCACCTGTGGACTGCGGGGTTAAGGAAGTGCTTGCCTTCCTTCAGGAGCTGATGGATAAGGGAAGGACCCCATCCACGCTCAAAGTTTACGTGGCGGCCATAGCACCGTTTGCTAAACCGGTGTCTGGCCAGTCACTGGGGAAAAAAAACGACTTAGTCGTGCGTTTCCTACGAGGAGCTCGGAGGTTAAACCCTCCCAGGCCCCCTTCAGTCCCGGCTTGGGACCTTTCCACGGTCTTGGAGGCCATGAAAGGCGCCCCGTTTGAGCCGATCCAGCTGTCGGACATGAAGCACCTGTCCCTTAAGACGGTGTTTCTATTGGCTCTCGCTTCAGTGAAGCGTGTAGGGGACTTACAGGCGCTTTCTGTAAGCGCGTCTTGTCTGGAGTTTGGGCCTAACGACTCAAAGGTCGTACTCAAACCGAGGCACGGCTACGTGCCGAAATCCCTCAATACACCGTTTAGGGCCCAGGTAATTTCCCTGTCAGCCCTTCCGGTTCTCGATGAGGAGAGGGACGCGAGTCTCCTTTGCCCTGTCAGGGCGTTAAGGGCTTATGTGTCCCGCTCGCCTGAGTTCAGGCAGACCGAGCAGCTTTTCGTTTTGTTTGGCGGCCGTTCTAAGGGACTCGCCGCCTCAAAACAGAACCTATCCAGATGGATAGTGGATGCCATAGCGCTGGCTTACACTTCCAAGGGCCTGCGGTGCCCATTGGGTGTCAAAGCGCACTCCACAAGAGGCGTGGCCTCGTCGTGGGCATGGTATAGCGGGGTCTCCCTGCAGGATATCTGTACGGCTGCGGGCTGGGCCTCGCCGTCGACATTTATCAAGTACTATAACCTGGAGGTGCCCGCCTTACAAGCTAAGCTTTTGGCGGTCTGAACTTCGGGCTTATCGGCCGCCAATGCGGCTATGTTGCCCTTACGGGTCGGTACCCTACGGGACTTTTATGAAGGAGTGATGCTTCTAGCCTCTCCTCCTCTACTCTATGTGAGTTATGGTGATTATGCACTAGATGTGCCCCGGGCTTGGCCCCGGGACTCTGGTGTTGGATCCCTGTCCGCACGGCGTTTTGTATGGGGTCCCCATAGCGTAAGATATTACGCAGTACGAGAGATACTCTCGTAAGAGAACGTACTCGGTTACTAACGTAACCTCGGTTCTCTCTAGAGAGGGAACGAGTACTGCGTATCTTGCCGTGCTTGAACTATGCTCTGGTTCGCTTCGGTGTACAAAATCAGAGAAATACAGCTATCGAGGGGTATTTACAGGGCGAGACCACGCCTATACTGGCGGGACATGACGAAATGAGCGCGAAGCGTCTTCATTCGTCATTACGTCACGCAGTGCCTTCACTCGATAGGCTGCAGCTTTTCCAGCGAGGCAGCCAATGGGCGCGCGAGCTGTTTCGCCCTTGTCTGCTTGCTGCTGCAAAAGCGTTTTGCATGATTAAAAAAATTAAGGATAATTTTTGGCTTCAATATCTCGAGGAAAGAGTGTTTCCCCATAGCGTAAGATATTACGCAGTACTCGTTCCCTCTCTAGAGAGAACCGAGGTTACGTTAGTAACCGAGTACGTTTTCTTTCCTATTTATCAAGAGCACATCTGATTTAATTAATACACTATTTCAAGCCTGGTGTTATCCTGCTTGGTAGGAGAGAAAAAAACTATAGTTATATCAGCTCTTTATGTATTACTTTGGAAAACAAACAAACATAAAGAGTTCAAGGGTCAAATAACTAATTAACGGCAGCAAAGTATGGCAGCATTTATTCTACTATATTTCATAGCGGAGGTAAATCAGTTACCTGCATTTCCCCATTACATGCAAATTACACGCTATCCAGTTGCTGGCTGGTGGTGTGTCCTCTTTCACAGCCTTCGTTACATTGGCCAGTGAGGCTGGTGGCCACCAGTGCACTTTTCTCTCTGTACCATTTAACCACTCGAATAAAATTATGTCAATTTGTTTTGCAGCCATTAGGATCAACCTCATCCACAAACCCACAAACTCCACAACACTGAACGAGGACACCCTGCAGAGCTCAATAAATCATGTAATGTGTAGCTGAGGCACAGCCACAAACATAATATTAAGAAGCAATAAAAGCAGCAGTTTAGTGAAGTCTGTCACTGGAGCACTGGAAAGCTGACCAGACAGTTTTGATAGCAAACAGACTCTAAGAGATGTAGAATCAATGGGGTAGTTGACAAAAACATGTAGTCACAAAAAGTTCATACACCACATGTGTTCCTCCAAGTGGAATGCACAATGTTCCACACAACCCCAACTCTTCCCTCAAATTCAAAACAATTGGTACCAATGGAGCTTGGGATCATTGTGTCTTTGTGTTTGTACATTTTGTATTGAACATACTGATGTAGGGGAAATTCTGTCAGCATTGGTCCAAAATCATGGATTAACATTTTCAGGCATTTCTTCTGATGTGAGTAAATAACTTCCTTTCATAAACACCCCTGACAATTTGTTTCACAGGATTCTGTGGTCTTCTCACCATTTTGTTTTTCAACTTTCCCAAATAATTCTCAAATGGAAAACATGAAACTGAATCCAGAGGGCCGTACTTTTTAGCATCATCTGCTAAATGTAAAAGACTGTTTGTATTGTTAACCAGAAATGTTGTCCCATATATCTTCTCAAAGTTGGTATCAAAACATCTTAATAATTTTTTGGCATACCTATAGAATTCTCTACACATAGGAGACAAAAGTATTCTCATAGCCTTGCTCATAGCAAAAGCACAACAGGCCCTGTATATAATAAAAACTGTAGCCTTCCATTGGCTCTACTCAGTCAAAGAACGTCGCTTTCTGGAGAAGCTCCGAGGTAAGCTTGGTCTACACAGTTTCAAGTGATCAGAGATGGCTGAAACAGTAGAAGACGAAACCCAACACTGCAATGGTCCCTTGAACCACAGAGCAATTCATTAATTAATTAAACAGACAATGCCCAAGCAAACTAAATGCATCTAGTCCAAAGGAAAACTGGAAACCATGCCAATGCTATGCCTTGGAGAGGTGATTTAGAGTGGTGGTGCTCTTCATCAAACATTTGATCAAACTGACTGTCTGTTCTCGGGCTTGTGCAACACTCACATGAACTGTAGCCACCATGACCTTTAACATATTTTAAAAAGGCCCTTGCTGGAGTGACACAGATAAACGCATCTGGCAGTGGTACATTGTAGTGTTTACCAATAAAAGTTACACCAACTCTTGTGGCAACTTTTAAATCTTCTATAACATCATGCATGTAGTCATTTACTGATTCAGGTTTACAAGGACCTGCATAGACACCGATTATAAACACATTTGCTTTTGGTAATTCAAATATTTTACCTGATATAGGCCACAACTGCATATTAGATCTCCTAGAAACAGGTAATCCATCAACATTCACAAAAAAAGTCAGTCTCTATTGTCAGTTCACTCTCACTTGTTATTTTCAATTCTGAAATTATTGCACTTGCGAGGCCAAAATGATAGTAGCTACCCTGACCCATCTCTTTCAAATCACATTCTTTTACTGTACTGAGGAAAGATCTGGGATCCTTTGGTAAATCCAAACCTAACTCCAAAAGTATACCTAATAGTTCTGAAAGTGCAGAATGAGAGAAATTTCGACTAGCTGCCCATTCAGCCAGTTTCCTTTTAGCATAATTATGGGGTTCCTCTTCAGGATTATCAGAGCAACAATCTTTATCAGGATCACTTGCCATGTACAAGTCATCAACTTCAGGATCACTTGCCATGTACAAGTCATCAACTTCAGTATCAACATCAAAATCCATATTTACAGCTTCATCAGCATTGTCCTCAATATTTTGAATATGATCTGCCTGCTCCATAGCCTCCATTGCAATACTCATTAAATGCTGCTGTACTCTGACTTTGATTCTCCACCTCTTTGTCTGTGAATTGCCATTAAAGGAGAACTCCGGTCAATTTTAACATTGAGCTCATTTTTTTGTACATTAGGAGTGCTGTCAGTACAGACAAAAACGACAAAAATCGGTGTTTCCGACACCGTGTTATCCTCTTTTTAAAATTCGCACCCTGTTGACTTCAAAGGGGCAAGTTCTAAACCTGCTTTTAGCCTCTTAACATCCTTGATTTGTCATTACAAGTGCACAGCCATGTGAGTGGTGTTATTAAGAGTGACCATGGTCAATCTGACTGCAGTAGATGTGAAAGATTTGAATAAAAGTGATGTTCAGCCAGCGCACATACCTGTGTTTTCTTCCTGTTTTCGGTCGAAGTCCACAGTAGTCAATTGTCGAGTTTGCGCGTGCGAAGTTATCTAGTTACCAATAACAGTTCTCTGTACTGACAGCACTCCAAATTTACAAAAAAATGAGCTCAATGTTAAAATTGACCGGAGTTCTCATTTAAAGGGATACTCCACTTTTTTTGGAAATAGGCTCATTTTACAACTCCCCCAGAGTTAAACAGTTGAGTTTTACCGTTTTCGAATCCATTCAGCCGATTTTCTGATATTTAGAAGAATATCAGTAACCAGACAGTTTCTGGTCTCATTGACTCCCATAGTATATATTTTTTCCTACTATGGGAGTCAATGAGACCAGAAACTGTCTGCTTACTGATATTCTTCTAAATATCAGAAAATCAGCTGAATGGATTCGAAAACGGTTAAAACTCAACTGTTTAACTCTGGGGGAGTTGTAAAATGAGCCTATTTCCAAAAAAAGTGGAGTATCCCTTTAAGGTAATCCATTTCACTACAACACACAGAGACCAGGGGCAGAAATAGATATATGCTGCATCTTCGAGGGCTGCATACTCCGGGGGTCGCATTTGAAGGCTGATTATGTCATCAAATATATCTTCTTTATGAAAAGCAACCTTAAAAAAAAATTATTATTATTCCTAGTGAGGTGTAAAATATTGTCATTTCTTAATTTGCAAACTAATGGTTACTGTCACGGTGCAACCCCGTGATAATGAATGGACTGTATTCACGTACACCATATCAAACACACCCAGACATTGTCGCAACATTTATACAGTCTGTTTACTGACATCGATATCATGCATACTCGGACTTGTGCAATGAGATGTGAGGTAATGTGTATTTGCTCGTTATGTGTAGTGGATATGTACAATGTGTTTGGGTAACATTAGCCGCTAACATGTTCATTCATTGTTATAAATAACCACAATTAGTAATGTTACATCTGACACCGACGCTCCGAAGCTTGCTTCAAACTCGAACGGTCCTTGCAATGAACCACTGCTTCGGGGCTTGTATCACTACGTCACTAGTCACGTGAAAATGACGTCTGAAGCAAACGCACTGGTTCACTCCTGTAGTGAACCACCTGAATCCTTTGACAGGCCAATCCAGTGTTGACAGGTTTGAAACCTGGCGGCTGTATTTCTTATAAAAGTGAAGCCAAACCATGGCAACACCGTGGGTTGTAGTAGTCGGTGTTTGGATTGGCGTTATTATACAAAAAAAAAGAAAGAAATCGCCTTTCACCAAAGACGAGAGAAAATAATATTTCTGAATAAAAACCATACCATTTAATGAACACTTTGTCTAAGCCTTCTGCATGATGTACCCAAAGCACACCCTTTGCCAAATGTTTTTTTTATTATTATTTATTATTATTAATAGAACATATGAACATTGTTACATAAAAACATGCATCAAAGACAGAAACTTCAAAAACCCTCTGCTACATTATACAAGTACAACCAGTTACACAAGCACATCCTTTTCAACATACAAAAATATCAGTCCCACCAGTTAACAAGTTATAGAGTTCTGCTTCCCACAGCTAAACAAGATAAAGCGTTCACACATGATACTGCCCTGCTAAAAAAAAATTATAGAAACCATTACAGAAATTCTATTGGATTTAATGGTTTTCATGAGAATTAAAGTGGTCTCTGTGGGTCTCTACTGATCTGTGTTGGCTTCTATTGGTGGGGCATTAAATCCTAATGGAATATGTCCCAAACACACTACAAAAAATAATTCTGTAGTGGTTTAAATGGTAAGAGCCAATGGTTCCTATTGGTATTTTAATAGAAACCATTAGAATTTCTGTGATGGTTTCCAACTTTTTTAAGGTGGTCTGATCTTCTGTCCTTGTCTAAAGAAATAATTACACACACACACACACACACACACACACACACACACACACACACACACACACACACACACACACACACACACACACACCATGCTTAATGTTTTATTATCAAGGTGAACACATGAAAGTCATCAGTATCTGTAAAATTCACCTACATAAACGAGTTTCACAGCACTAACACTGTTTCAGCTTTGCACGTAATAAATGGGGCGTTAACATATAAGCCTACTTCACCAGGAGATGGTGCTGCAATTTCTATTTTAATGAAGCTTCGAGTAATGAACCATTTGACACAATTGTATCAGAAAGCAATAATGCTTTGAAACGCTTCATTTGGTCATCACTAACCACAATACACATATGTTTGATTTTAAATATTTATTCAAGATTGGATTACACAGTATACTGTAACATATATAACTTACCTGCTTGTGAAAAATCTGTATTGTTTTAAAAGCAGAGTATTTAAACATGGTGGACAAACTGTCTGATTGGGAGAAACCATGTTGGGAATGATGTAACTGGGGGTTTCCAATATTCCTGTAAAACAAGGTTTTATGTTTGTTAATTCATTAGTTGCATTGTTTTATTGTGCTATTGTGTAATTAACCATGGATAGTTGTTGTGTTATATGCATAAGGTGATAAGAAGTGCATAAGAAAGTAAATGAATGGTACACTCCAGGGGTGTGGCCTAGACTATAAATGGCTGCCAGAGTCAGGACCGGCGCGTGCACTTATGCCGCTCTAGGCGAAAAGCAATTGTGCCGCCCCTCTATTTGCAACGTACCAGCAACAACACACAAAGACCAATATGCCATAGGCCTATATATATAAAGCAAAACCAGCAACAACACACAAAGATCAATAAGCCATAGGCCTATACATATAACGCAAAACCAGCAACAACACACAAAGACCAATAAGCCATACATATAACGCAAATAGTGCAATGCGCGTATGCCCAAAATTTCAACAATATTAAAGTTTATGCAGGAGGCAAATGCCTGCTGGCATTTTTCTTTAAGCAGTCATGACAGGACTTTTCCAAATAATCACATTTCACCTCCTCAAATTACTGTTGCTTGCACATCTCTTTACACCACTTTATTATGTGCGTATTCAAATGAAATGTCACATTATATCATCAGCAGGTTCAGCATCTTAAAATAACGACTAAAGAGCAAATGAAGCTTAACTTAC